>JAKOGI010000179.1:280000-457500 GCA_029747015.1 Carnegiea gigantea | reverse complement strand
TTACACTAAAAGAAAGAAATGCTTCATTCTGCTAAAATCTACTTCATTACGGTGTGGTCCACCACTAATTAAAGGAAAAGAAAGAACTGCTTAAAAACACTAAAACCCGAATAAACATTACAAGCTCAAAGCTTCAGTTAGTCACGTATTACACCTTTTCTACGCCAAAGTCATATCGCATTGCTTAAAACAAAATCTAATCAAGGAATGCCCCATGAGTTCCTAGGACATTGTTATAAATAAGATTATGAAATCCTTGCAGTTATTTAGGTTACCAAAAAATTAATAACATGAAATATGCCACAAGGCTCATGAAGGGGTTTAAGATTCAAGATTAGCCACTTCTCAAGCATACAAAACATATAGATAAAATGACCATATTCTTGAAGTGCTACTTGTTAGATTTTTCCTTTGGCTCCTTTGCATCACTACCGTGGCCCTGAAGGAAGGAAGTAAGAAGAATAAGAGATGTACAAACAGCGCTGCCAAGAATTCAACATCGTACAAGAAGGAGAGATTCCACCCTAGTTTACAGAACAGAACATACGACGCTGTACAATTCTTCATGTGTGATCCCTTCCCAAGCAGGACTGCTTATTAACAAGTATGAACGCAATTTTGAATGTTCACGGTGGCGAGTTGATTACGAGGTTAATAGATATCAAAAAATGAGCATGGCTAGGCAGAGAAATCATTCAAAAGAAAGGAATCCAAATACATGAGAATTAAACCCAATATTATCGATATCTGATCATATAGTGTCATAAATCATAATGGTCTAACAAATAGCTATTTGAAAAGGAGGGGCACAACAAATAGCTCACGTAATAATATTGTGTTTTTGGGTAAATATAATTTTTTTTATTTTTGTTAATTTTTTAGTTATATGGTTGACTTGGATATGTCCTAATTAGAGCTGGCAAACAGGTCAGGTCCGGTCGGGTTCGTGTTCGGGTTGAACTTAAACGGGTTGAACACCCCCAACCTGAACCCGACCTGTTTATTTAAACGGGTTGAAATTTCCAACCTGCACCTGTTTAAAAATTAAACAGGTTAATCTGATTCTGACCTGTTTATCCGTTTAAGTAAACAGGTCAGAATCGGGTTACCCGTTTACCTGTTTTACCCAATTAACCCGTTTAACTATAGCTAGCCACAAATTAACCCGTTTAACTATAGCTAGCCACAAATTAACCTGTTTACCCAATTCGATCCTAAAAACATATGCAAAATAAGTTCATAAACATAAAGCTCCCAAATCCAGGCATCAAATATTACAAACCAAGCTTTAAAGAACTAAAAGAAGTCTAAATTTATTACAAAATCAACAACCCCTTGTCCATAAGACCATAACGGCGAAATACCAAGCAACCAAATAAGCAACCACTTGTCCTCCACAACGACGAAGTGCCAAACGTATAAAGCTTAACAATTGTCTATACCAGATTTTGGCGTCGTTCCACTTCCACTAGAAAACTTCGATGTCACTTCACCATCACCACCATCATCGAGGTGTAACTTCATGACATCTCCACACAAGTCATCCACATTCATTTCTTCAACCGGCGTGAGTGCTAATTAAAAGAGAACCAAAACAAATAAAACAACTAAATCAGAAAAAGAACAAAAATTATATAAATGAAAAATATAAGGACAAAAAGTTAAGAGTAAAAAAGGGGAAGCAAGCACTAAATAATTTGAGAACACAAGAAAGGGCACAAAGTGGAGAATAAAAAAGGAAGAGCTGCAAGTTTAAAAAAATAAAAGCATTACCTTGACCAAAGACCCAATCCCTTAGGCAAATAACGGCTTCCACAGTTTCCGGATTAAGAGAGCTTCGATATGCATCAAGGACCTTGCCACCAACACTAAAGGCTGATTCGGATGCCACGGTAGACAATGGAATTGTCAACACATCCCGGACCATTTGGGAAAGCACTGGAAACCGAAATTGATTGGTTTTCCACCATATCAACACATCAAACCCCTCAACAAAACTAGACAGTTTGTTTTCTTCCAAATACAACTCCAACTCAGATTTTGTAACAGAAGCAAACTCCCTGCTAGAAAAATCATCAAAGTCCTAAAGGAAAAATAACATTAGTTCATATAAAACAAAAAATGAAGAAAAATTTAAGAAAAAAATACAAAATCATACCTCAAAGAAGTTATGACAACCTTTCTTCACTTCAGCTGTAGCTGGAAGAGTGATAGTGCTAGTGCTAGATTTAGAGGACGAAGGAATATTGGACTCCCTTGTATATTCATCAAACATTGCAAACAATCTATCTTTCAACAAATCCAACTCAACATGATAGTTATCGTCCCACACCTTTTTATATGCCCACTCTGCAAATTGAAACTTATAACGGGGGTCCAAAATCGCTGCCATAGCCATTATTGCACTAAATTCAGACCAATACTTCTCAAATTTTGTGAACATCCTTGTTGCCATGTTGTTCAAGAAAGCATCCCTACTTGCCATTTGTCGTTTCAACTCTAATTTCACCCTCAAAACATTTGGAAAGTAGAGATTGGCAGTGGGATACCTTGAACCAGAGAAATTGCAAGTAACCTCATAAAAAATCTTCAAGAACCCACAAATTTTTTCAATTTTTGTCCATTCATCAAAACTTGGACAATATTTGAAATTCCCATCAACAACCTCCAAGTGATTGAACACCTTTTTATAGTAAAGAGCACTTTCAAGCATTAGATAAGTTGAATTCCATCTAGTTGGGACATCTTGGCGCAACCCTTTACTATAAACAATATCACAAACCTTACATGAATCAAGAAACCTTTGTTTTCTTACTTGAGACCCTTTGCAATACTTAACACATTCTCTCACCTTACCCACAGCCTCATCAACATCCCTTAGCCCCTCCTTAACAATCAAATTGAGTATGTGCGCACAACAACGAACATAGAAATAAGACCCATCACAAAGAAGCTTCAGTTGACACTTCAACATATCAACACATGTATCATTTGAAGTGGCATTATCTAAAGTCAAGCACATCACTTTTCGATCGACACCCCAATCTTTAAACAACATCAAGATCTTTTCAGCCAACGCAGCCCCACTATGAGGTGGAGGCATAAAAGAAAAATTCAAAATTCTCTCTTGTAGACTCCAATTCTTGTCAATGTAATGGGCAGTGAGAGAAATATAACCATCAGTATTTAGTGAGGTCCAACAATCAGAAGTGAATGCAATCCTACCCGAGAAAGATCGCAAAGTTTCAGTAAGTTTCTCCTTCTCCCTTGTCTACAACTTAAGGACGTCATTCTTGGTCGTCTTTCTTGAAAACAATTTGACATCCGGATTCAAGTAAGCAAACATATCTTTAACACCATCATATTCAACAAATTGAAATGGGAGATCATGCTTTACAACACATAAAGCAAGCAATTGACGAAATACATCAGCATCAAATTCAGGACGCCTACTACCCAATGAACCAGATCGGCTCTCTAAAAGAAGTTGGCCTATATCTCTAGTGTTTCTTCTTTTACATATTACCAAATGTCTTTTCAAATTCCCAATGCCATACTTGCTGTCCCCAGGATACATTTGGCCACATTTTTTGCATTTACAAAATAAATTACCATCCACATCTGGTTCAAGAAACTCATAATGCTCCCACACAGATGAAGTCAGTTTTCTTTGGCGTTTTGGAGGCTTACCATCTGCAAGCGGCTTATATGAGCCAGTCCTAAGAGTTGTAGTATTCCTAGCATGCCTGCTATCAACTTCAACTTCAACAACATTAACTTCCTCACCATTAGAGTCTACATCAATGGGGACTGAATTGCAATCTTTTGAAGCCATGACTCTAACAACAGTAAAAATATACAAAGATTAATCTTTTGAAGGGGATTATATGAGCCACTCTAAAGTCTGAAGCATAACACTGTTGCAACTTGCAAGCAAAGGGTAACTCTTGGTACAAAACTACAAATCATGGTACACAACTACACACATAAATAGAAAATGCAAAAAAAACTGAAGCTATGTAATTCAAAGTGAGTTTTAGCCTCCAAAGTTGTTGTTCCTTGTTCGGAATCCTAGCTTCCACACAAGGGCAATTGGCACGGGTATACACCCCTCCCCCCTCTCTCTAGCCTTCCCCACTTTGGTGCCTCCGCTAGTGGGCATTTTTTAACAAATTGCATAGTTTAGCGATATTTTTAGTCAATTGTCTTACTTTCTTTTTGAAATAAACCAAATCGTTCATTATTTTCCAAAATCAAGGAGAGGCTACTCCAAAGTCTCCAAACAAGAGAGAAAAAAAACCTATGCAGACAGCAGATACAAGAATTTAAATCCAAACCGAAGCTCGAACAGTCGAACCCAAAAAAATTGAGGGCAAATCGCTTGAGAATCAAAAGCACCACAGCAGATCCATAGTCAATGAAGATCAAAGAGCATAACTGAAAGTCTGAAACATATTAGGTTTTTGAGGGGGAGGGTGCTAGAGATCGAATGACATGGTTGGAATGAAGAAAAACAGTGCACTGTATGAATGTCTTACCTCGCCGGAAATGTTGCCGGAGAGTTGTGGGTGAGGCGTTCAGGGCCTGAGGCAGTGAGTTGCTATGTCGTCGCCGGAAAAATAGAGAAGAAGAGTGGTGATTGAGCCCTTGAGGTGAGACCGTGAGAGCGTGACTGGCCGTGGCTGCGTGTGCGTGACTGTGCGAGTGTGAGGGAGTCGGTGAGAGGGACTGCGGGAGTGAGCCAGTGAGGGTGAGGGCCGTGAGGCCGAGGCAGTGAGGCTGTGAGGGAGAGGGCCGTGAGGCCGAGGCAGTGAGGCTGTGGCCTGTGAGGGTGAGGCCTGACCGCCTGTCGCCTGAGTGTCTTTAGATGAGAGAGAATATTGAAGGCTTGAAGCATCAAACTGAGAGAGGTAGAGAGCTTTTATACCAGGATTCATTTACCCAAAGAAACCCTAGCCTAGACTCTTCTGCCTAAAATTTCATTTACAACAAAAAAATTAAAAATTAAAAATTTTAAAACATGGCCATTAATCGGGTAAACGGGTTAACAAGTTATCGGGTTATACGGGTTGACCTATTAACCCGTTTAATTAAACGGGTTAAATAGGTTAATTTTCGTGTCAAAAATTTCGACCTGAACCTAACCCGTTTAATTAAACGGGTTAAACGTGTCAACCCATTTAATTAAACGGGTTAAAAATCTTTACCCAAACCCGCTTAATTTCGTGTCGGGTTCAGGTTGGTAATCGTGTCGGGTCAACTTTTTCCAGCTCTAGTCCTAATTGATATACTCTCATCATATTGGATTGTCAAAGGGAGCGCTGGGTGTGTAAGGTCATGCCAACTGACCCCCCAAAAAAGTGTATGACAATTAAAATAAGGGTATAATAAATAACAATAATAATTCTCAATGTGGATCCTGCTTATATAAAGTTTGGAAAGATTTAGACGAAGGCGGCCTTACTCCTATACACTGCTTAGAAAATTGATGTGTAGGGATGTAGGTCACCTACTGGTTGTCTTGTGTTTATTGATGTCCTTGTTTAGCAATGTCATGGGCTCAAATCAGCTTGCTGACTTTTCGTTTTCAACTTTTTTTTGGGCTATTTGAATTGTTCCCAGCGTCACTTCTTTTTGCACTGCTTTCTCTCACGCTCAGACCCTCTGCAACCCTGTCCGTTCTCGCTCCTTAACACACGCCTTCAACCAAAACCCAAACCCTAACCCTAACCCCGTCTCTCTCCATTCTCTCGCACCGCCGTCTGCCGCAGTCCTGCGTCCCACCTCCGCCTCCGAGCGGCGGCCAGTCGTGCGTCGTGACTCATGAGCCGTCCGCGTGGGCCTCTTTACTCTTTCAGTCATATTCTCAAGTCTCAGGCTCTTAGATTTGTAAGTTAATTTGCCTTCATTTGTTGGTTAATTTGCTCTAATTTGCAAGTCAATTTGCTTTAATTGACTTCAATTTGTTATTTAACCCTTACTCTGTCGGTTAACTTGCTTTTGTGGTTTAATTTATGAGTTTAATTTTTCAATTCCAATTTGTTTAACACTAATACTAATGCTAGTTTAATACTTTATGAGTTCAATTTGTAGTTTAATGTATGGGTATAATCTGCCAACTTGTTTAATTTGTGGGTTTGATTTCAATTCTAGGTTAAAATGCATAGATATTTCAAAAAATGGCTAAGGAATCATCATTTCCGACGCCCTCCCTGAAATTCACGGCTTCGCCAAGTTCGGCCTTTGTTTGGATCTCCTCCATATTTTAATGGATCTTTCCTTCTGCGTCAATACACAACTGAGCAATGCGAACTAGAGAAAAGTTTGGGATGAAAAAATGCTTAATCTTGAGTATTTCTGTACCTTGTTTTAGTAATTATGAATTTGCATTTGTTGATGTGTAGTAATGAGTGATGTCAGGGGTAATGAACTGTATTTTCATAGTAATGAATTGCTTTTATTGCTTTTTAAGTATGTCCGATGACTTGCTGTATGAGCATCAGGGTTTATCAGGCTTTTATGTGGATATCCCATCTGTTGTTTTATTCAATCTTCGTCCTTGAATATTAGATCCTTTCCATCGTTGGGATGTCTTCAACATAAGGCCATTGAAAATCAAAATCCTGCATCTCGATATTCCTTGATTTGATTAGGGTTTCTTTTTCTCTTTCTCTTGCTTATTCCCGGAATGATTTGAGGTTTAGCATTAAAATTGCTCTGTAGGTTTTTATTATGAGGATTTGAGTCCCTCTTCCTGCACTTGCACCTTGCTGATCAACATTTGTGCCTTGCCTAATTTAATTTACAAAGTACCATTGTGGGAATATCACAATTGGGTTCTCTTATTTTGTATGGCATATTCCTAAAATTTCAGCAGTTTATTTAAGGGGCAGAGGGAGAGACCGAGCCTTTGTAAGAGAACCAGAAATATGGTCTAATTGCAGTGGATTATTTATTCAAAAGTTATTATATAAGATGAATGAAGCCATTTTTCATATTCAGTTGATAGATTGATAAGCGTGGACTGAAGGCGGGCGTATAAGTTTTTCTTGGCCATGTCACTTGGGTATGCACAGAAGCTTTCTAACAAACAAGATGTGGGCGCCGTTGGAATGCCGGAATTCTTTGATCCTCCCTACATTCTTCAGCACAAGGTCACATACTCTTTTCTTTTGTCTTCAGTTACTGAACTCCAATGTTTTCTCTTGCTGTTTTTCGTTTTTTCCCTGTATGGCTGCTGTAGATTTAACCCAATTACTGTGGTTCATTCTTACTTTGTATGAACCTATTTTCTGTGCGTGTCGAAGCATTTGAATTTTGAACTGAGCCCTAGTTATTTGGGATCTCCTGCAACAGAATTTTCTAGGAATGGGGTGCATTTTCTCAGCTGAAAATTAATTGTTTTATCTATTACCTTCTTTTTGCATTTTGGGGTGTTCATTCTCAGTTTAATTCGTCATTGACCCCCCCCCAAAAGGCTTTTGCAGCTATCTGCCGCTATTAGGAAGATTGAAAATGTGGATCCTATTGCAACATAGTATTTGCATATAGTGAGCCTCTCTCAAAAAGTAAAATAACAGGGCAACTGTTGGAGGTGGTTATTTCATGTTGTGGAAGATGACTGAATTTGACTAATTATTGTTCTGGGGTTCGTTTGTTTGAGAACTTGACTTTATGCTATCAAGTATTTGAAGGTTAGGTAGGTACTATACTTCTACTTACCTTGGCCTTCTTTGTCTTGTTGCTGTTTGGTGAAATCATGGAGGTTACATGGCTTTTGTTTTGGTGGTTCTAGAAGACAATAGAGCGACTTCTACGAGATTAAAATCTTCTGGGCTTTGTTGGATTGTCCCACAGCTACGACACTCCTTAAGTACCTGAGGTTAATTTCTATGTTAAAAAAAACGTGCTCAGGGCATGCCTAGGCACACAAATCCCCGAAGCGCAATCTGTTGCACCTTGCAAGGGGCCAAGCGTAGGGCATTCTTTAAGCCCACAAAAGCCCGCGCTTTTTTGTGCGTCAGATCGAGGCTGAAAGCAACCTAGGCGTGCACTTGGTGTAAAAAGGTCACGAGAGAGAGAGAGAAAAGGGAGCACATATCATGGAAACACATAATTGGACACTTACCTTTGCTATATTATTCAATTTTGAGTTGAAACCCTGTTTTGATTGCATGCAATTCTACGGATATAGGCTAAATTGAAGAATCCTAATTTAGTAACCTCTAATTTTTGAATTGAGGGTTTGGCTGTAGATGTAGGTTGTAGTTGGAGGCTTGGAGGCTTTGTAGGTTGTAGTTGGAGGCTTGGAGGCTTGGACAATGTTATAATAAAGACAAAGTCAACTGGCCAATCATTTCCCATACTTTTTCGAGCATTACTCTGTGCCGATCGTTAGTGAACATCATCGAGAAGTGGTTGTTAATGGCTGAAGATAGAAGGGGAACACATAACTTTAGGCTTAAATTATGACTCGCTTTTCTTGCATTTGTTTATTTATTTGGGCTCTGAATTGTCTGTCTGTTTGTATATGGAAATATGCTGCATTCTTAGTTTAAAAAATCTTGCCTGAGGCATGCTTTGGTGTGAGGCTACTAGGTCAGCGCTTCAGATGGGATGAGGTGTGCCTCAAGGATGCAAGACTATATCTTCCCCCTTTTCCTTCTTTTTCTTAGCCTTGCCTTTACCTTTTTTCTCTTTTCCTTCATTGGGAGCTAAAAGGTGCACTATGTTTGTACTGTAAGTGTGTGCATTGGGGAACTCTGATGATAAGATAACATATCTTAAAGTTATTTGTGGTGTTAGTAGTTATATTGATGTCTAATCACTTTTGTAATGCATTTATCTAACTTGTTTTTGCAAAATATACTTTGTAAAATGTTAAAGACTTTTAAAAACTTTTGCATAGAAGTGCGCCTCACATCCATGATTCGTGCGCCTTTGCCTTGCTCCTTGCGCCGTGCATTTTGGGACTGTATGCACTTCAGTGTGCCTTGCGCTAAAAAACTAAGCCTGCATTGCGGCTAAAAATATGGAAAGAAGAATTGTAGAGTAGACTTCTCTTCTTTTTTGTCCATCCTAATACGTTGTCAAATATTGTTTCCTTCTTTCTTTTTTTTCTTCTCCTCCTTCCTAAAATGCTGTTAGAATAGATGGACCCAATTTAAGATGTTTTATTCTATAGCATGGTCCATTATGATTCTTAATCATTTGTTTGATGCTATCATGTAACTTATTTGTCAAAAATATGGTTTGAGAATGATTTTCTAGCATTTTTTGAGTAAAAGTGCGCCTCATGTCCAAAAATCCATGCCTTCACCTTGACGAGTGTTCCTTGGGCCTCAAGATCCTTTGCGTTTTTGTGTGCCTTGAGCTTTTTAATCTAAATTTCCAAGCAGACCAGGAGGGAATGCAGATCTGATTGATAAGTGTCCGTCATGTCTTTTGGTGTTAGACATTGAATTCACTTCAAATGAGTGTGTTGAATGCCACTTGCAGGCTAGGAAGAAGTGATCAGACTCTCCTCCATCAGCTGATCATTTATGCTTATGTTTGATGAATATTTTGATGTAGTTGATGAGGACTTTTTAGTCATGTAAAATGCAAGATGATAAAGTCATGGCACTTTGGTTTCTGGTTCTTAACAATGAAAGCGAGGCTGACAGGTTTGCCGCAACTTGAGTTAGTTTTTTTTTTTGTTTTTTGGTTTTTGGTGAAGTTTATGCCTTTGGCTTGCCTCCTTTATGGAGATCCTTAGGTAAACTCATCAAAGATACTTCTATTTGTTGGCTTGGATGTTCATTGTGGTTCTCTGTAGCCAGCAGAGGGATTTAGTCCTTTGCATCAGCATGTTACACATGAATTTAAGTGAATGTCACTCCCAGTTTCTGCTAGAGTGACCATAGGTGAACTAAAATTCTCAAAGTTGTTCTTTGGTGGTATGATGAAGTTGATATTAGCACTCAACTTACATGTCACCATTAACGGGCAAGCGACACAGGCTATGCAATTTGGCATTTGCTTGAGTAAAATAGATAGAACTTTCTTGTCCCTACAGTAAAATTTTTTTGGCTTTTGTTGATTGCATTATGGATGAGAGCTTAAGGGCATAATGTTTTTGTATTTGCCCCTTTTGTAAATGGGTGACATCCCCTTGGTGTCCTTTTTAATATACCTCTTGATTACTTACCCCCCCCCCAAAAAAAAAAAGAATTGGCTGATTCACAAGGGCATAGATTTTTCTTATCAACAGCTTAAATATGTATTTGAGAACTTGCTGTAATTGCTTCAATGTGTGTGACACTTTGACATTAGTGAAGTTAGTAGATAAAAATTATTCGTGATAGCTCAAAAGCATTATTTTGTTTTTGCCCTCTATGATTGGATGACATTCCATTTGCAATCTTCTAATTTATTTTTTGGTTTAGACTCATATGAAAATAAGACCCATTGAATGTACTTGGTCAACATTCTCCCTGGCGTGGTAACGAAGACACACCGTACTTTCTTCAACTTAGCCTCTCTGCTCAACTTAATCCATTGTGTCCAACATTATCACTTCATGGTCACCCTTAGCCAGCCTTGTAAACATATCAAATGCTTTATCTCAGAATGATTGTCCGTCTTTCTATTTTTATTTATCTCAATTTGACTGACCTACTTCTATTGAATTGTTGGACTATAACAGGATTTTCTAATTCTTCCTTTAATAAGAATCAGGTAGACAATCTAAATATTGAAAGCAAATTCATATTCGTCCCTATACATAAAATCATATTCTTTAACAGACAAATGAAGCAAATTTGGCACAAGTAACTCATCCAAGTATTGACCTTTCTGAACATGGCATGCACCAAAAAAAGGCGATAGTGCATGATTTTATCCAAAAGCATAGAAGAGGCAAATCCTTTATTACTAAAACTAGTCCATCACTGATGAAAGATGCTTATGTACATCGTCTACATTAGGTCGATCACAGTCCATTTGATTTGGAAGTATGCCTGATTGGTTTGGCATGCTTTTCCTAATATGAGAGTAACTTGCAGTTCATTGTTACTGTGAAACTTCATTATCTTCACCATAATTGTAGTGAATCTAGTGATGGAAAAATGTTGAGACTTCCACTTGATAGCTCTTTGGGGACTACTCAACCATGATGAGCTTAACAATTTTCTTTGGCCCCTTTTCGGTACTAATGTGACTGAATAGCTTTGGAAAACCCAAAGGTCTGGTACATTCATATCTGTATATCAGACCCTTTCTCTTTATAGCAAGTCGAGTACACTCAACTCCGTCTGTATCTATTTGGGGCTTTGCCTTATCTTGCTAGATAAAAATGAATGAATCTTGAGTTGGATTGTGGGCATTTGCCTTCAATGTTGGATTGTGGGCATTTGTCTTCAATAACGGGTAGTTATTTATTTATTTATTTTTTGATTAGACAAGTTTTCTACGCTTCCTTTGTAAAGGATTTTGTCACTGTTGTCCTGGTGATTTTCACCTGAAAGGAGTTAAGAAAATGACCTTTGCAACGAATTTCTTTCTTTGAACAGTATGCAAGGGTTCGTTTTTATCTCAAAGATTCTTTGGTCATCAAAACAAATTTTCTTTTCTTGTGTGGACTCAATTATATACGTCCATAAATCTTGCATTAACACTGCCAGGATGGTGAGATGGGAACGAAATTGTGACCTTGTCTTATTTTCAGTGGTCAGATGTGGCTTGACTGAGTGGTACCCCTCTTTGAATCTAGGAGACATTGCCGCGTTGGATATGCCTAAAGCTCCTTCAAACACACATGTACTTCTACAATGAACTATGGGATCTGCTGATCTCGACTTCGGTCAATTTGTATTTGGTGTGGATCAACTCTTTTTAGGTATCTTTTGAGAGACAGTAATCGTAGAACCGATAATTCAATTAGTCTTTGCTTGATGCAAGATTTGTCAAATTGTTCTAGTTAAGATAGGAAATTGGGCAGCAACAGTAGTGACGGAAACTTCCCCTTAGTGCTTTGCTTCAACAAGCTTTCAGCATTTATTTTATTTTATTTATTTATTTATTTTTTGCCGTAGGATCCATACACGTATGAGCATTAAGACATAAACAGAAGTTTAAAAAAAAATGAAGGTGTCTAAGCATAGCAGAAATTTGTCCTGCCAACAATGGAGATTTGAAGGGTGTTATACAATGCTTGAAAAATTGAATTTGCATTCGCACCTAAAGTTTGGAACTAGCGGCACCTAATATTGGAGTACAATCATTTTGGAAATGGATTGAAGGAGCCAAAATAATATGAGCTTAAGGTGACTTTTTTGAATCTTGATTTATATGGAGCAGCCCTTACTTTTTTGTTTAAAAAATGGAGTACCATTTACTTGTTAGAGTGCTATGTTGAAAACTTCAAATTTCGAAAGAACCAAACTTTTCATTTTCATTAAGTTCCAAAGACAGCATCCACATTGTAACCATAGATGTGGTGGGGATAACTTGGGCAAATTAATTAATATTATCTTACTGTTTTCAGCTAACAATAATGTTCGCCAAAAGTCAAGTAGGACTGGAGGTGGAGGGAGCATACAATTTTTTGTGCAGGTCTCATCTGTTTTCTTTGTTCTCCTGGATACACATGTTATAAAGTGCTATGCTTTTTTCACATTTAAAGGACCCTCTCTATGACTCATACTATAAAGTAGACTATAATTATAGACAAAAGGACTTCTCCGTATTATATGTGCGTACCAAATGCATTATGTATTGTATTTTTTAATTAAAATGGGGTCCCAACCCAAAAATGTTGTACTGTATGCGTGTCTAATATTGGACGCCCATGCGTCTTAGGTGGTAATCCAAGGAGGATATGTATCAATTTTTATGAGACAAGTTAAGAATGGTGCATACTTCATAGTTGGTATGCCAGCCAAAGATGTCAGATAAGCTATAAGTACTGTAAATTCTTACATCATGATGACTGCAGTTAGTTCTTGATTCGTACAGACTGGTGAGAGCCATTCAGGGTGCGGTCTGTGAAGTTTCTATATTGTGGTGGCAGTCTTATATTGGCTCTCCCCCCGGTCTGTTAAGCCCTTTCTGGGTCAGCCTATCATAGGGCAACCGGGGGGGGGTGTGTTCCCATTTTGTTTACCCAAAAGACACTATAAAGTTTGATATGTTGGGTGAGGATCATTGATTTATGTGGAGTTAAGTTATTACTGGCTGTTTTGAGTTGAGTAGTTCTATTACTTTGCCTCTTTAGATCGGGTAAAAAAATGCTGTAAGGTAAAGATCAGGGGAAATGAGTGTTTGGTATTGTTTCGCAAAATGTTTTTCTAAAGGTGGGGTGCATTTCGTCATTCCCCACTAATAGAAGTTTGAGAGAAGGCTTCAAACGTAGTTGATTTGTCTGAGTAGGTGATGCTTCCTAGCTGTCTCTAATCGCAACAGCTTCGTTATCAACCGCTGAATCTTTCTGTATTTTTATTTGACACGACTTTTTTCCCTCCCAATTTGAAGTTTTCGCCTGTAAGCCTAAATGCTGGCGCCTTTTGAAGTACCGCACGAAGTACCACGTGTTCTCAGGAATCGACCTGGAATCGTGCCAGTGCTGAAGAAGGCGGCTAACGAAAAGCTAAGAACTCATTAATACAAATTGAAAAGTTCTTTGTGATGTGCTGATGCAGTGGACAATCATGTGACAATAGAAGACAAATCATGGAGATTTGAGGAAGGCCAGATTATGTTTCCCAGGAGACTATATGTAATGAAGTTTCAGTGTTACTGTATATATGAAAACATCACCTCCCAGGGTGGGTTTGGTCCCGCTTCGGCGGGGTCTTGTTGTGTGTAACTGTATATGTAGCTTAGTTTTCTTTTGAGACCCAATTTAAGTTATTAACTTCTGTCACAGATTGATAACTGTTTTAACTTGTTCTCCATGGATATAGATTGACATCCCTTATTTGAAGAGTCCCTTCTGTTGTTGTCATAGTTTACTTTGGTGTTTGCTTGTGACTATGTTGTCACTAATGCCATTGTATTATTGCAGGTGGAGCAACTTGCTATAATTGTACAGAAGGTAAAAGGGAACTTGCAGGCTCCATTGGTGTTTCTGATTTATGCATTTCATTGAAACCCTTGGAGATTAATCCTGAAAATATTAAAGGATGGCTCTTGGTTGCACTGCAGAGTAAACATCTGGTGGCTTTTACAGGTGCTGGTATATCAACTTCTTGTGGTATACCCGATTTTCGGGGCCCAAAAGGAATTTGGACTCTCCAGGTAGCTTCTGATTTGAGTAATTGCTGTCTTTTGCACTATTGCATCTCTTCACCTCCCGCCTTTTCTCTGTGCACTTAATAATCTCTGTCATGCTATGGTCCTCTAATCAGTTACTGCCATCTGCAGCGACAAGGCAAAGGTATACCTGATGCATCATTGCCATTTGACCGAGCAATGCCTAGCTTGACTCACATGGCATTGGTTGAACTTGAAAAGGCTGGTATTTTGAAGTTCATCATAAGCCAGGTCAGTCTTATTATTTTTTTTCCCCCATATTCTGTTCATCTGGTATATTGTGATCTGTCATCAAGAAATGAGTTCAGTGCAACTGTAAATCTATGTTTTCGGTTCTGTAAATATAATTATGCGAGTACTATAGACCATCTCCCCTTCCAAAAAAAAAAAAAAGAAGAGAAAAGCAGAAAACGGAATATAGATTCGAGAGCAAAGTGAGTTTTTCTGGATTAGGGTTGATCCAATCCGTAAATTTACTCAACTGTTAGCATCCATTTTTGGTGATTTTATCAATTGTCTGAGTCATATATAAGAATTATATTTGTAGTGATGTTTGAAAGACAAACCTTTTTTTATTTTTTATAATGAGCTAATTTTGTAGAAGATGATTAAGCATGAAATTTAAATAAAAGAGATGTGAAACTTGTGTGAGTAAGAAAATACGTTGTTTAATTTATATGTTAAGAATTTGGTGTTCCTAAGAAATATTGCTAAATCGTTGTTGTTCATATGTTTTAGTTATTACTAATGAATATCCTATTGGTTCTTCTGCACTGTTCATATTGTCATTGTAATTTCAAATAACATGTAACTTTTTGGGAGGAGAGGAATTCCCTTATTTTTTAGGGCAAGGCTAGGACTATTCAAGATTTCAAACTTTATTTCTTGAGAACTTTGTATAGTTGAAGTCAAGTTCTCAATTATGGTACAAAGTTGACTTTTTGGGATATTGTTTATATGATTATTGTAGAGAGGTTTAGGACATGATGTTATGTTGTGATTGCTTCCTTTTGTACAGTGACATTTTCTTCGTGTCTTCTTAATAAAACTTTCGATTATTTATCCACAAATTACAAGTAAATTCTTTATTGTATATAATTATCGTTTGGCCAGTTAAAGTATAGTATTTTTTTAAACAAGAAAGGTAATTGGGAACTTTTAAGTTTTAGTACCCCTTTTTTGTTTGAATGATACAAAGATTTGTTCTAATTGGTCCGTTCTAGATCTTTTTTTTTTCTCTACATGGATTACATTGTTTTATATTTTTAATTTATATCCTATCACGAGCTACGTTACATGCAATTGAGGACATCATATCAAACATGGGTAACAATCTCCAGCCCATCAAAGTTCTCAATTGGGATATTAACTATCCAAAGTTTGGACATGACATTAGGACTCATTTCACGTGGAGATAATAATAGGATTCAAAATTACTGTTTAGGGAAGTCCCAAATTGTTTAAATTTAAATGCAACTTGTGTACTTGGTAGTCAAAGCTACCATACTTCATGTTTAAATCATGGGAAATTAGAAGGTGCCTCTTAAAAAGGAAGCTTGTGCACTTATCGAACAGTCAAGCAAGTGAAGGACTATTAATTGAACAATGAACGAAGAGGGGAAATTGACTGCTATTGTCATGCCTTTTTAACATCACTACTCTTAAGAGTTTGGACTTGCGATCATCCTATCCATGCCATATGTCGTGTCTAATACAAGTGAACTAGAACTCCCTTGCGCAAGTCTTGCTTAGGCACTGCTGTTTATATTCAGAGCAACCAATGGCTGGTCTGGGTATCATAGCTCATGAGAATAGAGAATATGGAGGAAGCTCTTGTTGCCAAGTGGAGAAATTGGTTGCATAATGTAGAGTCCTCTTTTGGTGTTTTTTTTTTGGGGGGGGGGGGGGGGAGATGCTAAAGGTTTGCTGTCTGATTCATGTATTGTTGTCTTTCGCATGTCGACCCATGGTTTAATCCAGAAGGTTTAATTTGCTAACTTTCGAGTTATTTTGGGGTTCAGTTTACTTCTGGTAGGGCCTAAAAAAACTTATACATTATACATTATATTTCTGGTAAGGTTTATGTATATATTATAGATTTACGCACACACTTCTTGGAACCTGAAATTTCTGAGCAGGTTTGTCTAAGATTTTCAAGTCAGCCTTGTTTTTGACTGGTCTGCTTCCAGCTTATCTGTATCATCCAATAGTCAATAGCTCACAACAACAGAATTAATCCTCATAGAATAGGGTATAGGACAATCCAGATGGAGGCAAACTGGTGCGGTTAGCTAGGAAAGGAAATAAGAAATTTATGATTTATGGTATAAATTTATTAGATTTAGGAAGTAATTGTCGTTTGATAATTTAATGTTAAATTTTAGTTTTGTTTTTTAAATTTTTTTGAAAGGAAGTAGATCTTTAGGATTTAGCTTAATTATGTTTAGGAAAGTCATATTCTAGTTATACAGGATTTGAGGGTGGTTTCCTTATCTTGTTAGGAGTTTTGGGCAATAAATACCCCTCTATTGTTGTCTTATTTCCAGATATAGATTTGAATAAAATTGAGGAGTTAGTTTTGGAGTAGATCTCCACAACAAACTTACCTCATAACAGGCAAGGAGATCGTTTGTGGAATGACCCGAAAAGAAATGGGTGGAAAAATGAAAACTGCTTAGATGGAAGTGGAAAATAGTTAAATTCATTGGAAAGAGGCTGGAGAAGTGGATGACGAAGTCAATGACAACCACAAACGAGTACTAAAAAAGTGTTGCAACACTCATGAAATACAACTAGAAGCAGACAAAGTATGTACAGTAGTGACTTTATGGATATAAGAAGATAAGTGATGTAAATGAGCGTCAAGCAGGTGGGCACTAAAGCAACAATGACAAAAATTTAAAGGCACTTGAGAACTATGAAATGAACTGAGACTTAGATGCAAGTGTATTTTGAAAGCTCAACAAAGGTGAATGAAGCACCAAGTGATAAAGAGAAAGGCCATAAGGGTTCCTCATGGATGGTCTATAGCCCTAATACTATGATGTTAATCTCGTATGAAGGGTCATGTCCTTTTAGGTGACATAATATATTGCCGAATGACTTATTGAATCTTACCATGGAGAGTGACCCAAGCTGGGTCTGCTTATGGATCGTGTGTTTTATGGTCTGGTCTATTTGGTCATCTAATTTTATGTCATATTTAATGCTTTGTTCCATTTTCATTGTTAAACTTTTTCCATAAATGAACACTAAATTCCATATATTGTATGGGTGCAAGAGCTTTGGAATGAGAAAAAGTACTGATTGCTTCTTGAAAATTGAACTTTGAGAATACAATGGCACCAAAAAACCGTGTCCTTACCACTGGGACAGTTATTGTTCCATTTGCCGCTATTTTAGAAAGGATTCCATATGTAAATGTTCAATTAACTTTTTTTTACTAGGAATGCCACCTCCCCCCTATGGGACTTGGGAGTTCTGATCCCAATGGCCACTATATTTTTTAGTTCTGATTCCAATCGCCACTCAAAAGACTCAGAGCAATGCTAATTGGAGTTGAAATTGAAGTATAGTGTACTTCAGCACAAAACACGGTGGCAAATAGAATAAAATTTTAGAACAAAGTGGTGCTAAGACTGTTGAACTCCTGTTTTCGACGATACAGATGCGATGGAGAGGGTTTTTGATTCCTACCTATGCTTTTGATATTCTCACTGTTGGCTAAGATGTCTTCTTACAATGGGTCTTCAGATGCTGATCCCCCCCCCCCCCAAAAAAAAACGACGTGTCTTCAGACACAATCATAGAATGCATGAGATGCATAGTTTATTTGATTCACAAGTCTATATGTAACTCTTTTCTTTAGTAGCACCCTCTGTTGTGATCTCTTGATATCGTCATTGATATTTGTTCCGCGATTAATTGAATTAATTGGTATTTTGTTTCAAAGAATGTGGATGGCCTGCATATTCGATCTGGTATACCAAGAGAAAAACTTGCGGAGCTGCATGGGAACTCATTTAGGGAAGTTTGTCCTTCGTGTGGTGTGGAGTAAGATCTCTGCTCTAGATCTCTTAATTGCATTTTATTGGATGTGGTGCACCAAAATTCTACGGCAACGTCCATTGTTTGTTTGATGATTGTCTTAATTTTGAGACTGATGTTGAAACAACGAACAATTTTAGGTATGTGCGGGATTTTGAAGTAGAAACTATTGGTTTGAAGAAGACACCTCGTCGATGCTCAGATGAGAAATGCAAATCTAGACTAAGAGATAGTGTCCTTGATTGGGAGGTAGTCTTTATTTTCTTGCTTAAATGAAATATTTGGAAATATCTCTCTCATTGAAAGCTTTAAAGGTTTTTCATGATTTTCGGGGCAGTAGTAGTTACCCCCTCCCCTACCCATCTACCTATACAAGCATCTTGAAGAAATGTCTCATATCTAGGAACCAAGTTAGAGCTTTCCATCTATTATCAAATGGGATGAATATCTCAACTTTGT
Organism: Carnegiea gigantea; assembly: GCA_029747015.1. Lineage (NCBI taxonomy): Eukaryota > Viridiplantae > Streptophyta > Magnoliopsida > Caryophyllales > Cactaceae > Carnegiea > Carnegiea gigantea. The sequence goes on along the minus strand of JAKOGI010000179.1, from coordinate 438,702 downwards.
TGCTCTAAGGGCGTGTTAGGGTGGGTGGAAAATGATTTTCTTGGAAAATCATTTTCCATGGGAAATGGTTTTGCAAGAAATGTTGATTTTCATATCAGACTATTGTCCCGGAAAATCATTTTCCAATCACTGCCTGAGTGTTTAATTGATCCGCAATGCCCTTCTATAGATCATGTTTGTGTGTGTTCCTCAATATGGAATTGTCATGGTAATCTGCGCTGTAGGATCTTTGATCCAATAACCAAAAACAAATGCATTTTATAAGCTAGTGAGCTGGTTTCTTCTTTTTAGAGGAATAAAATTTTGCGAATTGTTTTGATTCCGATGCCTTTCCCTCAGTCCTCAATATGAGCAGCAATGCCTCTGAGTTTATTAGGCGGGGACAGCTTGGAGTGGAAGGGAAAGAGTCTTGGGCAGAGGGAGAAGCTATGGGAGAATGCCAGAGGAGCAGGAAAGGGGCCTTGGTGTAATATGTGAATGAGAAGGATTTCTATGAAGCCCTTTTCATATAAGTGAAGTGCACGTGTCAAGGAAAGGCCCCCCCTTCCTCCAGAAGGATGTACACTTGTACTTCGTACAAGCTATCACACTAAAAGCAGCAATTATCAGAGGACAACACCCAAAGAGAAAGCATCAGGGGATGAATGCACTGACCTTTTAGGAACAATTGTATAGTCATCCAACTCATCCAACATTCTGTGACTATTTCTGATATGAAGGAAAAAGTAAGGGGAAATGGTTACATGATGACAGAAATTACCATCAACCTAAGTGTGCCACAGAATCGACATCATTTTTTGTGTGTCCCTGTGGATTGTGCAGTATATGTGGTGTGTCTGTTGTTGTATTGTTGCTGGAATTATGTATGCATTGTCCTCCTCTCAAATGTAGTACAGCGACGCAGCTTGTCTATTTTATTTTTGTTTGGTGTTTAAGACTTTTTGATCACAGACCAAAAAGGGAAACAAAAAGAATATCTTGTTATGAACAATTGAACAACTACCAAACCGTTAAACTTTGGTCCTCTTTCTTCTCTCTTTAAGGGATTTTATTGGGATATCATGAGAAGAACTCTCTCTTGATGGCAGCCTCTAAGCACATGTCTATATAACTGGAGGCTTCTATTTCTACTTATTTCTTATATTCAGCTGCTTGCTTAAAAAGGATGTTTGTTAATATACAAAGCACTAATGAAGCTGTGCAATCAACGTTTGTTGTGGCTATGTATATTTTTGTGCTGTCTAATTGCCAATACCAAGCCAAAGTTATATGCTTGGAGCTGAAAAAGGTATAGATGTTACCAGCATGTGTATGTAGCCTTTCTTCATCTATCTGTCAAATTCTTGCCGTGTGCCCAAGATGTCTTTGAATCATTTGTAGTGCTATGCGGACGATCTTGTCCTGTCATGGGCAGTCCCAATTCCCAAACCTTTCTTCCGTCCCTTTTATTTTTTAAAAATTGTTAGTATTGTGTTGGATTATTGATCCTGAAACAACTTGAATCAGTAACCTGTTGCCTCCAGAATCTGGAAGCTGAGTGTAACATAACCGATGGTTTAACGTAGGATGAGTTGCCTAGTAAGGAGATGAATCTGGCTGAGAAACAGTGTGAGATGGCGGACACTGTATTGTGCCTCGGTACCAGGTGGGTCAAAAATTGTATAGTTTTAGCATATCTGGCATTTTATGATTCTGCATTTCGTGCATTGGTCTTATCCCTTTTGTTTTCTTGAGTAATAAGTCTCGTTCTGACTGCTCTTCCTGGTATACTTGTGGTTACAAATACAATAATATCTTATTGCATCTTGATACCTCATTTGTCAATATATAATATCTTATTGCTGCACGCACTTTATTTTCTTGCGAGTATTTGTGCTTTCTGAGTTATCTATGTTTGGTGTCAAGTTTGTCCCTTGAACATGACAACATGTGTCGAACCAATTTTATTACTTGATTTTGTTAAGAGCATATAGGCTTTCTTTTCTGTCGAAATTGAACACCTCAGTGGTAGGAAAAATCAGGCACACCTATATTCCTGGATATGAGCATGTTGGAAGTGTTGTAGCTACAATTTTTGGTAAGAAATCTATGATTGCTTCCAGGTTTTTGGTGCCCCTAGTCCTAGTTCTTTAGTCAGAACAGTGTGATTTATCTTTCTATACAATATTAGGATAGTAATTCTGTGAATACCCATGGAATGATTTAATCTATTCACCCTTTGAACATGCACGTATTTTGAACTACACGCCTGGGGTTTAAGCTACTATTTTTTCTTTTTTTTTTGGGGGGGGGGGGGGGGGGGGAGACAGTATTGGATGGGACATGCTTATCTTTTGTGTTGCATCATCTATGAGGTGAGGAGCTTTGACAGCAGAAACAGAAGAGTATCGTTTGTACTTAGCTTGTTTTACACTACAACCAGGGTCTGCAAGCTATTGGGATGTCAAAATCAATCCTACTGTCATGGTTCTATAATAGCAAATTACCAACTTACCATAAACTTGAGTGTTAAAAACCTGGTAAATATAGTTGGTCAAGAAGCTGTCTGGTTAGGTCACATTGAACAACTTGACTGGATTACTCAAATTGAGGCCTTTTTTTTTCTTTGATAAGGAAAATATATATTTCATATAAAAGGATTAAGGGATGGCAACGGGTCGGGTCTGGGCCAGACCCATTTATTTTTTGGACCTAGATCTACCGCAGACCTTTTGGGTCTGGAAAGATGGGACCCAGACCTAGACCCATAAGCTTGGTGGGTCTACGTGTTCTAAATGGGTCCTAACTGTTTTTCATATTAAAAATTATTTTCCCACATCCCAACTTGAATTACCACATTCTAAAGACAAATAATGAATTTAAGAGACATGATATTTAATAGAAAAGCATTCTAGCGACATACACACCAAACATAATATTTTAATACAAACCACAAAGACAAAGTATATTAAATTTTAAATAAACATAACAAAATAGTTGTTCTTCTACGAACGACAAAAAGCAAAGTGACTCTAGGGTTTACTAGGTTAGAGTTACTTTAGCCAATTCCCGATCCACGTCCCTCAGACCAGACCCAGTTAAGACCCATCAGGTTTCATTTGATTAGATCCAGACTCTCTAATTTGGATCGGGTATGATAGGTCAGGGTTGGGTCCAGGACCCACTGCCATCCCCCGATGGATGCATAGAAACCATCCTACAAAAGACTATATAGGTGCAATATGTGAGATATCTACAAGTCTGCCACATGAAAAGCTGACTACCAAAAGTTCCCCCTGTTCCAAAAGTAAAGAGTCTTTATGGAATTGTCTTTTAAGCGCTGAAGGGAAGTTTCTTCCCCAAATTGAGGCTATTTATCATACTTCTGAGCCAAGAAATTTTAAATAGTAGTGTCGTACTTGACTAGTAAGCATATGTTTTGACATTAAATCAAATATATTAATAATTTTAAGTTCATTATCAATTAATTAAATATTTATTAACAATGAGAAGTGAAATAGACAAATGAAGATCAGAAAGAAACGAGGCAATCAACACATACGTAACCCTTTGGAGGAAGCTAGTGGCCCTTGTCGACAAAATGTTTTCCAAACCTTATTGCCCAGAGTTGTCTTGTAACAAAACCAAAAAAAAGGAACCTATATATGGTCAAAAAATTTTCATCCGAATTAAATGTTAGACAAAATTTTATGTCCACATTTAAACTAGGTCTTGGTTTGGGTAAGGCATGTCGAAAAGTCTCTTGCAAGTTATTACGTTGTTACTCTCATTAGCGTTGTACGCTCAGTCCAAGTGTTTGCATTTGGTTATACATAGAAGTGCAAAAACCTAGTCTAATACCCTCCAGCTGTTAGTGGGCTTGTCCAATCTTTATGCCTCTTATATTCTCTGTCATTTCAACCTATTTTCACTCTTTTGTCTTCCGTCTTCCGCTTTCTCATTTGCGTGCCTCCAAAGGCTTGGACAACCTAAAGGCTTGGACAAACCAGATCTATCTAAAATTGCGATGTCACTATTCAAAGGTCTAGCCAAAGAACCTTTTTTTGACTCTCTCTCTCCTTTCTTCATCTTTATCATTCCGCTTCCCCTTTCTCCTTAATTAATCCTCTCGAATATCCCAAGTTATTTCCTCCCTCTCTTTCCATTACCTTCTTTGGTGGCTACCAAGTTAGAAGCAATCCAGCTTCGTATGGGCTTCTTATCATCTAGTGAGATTGAATATTGTGAGGAGGTTTGGGAGTCAGGGACTTCGGACTCTTTAATGACGCTCTCCTTGGCAAGTAGCTTTGGAGATTCATGAATGACAGAGTAAATTTTTGAAGAAAAGTGGTCACAATCAAATATGGTGAGGTGGGTTTTAGCTGGTTTCCTTCTTATCCAAATGTTCTTGTGGACATAGCTCTAGAGGTACATGTCTAAAGGATGGGAGAGATTCTCTCCGTTCTTTTCCTTCGAGATTCTCTATATGGTGAGGTGGGTTTTAGCTGGTTTTCTTTCAGCTGGTTTCCTTCTTATCCAAATGTTCTTATAGATGGTGTGATGATGCACCAATATTTGGGCGCCTTGTGTTTGTTCGGGATGGTTTTGTTAGGATGACATTTAACATCATACGATTAGATGGGATTTGGACTCTAGAGGGGACTTAATGGCTAAATCCTGTTATTTGAAGCTCCTACATTTGGATAATCCATCTTTACAAATTCTTCTCGAAAGAGGGTTCCCTTTCAAGCTCATTTGAAGGTCTCTGGCCCCTTTAAAGGTTTTTTCCCCCCTGGAGGGGGGGTGGTTTGGGAGGCTTCGCAAGAGAAATATTGATTTCTGACAACCTACAAAGAAAGGGAAAGATCTTGGTGAATAGGTATTAAATGTGCAAAAAGGTTTTGGAGCTATTAGATCATTTGTTGCTTCACTATCAGTTTGCTAGGGAACTTTGGGAGCTTGCTTTTAGTTGCTTGGGCATTTCTTGGGTTCTTCTAATTTTATTACAAACCATGTTGTGTCTTAGGAGGGCTACTTTGTTAGGAAGATGAAAAAGAAGAAAGCCTTGGCTGTTCCTCAAGTGATTTGTTGGAGCATTTGGAGAGAAAGAAACTGAAGAGTCTTTGAGAATGGAAAAATTCCCCTTCAGTGGTTAAAAGACAGTTTCATCAAGACTCTTTATTTTTGGGATAAAGGAGCTTTTGCTCTTCCATTTTTGACGTAGCTGACCCTGTGGATAGCTTGCATTTTGGATGTACATAGTCTTTTGTAGAATGCTCTCTATGCATCCATCCCTTGATCCTTTTATATAATATACACATTCTTTCCTTAAAAAAAGATTGACCCCCTTCTGTGGGAGGTAGGAGTGTCAAGCCGACCTTGCATGTATAGCTCTTGTCTTCAATTGCCATTAGGGAGAAGGCACACAACTTTTACCACCACCTGGGCAGAATCTATCTAATTTTCTGAGCTAGAAATGTGGTGAGTCATGTTTGACTTTTCTTAATTTCGTCCTCAAAACTTTCTTGTTATTTCTTTCCCTTTCTGTAATTGTGCTGAAATCCCTCTTTTTTTCCTGTTTGTCTGACCAACTTAATTGATTTATGCTCTAACTTTTGAATTATTTGTCTGGTTATTGTATATTATCCTGGATTTGGCTTGTAAATATTGGAAATTGGATTTTTTTTGGGTTTGTCATTTATTATGCCTTATTTTGTAATGTGGTACAATTAGGGGAGGGAATGAGTAATTTTTTTGTGATTTTTTTTTCTTTGCTTAATTTGTCCAGTTATAAGGATTTTCTGATGTTGTGCTGATGTGTATCTGAAAAGGATCTAGAGCATGATCTTTCTTCTATTTTCCTCAAATTTGTGTCATGAGACCGAGCACTTGACTTTGCTTTTCGTGAATAGCAAAGCAATATGACCATGGTTACCAGGAAGCACCTCCGGGGTTGCTAATAATTGCATGAGTATAGTCTAGTTTAGGCATCAGGATGCTTGTTCTTGGCACGTGGATGGCAGGGTTGTTCCCGGTAACTATGAGTACCCCGTAGGAAACAAATTTATAAAATGGAACTTATGTATTGACAATCAGGAACATAGGACAAATTTGGGTGAGTGGTCAAGAACCAAGTTAGGCCTAATTGTTGATGCCCTTCAAAATCCTGAATTTAGTTTGGCCAAACCAATTTGGGTCTTTGTCTGAATTTTCTAAACCTACGTTGGCGCTGACTGTATTTTGGCTTGCACTTCGAGTGCCTTTTGTGTATCTTTTGAGTGACTGTTCCTTTCTTCCCTATAGTTCACAAAATGGGACAATGTAGGGCTTGTTCTTTTCGTTGGAAAATATGGGTTGGGAAATGGGTGAAGTTGATTGAGATTGGTTGAAGCGGGTTGAAGTTGGTATTTTTTCGTTGAAGTTGGTATTTTTTTGTTGAAATGGATTGAAGTGGGTTAAAGTAGGTTGAAGTTAGTATTTTTTTATATGGGCTGGAGTTGGTATTTTTTCATTGAAGTGGGTTGAAGTTGATTGAAGTGATTTGAAGTTGGTTGACATTATTTGTTGAATGTGGTTGAAGTTGGTAAATTAAGATTTACCAATGAAAAGAACAGGCCTGTAGTATCTTGAGCTGGCAATTCGGGCTGCGGGTTAAATACGAGTTGTGTGTATTCGAGTTCGAGTGAAATACGGGTTGGGTGTGTTTTGGGTTTGGGTAAAAATGTAAAATACGTGGAGCGTATTTTGGTTTTGAGCGTTTCGGGTCTACTCGATGGGTTTAGATTGCCTTTTCTATTAGGTATTTTCTTTTGTCCAATCAAAAATTCGGCAATCTTTATTACACAAAGCTATTCGTATTTAATGAAAAGGCATAGTGATCGTAATTTTCCAAAAGAATGTTAAACTTTAAAAATATTCAAACTTTTCATTATGATATGTGAACGTCATGTATGGGCAGACAAAGACCTGAGCCTCCTTTGGGTTGGGTGGGTCGTTCGTACATTGAAATAGGTCAATAGCGAGGCGGTTCATTTATGGGTCAACCGCTCTGGAGCAATATTCATAGTTTGGTGCAGTTCGACCGCCTAATTTCCATTTAATATTTGGATATTTTTAGTAACTAACCTACCAATGTCCACTTTTATTAATGGGTCAACCCCAACATGAATACAGGTGGTCTATTTCCTGCCACCAGTATCGTAGCTCAATACCGGTTAGAATGGAAACGAAATAAAAGGAAATTAGAGAAGTACAACATATTATCTTTTAGTTATAACATCAAGTATTTAGATTATGACAGTAATTATTTAAAATATGATTAGAGGTATTTGTTTATTTAGCCCCGCCTCCTGAAAAAAGAAAAAACAAAGGAGATTTTTGCACAAGTATCCTTGTCAAGAGCTGTCAATTCAACCAGGTGTTTCTGCAGATGAACCGTTGCTTGACTGGTTTAATATCTCTGCTACAGTTTCTTGACTGTTTCTATATCTCAATGGGATCTTTTGGAGGGTCCTGGTCCAGTTTCAAGCTGAACTGGTCAAAGTATCGTGTCCGTTTCGATACATTGCATACTAGTATGTCAAGTGTGATAATGGAAGAGACTACCTAATCACCCTTCTTAAATTTTCTTTCTTGTCTACTAGCGGATTGCTCTATAGTCATGCCTGGTTTGTATGATCCATGCTGCTTGTATTTCTTTGTGGTGTTGATACCTGCTAATCTTATAATATATTGTGTATCTTGCATGAATGGTAATGATCCCCCTCCCCCTTCCAGTTTGCAGATAACACCAGCTTGTGATCTTCCTTTAAAAGCTCTCCGTAGCGGAGGGAAGGTTGTGATTGTGAATCTTCAGGTATCACCTTCTGTTATTTTATTGCTTATTGGAATTCTCCCTTTGTTTTGAATCTTTATTTGATTCGTTAGTTTCTCCTTCTTTTCCTGTTCTTATTCTTCTTCTTCTTGTTTTTTTTTTTTTAAAAAAAACCTTTTGGCATTGCCCCTGGGATTTTTTTGGGGCCGGGGGGGGTCTCACTTGGTGCACAGATTGTCCTCAGAAAGTGGAGACGGGGTTGTGTCTCTCCTTGGCTCTTACAGGCGTATTGGCTGATTAAAAAAAAGTTTAATTGGGAGTTAGATGAGAGTTGGGGCCTGCGCCTTGTATTTTTTGGAATGTGCACTGGCAGTAATCCTTCAAGAAGCTTCTCTGTTCTGTTTTGTTTCCATTGCCATCAAGTCTGAACTTTTTAAGTTATAAATATTTGGCTTTCTGGAACTATTGCTTGGGGGAGAAGAAGCAGAAGAGTTACTTGAACTTCTATTTACTATTTATGAGTAGATAGAGAGGGCTTTGTTTTCTTTTAAGGTGTGAAAATTGACAAACAGAAAGTTTATGTTGTCTCGTAGCGGGCCGTAGGCCTCCATTCCTTTAGTTTTAAAAGGCTTTACAAGGCGGATGGGGTTCCAGTGGATGAGGCGGAGGTGCACTATTATGCAAACATGCAATGTCATTCACAACGCATTTTTTTGAAGACAAACTAAGTTGTCGTGTTAAAAATGATTGAACATTAATATAACTACCATATACCGCAAATGGCCATAAGATACTGTACATTATCATCATAGTTCCCCTAAAAAGACATACCTAAGGTACAAATATAGTGATGAAACATTAGAAATAAATTTGGCATGAACTCACAAGGAACAAGTGAAAAACGTTAACAACCAAGGGAAAAATTAAGCAGGGAAGAGGGTTAGGGTTGTGCACTGTATAGTTCATTTTTCAGCTCACAAGTAAAGAGAGACCAAAAGGGCTGGAGGTAAAGGGCCATAAAAAGTGGTCTCCATCTTGATCAAAGCTAGTGAAAAAGGGGGCGGGTGAGTGGAGGGCCGTTAATCGTGTGTTGAACAGGCTGCACCTCACTTTTCAGCTCCCAAGAGAAATGACAAGAAGAAAAAGGTAAAGATAGGCCATGAACAAGGCCTCCATTTCGGAAAGGCCAGCTTCGCTAGAGATAGGGAAAATGAAGGGGCTTGAAGCCCAAACTTTGTTTGAACAAGGACAAAATGGGGCATAAAAACAGGGAGATAAGGAGATGAAATCAATGATCAGAGGCGGACTTGACGAGTCTTAACTAAAGATGAGAGGAGAAGAAGAAAAAAAGGAATGGAGAGAAGGAAGAGAAAACATGGAGAACTTGTAAGTTGTAACTCACTGTTGACAGTCGATTAAGGCCAGAGATGTTGTCAGTGACCTTTATTATGCCCAATTAGGTTCCTAGGCTGGCAGCTTTCAATGATGATGTAGGCTATGTTTTTAACCATTGGAGAATTAAGAGGGTTTGACCTCGGTTATGCCTCGCATAGAGCAATGAATAGGCGTATGTGGTTGAGGCATATAAAGCATTGCATTTGAGCCTTGGCTTTAAGCACGTTGAGTTGCGTGCCCCACCTTGCCTCATGAACTTGCATCGCTTCACCCGTTTTTTACCGCTGAGTTCATCCATGCCTGGGCATTCCTAAGGCACACTTTTTTAAAATCAGCTCTATTTGTGATGGAATTTTAATCTATTCCTACTTCAAGATGCTTTGATGTTAGTGGGAATTTGCTCGCTGCGCCTGTTTGTCAACTCTTGAGGAACAACTTTTGGTGAGTAGATGCATTACTAGGCCTAGCAAACAAGTTTTTTTTAGTTTGGATACGTGTCGGATCATTTCAGGTCAACCAGTTCAGTTTGCTAATGCAGTTCATATACAGGCTATGCTCGGATTAGTTCTGGTTGGTATGGTTTGGCAGTGTCCGGGTCAGGTCAATTAGGGTCGGTCCTAGCCTAGTTAATTTCAGGTTAGGAGCTTTTAGCAGTGGTTAGGAGCGGCTAGCTATTAGCAGCGTTAGGATTATCTGTGAGGATTTTGGCGAAGTAATTTATTTTTTTAAGGCTAACATACATTTGAACCATAAATTATTCTATGGGCGGAGTTGATTAATATTCATTAAGAGTTGAATGCTTACAGAAGTTACATATGGGACTCAATTTCTATTGGTGAATGGCCAAATCAAATCAGCTGATGTATGATATATATCACTGAATTCATTCGTTACTTTTTTGTTACGATTATCATACAATTTGACATTAGGTTCTGTTGAAATTGTCAGCTCAGGTGAAATTGGTATACGTTTTCTATGCATTTAGATGAAGTTGTGGAGCATGCAAGTTGAAATGCTAGTGTCAACTTGTCTTTGTTAACTTCCTTGAGGCTTTATGTTCTTCAATACTTTCCAGGTTTTCTTTAAGACCCTAAATCTTCTCGTCACTGTCATCCGTAGCGATTAGTGTCAAAACTTGTCCCTAATGCCCATAATTTTTGTTTAGACCTTAACATATCCCCACCAGTAGCGGTTGGGACTAGTTAGCAGTTAGCAACGGTTAGAAATAATGGCTAGTGGTTAGCAGTGTTTAAAAGCAGTTATCGTTTACCAAACACTCAGGTGAACAAAGACTTAAAAACATGTTCAATTAGATAAGCCCCATATTTTTGATTTTCTTTTTTGGTTTATGCATAATTTAGATACTCATGCTCCTATGTTGATTTCTTTTTAATGTTTCCATTTCTGGTCTTTAAAAATAAATGACTAAATTTTTCTGTAAATGTAGAAATTTTATTTCACATTCAAAACGTTGATAGTACTATTTTGAAATTCAAACATACTATAAATTTACTAAAACTGTGCACTAGGGGTATCCATGGTTCAACGCTGTTTATTGAACTTTTTTACCCCATTTAGTTCACTGTAAGACAAGATATGATAAATAAATCTTTAAGAACTTATTCTAATCGCAAATCTTATAAGACTTCTCTATACTTTCCACTCGTACCATAAACCTACTATTTGTATGTGGATATTGCCCACGTCTGGGTTATATTGGGGTACAGGTCAGAGGGTGACATGTAAGTATTGCATTAGTATAAAATCGGTACAGGTTGGTTCAGGGTCAAGTTGGTCAACGTTGGTTTGCTTTGGGTTTGGCCATTTCCACTCGGGTAATTTCGGGTATGGGTCATTGAGGTCAAATCATGTTTCAGGTTTGCCTCGAGTATGTATTTTGGGTCACTTTAGGCATTCAGGCCAAAATTGGCTGGCCTCATTTTGGGTTCCAGTTCAGGTTCTTCTTGGTTCTTGGGCGTCAGGCAATGCTGCATGTATTTCCATGTAATTTTTTTTGGGCCATCACAAATTGGAATTCGGTTAAATTGCTTGAAGTGTTGAATTTTACAAATCTCGGCCATTCACTAAAATCTAGTCGAATCTAGTCATCAACCAATGAATGTCTGTTTCTGGTCAGTCTCTCCTTGAAATGCCGCACCCTTTTAATGGGCCCCTCCCAACACAAGACAGAAAAACTCCAAGTACACCAATAGGAATTTTGAAGCTGAAGATAGCTAGAAGGAAAAAGATTAGGATATAGAGGAACAGTCTTGAAGTTCCTGCCATTGCTTTTGGAGGCCTCTTGACCTTCAAGATTCTGTAGAGAATGCTGTTTCCAAAAGCTTCAATGGCTCACCAAAATTCCACAATAGAGGCAATAAAATCTAGCCAAGGGAAGGCAAATTCTCCCATTTTGAGAACAGGATTGCATTCTAAGAAGTAAAAGTCAGATTAAGAATATAAGAGAGCTAATATGTCAATCAGGGTCTTGATCATGAGGCAGTAATTTAAGGAACAATGAACAATCCCACCCCACCGGCCCCCTAACTCGTGCAGGTTAGAGCTTAGCCTTTACTTTTTGAGGCTTCAAGGAATAGTCGAGTTTGTGGTCTAATGTAGAGTTCTGGGGGGTAGAAGTTGTGTTTTAATGTAGTGTCTTGGGAGGCAGAAGTTCTACAGAAGCTGGGAGAGCTATGAGATTAACCAATATATCGTTTTAAACATAGTTGAAATCTTAGACCTTATCAAGCTCCTTGATTGTAAAACTTTAAGAATGAAAATGGGTCAGAAATTGCTTGACAAACTTTTGAACTCATCAACCTCCTTAACTCCATTTGAATTATATGTAACTTTGATCATTGAAAAAGTGATTTTAGAAGTGTAAGTATTGTAACATTAGTTCGCTTGGTCTCTAACTTCTAGAACCCTTTGTGTGTTTTCATACTGAGTTTTACCCTATGGTATGGTAAATTGGCAAAATGTCAAGTTGCAGATGCATTACGAGTAAGAGAGAGTGGTGGGTCGGTGAAGCTGAGGGTGTTCCGAAGGTCATCGGAGGTTCACCTGAGGTCCTCTGGATCTTGGGTCTCTGGGAGCCGTTGGAGCTCTGTTTACTGGCTGCTTTTTCCTTTTCTGTTAGTTTCTCTCTCCTCCTGGTTTTTCTTAGATCCCGTTGTCGTGTGTAGTTTTCGTTGTGTGCCGTAAAGTGGGATAGCTTGGTTGTCACTTTCTGTCGCCGGCGATACTGTCCTCGCCGAATTTCCTGTCTCCGGCAACTTTGCCGCCAACCGTAATCTCCCCTGAAATTTTTTTAGCATCCGTTTTCTGCATCAGAAAACCCCAACTAGTCTAGCGGAGGCCTGGTTATTGTTTCTGCTGTTACTGTTTCCGGTGGGCCTTTTTGCTTTCCTTTTTTATGTTTCATGCTTTCCTGCCTGTATTCTGGTGCAGCTTGGAGGGCGGTTTATGTACCGGCTTTCTTCCCTTTCTTGCCGGTTTGTGTGGCTGTGCTGTTTGAGGTCTTGTCCCTCTTTTCTTCTCTGCGGTCAGCGCCGTGTATGCCTTTTTGAGGATTGAAGGGAAGTCCTTGGAGTTCTTTTTGGGGGGGGGGGGATGAAAGGGATGGGCTTCCTTTTAGGATTGCTGAATCTAGTAGAAGAAGAAGAGCTTTCATCAGGCTTAGCCTGTAGGAGTTCAGATGGTTGGCAATTGAGATGGTTCGTTTCTGTTCTTCCAAGGGGGACCCTTTGTGGGTGAGAACTTCTGAGATGGCAATAATGGCAATAGTTGTCTGTTGCTCCAATTGAGGAAAAATGTCAAAGGGCGGTTTATTGTGCTCTCATGTTATGGAAACTTTGGCCAGTTGAGGTCTATTATCTTTCCTGAAGGTGACAAAGCTGATGGATGGTTTGGAGTTACTAAAATCTTGAAAGTGTTTTATTAATGGGCATAAGAAGGCCTCCGTAGATCACAAGTTTGGTCAGGTTGACTTTAGTTCAAGAGAGTGGGGGCATTTGACTTTTGCTAATGTTGTACGAAGTGGTGTAGGTGGCTCACAGAGAGCTCCCTTGAAGGGTTGGAGGTGTAGGTCATGCGGTGGGATGTTTATGCAGAAACATTTGGAGAAGAGTGGAAAGACAGGCATTTTGCACAAGAACATATTGTCCAAGGAGGGAGTAAGCATTTTTGTCAGTCTTCTTCAAATGTTAAGGTTCATTTGGGTTCTTAAGGAAAAGTGTCTTAGCCAAAGGTTCTCACCCAATCCACCTCCTTGTGTTAATAAATTCCAAGTGCTTAAGAATCTCTTGGACAGTTACCCACCTTCTGATTTTCTCCTTTTGCTTCTTTGGTGCTTGAACCTAAATTCAAAATTTTCGAGCCAGAGCCCCCTTGATGTGGTCACCTTTCAAATGACTTGATTGTTTATTCTTGAAGGAATAAGAAGGGGAAGGGAAAGGTGGAAATTTTTGGCACCACTGAATTTGCAGAAGCATGGAAGGGTTTTGTTTGATATATGGGAATCTTGAGGACAAGGCCACGGCCAAGGAGTTGATGGAACTGCCTCTCCTCTTGTTGATCGGTTTGAGGATGTTGATGAAGGTTCTGTGTGGGTGTTGGACCGCATTATTTTTCTGTACCAATGTGAGTTTTGCGACCGAAGATAGAGAGATGGAGTTGCTCTCCTGTTTGGCCACTTTAGAAGGTACTAGGAAGAAAGGTGACCGGGTTGTGGAAGAGGTTGGAGTTGCTGAAGAGGAAGGGAACAAGATCTTGGTCGATGAGGCCTAGTATCAAGGCTGTATCTTGGAATGTGAGGGGACTTAATTGCCCGATTAAAAGAGGTAATGTCGAGTGGATGTTGCGTAGGTTTTCCTATGATATTGCCATTCTCCAGGAATTTTAGATGGAAGATGTCGTTGCCCTGTGAAGTGGCTTTTCTTGCCGCCCGTAGGCTGTTATGGAGGTATTATAGCTGTTTGTGATCCTCAAACTTTTGAGCTTTTGGACTCTAGAATAGGGTCATTCTTTGTGTGTTGTAAGTTTAAGTCGTTGCAAGACAATTTTGTTTGGGATCTTATTGGGGTTTGTGGTCCTAATGATGAAATATGTGTTCTGCCTTTTTTGAGGAGCTAATAAATTTCGTGTCCTCCTGGGATATTCCATGGTGTTTGGGAGGAGACTTCAACTTTTGTAGCCTTATTGACCTTCCTTTGGAAGCTGGCCGTTTTAAATCGTCTAGCCACGAGGAGGTCGCAGTTCTTTCTCGCATCGATCAGTTTCTTTTTTCTATTGCTTGGGAAGATCACTTCCAGGGGCTTCATTAAGTTATTCTCCGAATGGTTACTTCTGATCACTTTTCGATTCTTCTTCAGGTTGAAGAAATTCATTTATGAAAAAGGCCTTCTGAATTCGAAAATGTCTGGCTCCGCTTTTTCTTGAGGGGTTTGTTTATGATTCCATCAGTCTTGATGAGTCTTGATGATGCCTTGGAACTTGAAGAAGAATTTTCAGAAGAGGAAGTGTGGGATGCTATCAATGACATAGGGAAGGATAGAGCTTCGGGATCTAATGACTTTAAAATGGCCTTTTTTTCAGCACTGATAGGAGTTTTATGAAGAGGGAGATAATGGGTTTATTTGTAGATTTTCACAGGAAGGGTGTTCCTGAGAAAAGTCATAATGCCACTCTTATAAGCTTGCTTCCTAAATGGCCGAGGCGGACGACATTAAGCATTTTAGACCCATTAGCTTAGTGGGAAGTGTGTTGCTAAAGTCCTTGCCTTAAGATTGGGAAAAGTCGTCGGAGAAATTGTTAGCCCAACTCATCATGCTTTCGTCCCAGGCCGTCAAATTGTGGATGCATTGTTGATTGCTTACAAGTGTATCGACTCATATCTCAAGTCCAAGAAGTCAGGAGTTCTTTGTAAGGTCGATATGGAGAAGGCCTTTGATAATCTTTCTTGGGTCTTTCTCATGGCTACTTTTGAAAAATGGGATTCCCTGGCAAGGGGAGGAAATGGGTGTTCTTTTGTATCTCTACCTTTCACTTTTTGGTATTGATCAATGGTGAAGCCTCAAGTTTCTTTAGTTCGAGAAGACTTTGCCAAGGGTTCCCACTTACCCCTTTGTTCTTTTTGGTGACGGAGACGTTCAGTTGACTTGCCATTGAAGCAACTGAGGTGGGTTTCTCGGAAGGTTTTCACGTTGGTAACAGTTTGTCGATCTCACTTTTTCACTTCGCAGACGATACTTTGGCGTGACAATCTTAGATGTTTGAGATGCATCCCCCTGTTATTTGAAGCTATGTCCGAGATAAGAATGAATTTTGCAATAAGTGTTCTTATTCCGATTGGTGAGGTTCTTGAGCTTCAACATGTGGCTCATGTCTTTGGTTGTGGGATTGATTACCTCTCATCGTCTTATCTTGGCCGCCCCCTAGGTGAGAAATTTCAGCAGCAAAGTTGTGTGGGACCTTATTGTGGAAAGGTTCAATAAGAAATTGGCAAGGTGGAAGCTTCTATACAAAGGGGGTTAGGAAGACCTTGTTGGAAAGCACTTTATGGAGCCTCCCTATTTATTTCATGTCCTTGTTCAATATCCAAGCTTGCATCGCCAATTGTTTGGAGAAAATTGAGAGGGATTTTCTTTGGTCCAACAATGAAACCACCTGAGGTTTCCATTGGGTTAATTGGAGAGAAGTTTGTTGTTTTACGCAAGAGGGAGAGCTAGGCTTAAGACCTCTTCGGCTTATGGACGAATCTTTTAAGACCAAGTGGCTTTGGCGTTGCACTAAAGGGGAGAATGCTCTTTGGAGTAATGTATCATCCCAAAATAGGGGGTTGATATTCTAGGTTGGTGGACCAAGAGGAGCCTCTTTGCACATGGGTTAGGTTTGTGGAAGTTGGTTTTAGCAGGTTTGGAGCGTTTCAAATCCTTGGCACATTTCAAAGTGAAGAATGGGTCAAGAGTGCGTTTCTGGCATGATGTCTGGTGCAGGAATCAACCTCTAGATTCAATTCCTGACCTTTTCAGGATGACACTTCTAAAAGATGCTATGGTGCAAGGCGTTGTCTCTTAGAATGGTGCCCAAAGTCATTGGAACATTACTTTTTCAAGAAATCCTAACGACTGGGAAGAGGATAATGTGTTCAGCTTCCTAGTAGCACTTGCCAATCTGAATGTATTACCTGATGGCATTGATAACATTTTCTTTCCTTACGATCCTAAAAGCTCTTTCACTGTTAAGAGTTTCTGTGAAAAGCTTTATGATGGTGTGAATTGTTCTGATTTTCCTGATAAGGCTAGTTTGAAGTTTAAGGCGCCAATGAAAGTGTGCTTCTTTGTTTGGGGGGGTACTAAGGAAAGATCCCCACAAAGGATGCGCTTAAAAGAAGAAACATTAATGGGCCAATTAGGCATTTTATGTGCCTAGAGAAGGAAGAAATGGCGGACCATATCTCTATCCATTGTCGTTGGGCGTTGTCTCTTTGGCACTTATCTCTTTCCTTGATGGGTGTTAGATGGGTGCAACTCTCTTCTGTCAAAGTTGTGGTGGTGGCTTGGAGAAGAAGAATGATAAATAATTGGGATTCTGGTGTTTGGAAGATGATCCCTTTAGCCATTTTGTGGTGTACTTCAAAGAAAAGGAGTAGTTGGATTTCTGAAGACAAAGCATTGTCCTATCAAAATTTCAAGCTCTAGTTTGTGAGATTCTTGTAATTGCCCCATTTGTACATGGGTGGCACCCCCTTGGTGTCTATCTAATGCATCTTTTGATTACTCATAAAAAAAAAAAGTGATTTTAGAAATTTGGATATGATGCGTACCAAGTTCCGAAATCCAGCAATTTCTCTAAAGTTTTTCTCACTTTGAAGATAAGAGCTAGATTTGAAACAAGAACTTTGTGCACTCAGCATTCTCTTCAAGTACTTGTGAGTCTTGCAAAGGAAAAGTGCATGGCTGTTTATGTCTTGGGGAAGGCATCACAAACCTTTTGAACATTGATTTTGGACAGGTCAACTCTCAAAAAGCGATTGTATGGTGTTGAGAGTTCCTTCTTCCTTGGATGTTTTTGGACTCTTCTATTGAGTAATTAGCCTTGCACTGTGCTTAATCACATCCTAGTCTTTACTCCTAACAAAGTTTATTAAGATTAGATTACAAGAAAAAGAAGAGTAAGAACAAAGACACATGATTAATGCAAAGTCAATTTCAGGGATATGTGAGATTAAGAAATGAAAGGGTTAAGTGTATAGTTCATGCTTTGTTAAGGGGGTCTGGGATTCCTTTTGCAGATTGTTAATAAATAGCTAAGTGGGTCAACAGTGCACCTTATTGAGTTTGATACATTCAACCATGAAAATTAATAGAGGTTCTCAGTTTCTGCTCTCAGAAAAGAGTACGCACTTGGTATTCATGAAGTTTGAGGTTCTCAGTTTCTGCTTCAAGCTTTGAAGACTTGTGGGAGGGCTAATATGATGATGAGACAACAGTGGTCAGATGTGGGTGGATGACCAATTGGTATCACAGATACTCTGACCCCTCAAGTTTTTGGGTTCGTAGTTACAGGATAGATATGAGTACTTTTGTTTTGACTTCACTCTCCTTCACGCGCTGCCCACTCTGTAAACATACCTTTGATTGATGTGAGAAAGATGCTTCTAGGGAACAACCCAAGGAAGATCTTGGTGAGATCCAAGTCTAAAACCTTATCTTGACAAGCAGTTGCTGTTTCTGAGAGCAGAGAGCTGCAAAAACATTTTTGAAAATAAGATTGAATCATTAGAAAATTTTATATGTCATGGACAGGGGCCAACCAAATGTATTTAGTAGGGGGGGGCCACTTAAAATGATATAAAATTGCTTTAGGGAAGTTTTACTATGCTTTTTAGTCGAGTTTTTTTTTCTTTTTTTTTATAGTTATGAAAGAAAATGGCTAGATAAAAGAATAAATGATTAAATAAAATATCTTTTAAAGTAGTATGGGAGCGATTGTAAACTATAAATGATGGACCCACAGATTAAAGAAAGACTATAAGATTTTCTTTTTTTGGGAGTGCAGGAAAGAGATGAGGTGATATGTGGAAATTGTGAGTTGAGAAAAGTTTTGGCCACCCGGGGGGGGGGGTGCGGTATGGAGCAACATGGAAAGTGCCAAAGTAATACAGAGATTTTACCCTTCAGCAACAAGAATTCTCATGCTATGCGCAACAGCTCCTATTAAAACCATGGGAACTGTGGCTGCATGACTGCCTGCTTGTCCACCTAGTTCTGGCGTTGTTCATAAAAATCATGGGGATAATGTATTTTCTTGAACAAAGATATACTCTTCTTAGTTGAATGGTGTAAATAGTGGTTAAAGGATGTTATTTTCTATTAGTAATTTGAATCTATTTACCTAGAAAAATGAATCAGGGTCTAGAAGAATTAAGGTGGAATGAAAGTTACTATGTTATACTGTTAGTTATGTTTGATGCATTGTGTCGTCTATGGGTGGTTTTTACTTCTCTCTGTGGATGCTTTCTTTACCACAATGTTTGCTTTTCCCTTGAACGCTTGTTTTTGCTAAACAATTTGCAGCAAACTCCCAAGGACAAACAGGCTAGTTTGGTGATTCATGGGCTTGTTGATGAGGTAGCATGTTTCTTTTTCCAATCCCTTCTCAAGGCTTATCCTGGTTTGGCCTTTGCTTAGATCATGGCTATGTTATGATGAATCTTTTTTCCTTTTGTTTTAATATACTACTAAGCAATGTGAACTAAAAGAAATTTTGGGATGACAAAATGCTTACTCTTGAGTATTTCTGTACCTTCTTTTAACATTTATGAATTTGCCTTTGTTGATGTGCACAAACAGGTGATGTCTGGGGTAATGAACTATTTGTCTCTCCGAATTCCTCCCTTTGTTCGTGTTGATCTTTTCCAGATAGTCTTTACAAGGTGCAACAGATTGTCAGGTGGCTTGCAACCTGCATTTTCAATGTGATGGATTCCTTTTATTGTTTTTTAGTGTATCCAACCACTTGCTGTATGAGCAACAGGGTTTACGAGTTTTTGTATTTGAATACCCTGTCTGTCGTTTCAGTCACCTTTGGTCCTTGGAAATTATATACTTTTTGTGGGTTCAGATGGCTTCAAGATAAGGCTATTGCAGGAAAAATTTGAGTTGTAACATTAAACTTGCTGTGTAGGTTTTTTGTTAGAAAGATTTCTGCATTTGCGCCTTGCTCATCAATATTCCCCACCTTACCTTTTAAAACTCCCCAAGATACCATTGCAGGAAGCTAGCAGTTGGGTCCTCTTATTTTATATGGCATATTGCTAAAATTTAAGTAGATTATTTAAAGCTTAAGGAGGAGAGGGAGGGACCCAGCTTTTTCAGAGAATCTGAAATGTGGGCTAAATTACAATAGAGTATCTATTGCAAAATTACAACATAAGATGAATGAAGCCATTTTTCGTATCAGTTGGTAGATTGATAAGCACGGACTGAAGACAGGCGTGCAAATATTTCCTGGCCTCAAGCCTCATGTTCTTTTAGTTTTGCATGAAAACTGATATGATAATGCATTGAATGCAGATAAGCGATTCATGAAGTGGAGGCTAAGGGTAACTAGCATACATGGTCAGAATGCACCATTGCCTTTCATCAAATCAGTTGAGGTATGGTCCCACTGATGGTTTCAACGAGTTTCAACTACGAGACATACTCTTACGTTTTCTCTTTTAAGTTCATGGTTTGTGAAAGCTAAATCCTCATGTTTAATCAGGTTTCATTTCCTGGAAGGCCAGAACTAAAGGTTGCTACTCTTAACAAGCAGCCATTTTTGCTGAAAAGGTATCATTGCTAAAACCCCAAGAGTGTGCGGGGGGGACTTGCGGAAGGCACTGCATGGGTGGTGAACTACCCATGTTCCACTTTGTATGAATTTACTGGCCTGGTTTGATCATTGTGATTGCTGATATAATGGGCACTAGAGTCCTGGGTATTGAGTATTGAATGAATGGGAAGTTTTAGTCTGACTTTGACTTCTTTTAGATGTGCTGCATTCATTGTAGTTATTGTTTTCACATATTCCAAAATAATGCATGTCTATGTCCCCATGGTGACTAATTTTCACATATTGTTGGGAGGTTAAATAGCAGTAGATTGAGCCATTGAGGTGCCATTATTACAGATAGCAAATCTGATGTCTTGCTCACATGGAACATCAAAGTTTGGACCAAACTATGAGTGAATATGAGTTCTTGGCCTGTCTTAGTGCCATATTTTCAGTGTTTTTCCCAAATTGCACCAAAGTCGTCATCCTACGGCCCTTTTAGCAATACCAAGGTTATGGAAAACATAGAGCAGAGAATAAAGAAAGAAAGAAACAGAAGAAGCGTGCCTTATGAAGGTTTTCTCCTCCTACAACCAGAGAAAATAGACTGAACTTGTTGAGAATTTTAGAGGGATCCAGTAAAATAGAATAAAACAAAATAAAATTTGCTACTCATGAACTCCTGCCCCCCCCCCCCCCGGGGAAAAAAAAGGAAGTGAGAGAAGGGGAAAAGCAGAACTTTGAAGCAGAGTTGTGAAGTAAAATAGGACTTTCTTTCGATTGATTATGATCTTTTGTCCCTAATTGGTTGTAGAAGGATTTCTCACTGATCACTTGCATAGAATTTTTACAATTTCACCTTGAATTTGAGAGACTGGTTTTTAGGTATAGACTTTCGGTTTTGAGTGTTCGGATTGGAATAGGAAATAGGAAATGAAGGGAGAAGAGATAAATTTCGCTTTTTATTTATTTTCACTTTCTAAATATGCATTTTAGAGATAGTCCATGTGGTATCCATTTGGAGCACAATGTGGAAGTAGTATAAGTGTTTCTGTATAATTTTCATCAACTTTTACTTCGTAGAATTATCTTTATTTCAATGCTGTAGTCCAAGCAGTTTTTCAAAAAAAATACAGGTGTACCAAATGGAATAGCCTAATATTTATTTGTTTTATCTATCTTGCCATTGCCTAGCAATTTTTTAAAAAAATTCTTTTTTAACTAGAAATTCCCGGTCAACAAGCAAGACAAATATTATTTTGGCTCCTTAAATGTTCACACAATTCCGCGCAGGAAGAAAAAAAAAAATTAATTTGGTAGTTGGTACCATTTCGGAAAAGTTTTTAAAACGTAGTACTGGGTTAGGCGAAGAAGTCCATGTGAACCGACTTCAATTAATGAGGTATTAACAAAAATAATACTTGAGTTGAGCAGGCTGAAATTTGACGGTTTGGAGGTCTAAAATTAGAGTGCTAGATCTGAAGTTGCTAATCTGTCATACTTCTGGAGTCAGTCGCTTGTAGTTGTAGTTGTAATTGTGGTTGTTGTGGTTGTGTAGTTCCCCCCCCCCCCCCGTTGTAGTTGTTGTAGCTGTTGTCAGTTGTTAGTCCATATTGGTATTGTTGGCGTTGTTATTATTGCTTTATTGTTGATATTATTTTAGCCTGCTTGATACTTTATTGCTACTGTTTTTCTCTTGTTCAGCCTTCGCAGATTTCCCTATTTTTATGTAGATATAAGTTATTCTAATTTACCGTAACTTACCTTCTTATAATGTAGTTGTATGTAATTATGAGTTTGCTTATCTCTCAAATGTCGTCATATATATATATACACACACACACGCACACACACACACACCATGGATTTAAAATGTAGCCGAACTGCAACGAAACGGCCGCATTGGAAAGGTTTTGGAGTTTGGCGAACTGCGTTTTCATGTCGTGATAGCCGCGATATAGAACGCGATTGCTGTATTAGAGCGATTTTGCCGTACCGCTACTGAGACCGAAATCGCGACCGAAAGCTCATTTTGAATTCTTTGTACACACAATGCACATACATATATACACATACATACATATATACATAACACGCGCACACACATACACACACACGCATGAATATGCGTGTATAGATATATATATATATATATATATATATATATATATATATATATGTGCACATATACACATACATATATATACATATATATGTATATGTGTATATATATGTATACTATATGTGTGTGTGTGTTGTGTGTGTGTGTGTGTGTGTATATGTGTGTGTGTGTGTGTGTGTGTGTATATATATATATATATATATATATATAAATTTTTTGTGAGTATGTTAGAAGTAGTCTCTTTGGTTGCAGACATGTTGGCGGGGTAAGACTATTTACATTTGGATCTCCCTAGACCTTGCAAAAGTAGTACCCCACACTGGGAGTAGTTGTTGTATTCACAAACTTTGTTTTCTTGCTTATAAGTTGCTGTTTTGTGTTGGATCTATGTCTCAGAAGAGTGGCTTTTTAGAAAATAAAATATTAAATCTTTGTGTTTTTTCATAGCACTATGTTTGTTAGTCCAAATGATTTGTGTACTTCCATGTATGCTCATGAGATTTTCCATGATACCTCTTGCAACAGCATAATCTGCAATCTAAGAGTTATTGCTTAGAGTTTGGCATTTCTGGTATCCTTGCTTGTAGGGAAACAATAGCCAAACGATCGCTCTGTATTATGCTGAAGATGAATCTTAGTCAAGGTTGTGGATGTGCTTACACGACTATTGATTTCCCAGTTGATTTTGAGGTATTTCAAGTGCTCACTTGCTTCTTATTATTTGCATACATATAATTGCTTCTTTTATGATGTGTTCTGTTGTGGTCTTTGAGGGAAACATCTGTGGGGTAGCTTCCAGGCTCCAGCTTTCTCCACCTGTATTATTCTTTGGGGTCTCCATTTCACGATAATTGGTGTAATTTCCACTCCGGAGTTTTGACATTGATTGTCCTATATCTCTGTTGCCTATGTATCCATTTGGTATACTTACTAATACCCAACTTTAGGAGATGAATATTAAATGGAGGAAGCCAAAAATTAGAACTCGAGGACATAGATATACTTATTTTTGGGAGAGTAATGACAAAGTAGTACCTTGAGGCTTGGTCACTAAATAAAATGGTCCACAAGTTTCGGAAAATAATATTTTACTACCGTCATATTTGACTTCACTTGTTTACTAGCTAGTTATCACCTACACCCCAAGGTTGCAGGAACTGGACTGGACCGGATGGTCCAACCGTTTAGCCTGTGAACCGGACCATGGTCTGGTCTGTTGTGGGCCATAAAACCATTGGTAGTTGGATCGGTCAAGAACTGATCAAAATCCAGTTGAACCGACCGATTTACCCATTAGACCGGTGGTTCAGCCCGGTTCAGCTCACCTTTCCTTGCATATGTAAAAATTTGCACAAATTGCCTTCCTTGAGAGTTGAACTTGCAATGCTTCAATGCCACACTAGATTCCCTTTGCTTCAACACACCAACTACACCAGAAGCCCTTGTGTCATCCTTTCACAATATTGTTTTATAATAAAGCTACAACATCCCTCTTTTTTATTTTTTTTATTTTTAGAATGTGATTTGTGATTATATTATTAGAGCATGATAACCATAGACTTAAAATATATAATTGAAATTGAGCAATGATCTTTAATTTTTTAAAGTCAAAAGTGAATATAATAATAATAATAATAATAATACATCACTATTATAAAATTGCTTGTACTTGTTATCTGCATGTAATAAAATTGCTTATATTTTATGAATTCGGGTCAACCGGTTCAATTCGGTCCAACCAGTCTGCCCGATTGAATCATCGAACCATTGGCTTCACCGGTTCACCAACCAGTTTGGTTCTGACAACCTTGCTACACATTCTAGAAATGATGTTTTTCTTCCCCTGTTGTTACTTGTTAAATGCTATGCTGCAAATAAGATGGTATAGAGTTTTTCTAAGGAGAGTGTCCTCCCGTTGAAATCACTTGCATTATCATTTTGGAAGTGTTTTTAGTGGTGATCAACGGATGGAAAAAGCAAGGTCTACCTGAGGTTAATAAAAATTTTTTTTCTAAAACTTTTGTGCTACTTTATTCAATGGTCACACCTCAGTGTGATTGTTGTGGCAATTACTCTTTCTGGAAACGTCTTTTTCATGTAAGTTAATGCCTTTTTTACATATATATATATATATATATATATATATATATATATACATACATACATACATACATACATACATATACATACATACATACATACATACATATATATATATGTATATATATCATCATCATAGCCTGTTTCAGATGTGTCAAAATAAGGGTACCAGAAGTGTTTTGGTTATATTTGGTTGCTTATTTTATTTGAGATAGATAAAATTCCTCTTTTTGCCAAAACAAGAGAAGGGATAAGTTTATTAATAACTGGTGCTTGAGGTTAATCTGACTCATATCAGATCCAATCTTGAATGTCGAAAAGAAATCTTAAATCCAATTAGGTCTAACTGGAAACATGCAGAACATTCATCTTCGTGTTTAAGCACTGTTTTCCTCTGCTATAGGCATGAGGAAAATATCGACAGATTTGTGGTGTGCTTCTGAATATAGATGTTCTGATAGCTCTTTGTTGGACTAAAGCTAATTTTTCTTCCATCCTCCCTCCCCTTCTTTTTGTTGGGGAGCAAGGGTCATGAATGCTTTCTCATCTGTAGTTAAGCAATACCCCTTGGATATTCAATTCTGGAGTTAAGGTTTTGTATATCTTATTCTCCCCCATCACACCTCACCCCTCGGTCGGGATTTTTCGATTCCTGCAATTTTCCCTTCGTGGGATTCTAGGTTATTAGGCTGGTAGGTTTGATTTGCTTGCTGGGCATTGAATGTAACAATCTTGTGTTTTCGAGTATATCGCTTAGCTTATGTTGCTTGAGCTCCTAGCACGGTAACTGTGTTGCACAACAATGATATTCTGAAATGGATATGCGCACTTGCCATATATTGACCAAAAGCTCCTCCCCGCCCCCCTTTTTTTCTTTCCTTTGGTAATGGGTGAGTTTGAGATTTGCATCCTTGCGGGATACTGGGCCTAGTCTGAGTAGCCTTTATATCTTGTATTCTAACTGAGTATCTTATTAGGCACCCATAACGGACATAAATCATGGCAAGGACGCTGTAATCCAGAAGCTAAGAGAGACGGCGATCCGTGATAACTATTGTGGGCAGCTTTCACTGGTCGAAATTAGGTCCCTCTCACAACCAAAGGGAGAAATTGCTGCTTTTGCTGTCACAACCAACATTTGTGCATATAGTAGTGTCCCAGCATACTTTCAAGCCAAGGTGAATCCAGAATCAGGCGAACCTGAAAATGATATACCTGAAAGAAAAAGGTTTAAAATAAACTGATTTGCTACCCTGATGCCGGTCTTCATTGATTGCCAAATAATCTTCAGAGCCATCAAGATTCAAGAAGGCATTCTAGAGCCATGGATTATGGATATTATGCAGTTTTCCTGGCTGCTATTGAAGTCAATGATGATGGAAATATGCCAAATCCAGCAGAGTGCTGAGTTCAATGCACCCAATGCCATGATCCCAGAGACTGGGTGAGTTTTTGGACAATGTGCTAAGCTTATTATGAAATTGTAAAAATGAAGCTGTATGAAGCCGCCCATGGGTCCTGGAAAGATTAGGGTACCAAGTGTCCTCTTAGTTTGCAGAGGATGCTTTGCTTGTATTGTATCATCTAATCCAAGTCTGTAAACAGGGGGAAGCAAGTTGGGACTTTTAAGCGGGGGCAATTTGCATTTATGTAAGTTTATTTGTCCACGAAATTGGTAGTAGGCCATTTAGGTAATCTCTGCTATATGCTTCTATTTGTGACCGCTAGAAATGCAGCTATTATGTGAGCTTGTCCATTCTCTGTGTGCTTTTTTTTTTTTTAAAGAAAAATTTTTAGTGTCGGTTAGGGTTTACATGGCGCTGTACCACTTCAGGCTGGTTTTTGAGTAGAGAAGTGCAAGTGATGGGTCTCACAGAGTTTGGGTTGCCCTCTCATACAAGTTCTTGCATTTAAATGGATACTCTGTGTCCCCTACGGTGGTGTCAGTCAACGTGAATAAATTTATCGGGGAGGATGATATCTATTTCTATTCGTTCTTAAGGATGACTTATGTTATTTCCCCCCATTTTAATTTATATTGGGGTAGATCTCTTGTTTTGCACGGTAATGAATTAATATACGTTATGAGAATTTATCAAAAATATAAATAAGCAAAATGCTTTGTTTAATTGGAGCTATTTAGTCATCTTTTTTTTGAAAAAAGAGAAAATGTAAGTAAAAGATTGGAATATGATAGCTCAGGCTCTATTTTTTGTGTTGTTTGAGAATATTTAACTTACGGTTTACAACTTCTTACACTTTTTGACAACTTTATATCTTACATATTAAATTTGCTTATATATTTTTTAGGACATTAACTTATCATCTATTTTATTCTCATATTTACATAGAAATATGTATGAATTTTTCATGTATTACACATTGTGAAAAGTCTTACAGCTTTCTTATGAATATAAAATTTGTGTAAATATAAAAGTAGAATTTAACGATATGAATTAATATTTGAGTTTTGACATAAGACATATATGCCATTATAGAGAAAAAAGTCAACATGTTTTAAAATTGTAATAGAAAAATCGCATTTATGTTTGAATTTTGATGTAAATCATGTATGAAAATAGTCAAATTGTAGACTACGGAAGTATTTCAGCTATTTATCAATAAGTTTATCCATGACAACTTGGTTGTTATCATTGTACAATTGAACATCAGACTGAATTTAATTTCAAAAATGTTTAATTCAAATAGAATTTTATTTTTAGGGTTTTATTCAATTTTTTGGAGAAATTTTTTTTATTTTTATAATTTGCTTGTAGGAAGGTGAAACTAATGTTAGTACCAAAAAATCACCTCACTTTTGGAACATATTTAATTCTACATATTTGTCGGCGTGAATTATTGATACTTAATTGATTTGTTTAACGATTTATTTTCATTCGTTAGGTTATTCCAATATTATTTTTTATTATCCAAAATGATAATTGTAGAAAAATAATTTGTTTAGTGATATTAATAAAATTTACTTTATAAATATAAGTGATACACGTAATTTATTTTCATGAGATAATTTTTTTTCGTAATTCATATGTTAAAGACCAACAATTATACAAACATCTCTAAGAATTATATTATACAACTTTCTAATAATTGAACAACTCCTGCATCTATGCTTATAAATTCTTGCAGCTCTTTGCATCTCCTTACATCTTCTTACAGCTTGTTGAGTTACTTCTAAACTTAGAGTAAGTTAGATGATATTTTAATGAAAGACAAAAAGGATTGAATTATTTATAAACTTAATGAATCCAAGTCAATATAATGACGTTTAAATGTTAACATAATATTGATATGGGTTCTATGTGATATTGTAATATTAATCGAAATATTTTTTTGATATCAAAGGATTTCATTTGATTGGAAGATTTGCTCCAAAGTATTCAAATGCAAATTTTAAATCTTGAGAATCATTAAGGATAATATTGTCTTGCTTCAATACTTGCCATGACAAAATGATAAGATTTGATCTTGCTAATTCTAATTAGATAAATTAAAATTCTGCTGATGGATATTATTGTACAAGAATCATTATATTGATTTGCAAAACAATATCAAAATTGGAAGAATGATGACATCCTAATCAAGAATCAAAATCTCTTAATATTTCATTTGATTCTAAATGGATACTAGCTTCATCCTTGGCTGATTGAGATCGCATTTGCTAAAGCTAATAAATAGAGGGCACGGGAGCAAGAGCAAGCATCCAAAGCAAGTGGAAAAAGCATTGAGTCTTACATTGTGATATTGCTCTAAATATTGTATTGAGATCAAAAGTTGTAAATGTGAGAAATTGTTCTTTATTAAGGAGTGAACTTAGGAGTTATGAGGCCAACTCCTCTAAACTTAAATCAAGACATTGGTTTAAGTATTTGGGATCTTTAGAATGGAATAGCTCTGAGAGGTTGTGAGAATTCATCTTAATAAGAGAAGTAAAGCGTTAAATCCTAGAATTGAATAACTCTAGGCGGGACCTAAACCTGATTGATACCTAACCTCGTTCAAATATCATTGTGGATTTTCTGATTTAATTTACGGATTTGATTTCAATTTTAATTTTATTTCTGCTATCACCTTATTCATCCACCCTCTAGGGTGATCTGAATCTTCAATTGGTATCAGAGTAGGTGCTATTGTCTTGAGACTTAACTGTTTAATAGCTTTGATCCCATGACTAGTTATAATATTGGTTCTGATTATCCACCTCTTTCTATGGGTACTAATTATTTTTGGTTGCAGGAAATCATGGAACTCTATGTCAAGCACAAAGATCTTGATCTTTGGGAGATTATAAAGAAAGGTCCCATTTTCATTGAAAAATTAAAGGATCAGTTTACCAACAATGACTACAGGATGATGTCCAAACATTCTAAAGCCATCAATGTGGTATATTGTGGCCTTTCTATTGATATTTGTGAATATCTTTTTTACTACAAAAGTGCCAAAGAGATTTGGGATTATCTTCATTATTCATATGGTACTAATGAAAAGGTGTTAGATCTTGACATTGTTAAGCAGGAGGACACAACTAAGATTAATAAGTCCAAGCTACAATCTCCTGGAGATGGCAACAACTCATGTGAATGAGACATTGATGAAAATAACTATAAGATCATTCAAGAAGTTCTTGAGTATTATGTCAAAATCGAGCAACATAAAGAATTTGTTGAAAAACAAGAGCAAGGAGAAAATGGATGCAAAAAGAATTACAAAGGATCATCAATTTTTAAAATTGAGAAAGATGAGGTAAAAAGTTCTATTAACTATTGTCACAATCTTGTCTTGACTTAATTGATTTAAATGATATGCTTGATAAATCTTTTTCAAAGTTTTATAAAAGTAGTATCATAGCAAGGAGGAACGTCAAGAATAGAGATAAAAAATTTGCTAACCCTCTATACTCTCTTACTTTTAACCATTATGGACCCAAAAAAAGACAGGGGTACCAAAATCTTGTCCTAGATATTTCTTTTTGCAGAACTCTATTCAGAATGGAGAAATTTTCCGAAAATTACTTGGATGCCTTCTTGGAAAAATTAAAACATCCTTACTAGAATTTGAATTTGTGAGAAATTTTAGAGGATGAATAAAACATGATGTTTGTCAAAAGGTGAATCAGAAAATGGTGAGTGCTAGCTTGCCTAAGGTGAAACTAAGGTAAATATTTTTTATACATTTAATTTTTCCCTTCCATATTTTTTACATGTCTCATGTTGAGTGGGAGATAAATTATGCATTCTTATCGGTTACATGTTGGTCTGATTATTTAGTAGAAGGAAAAATTATATGTCTTCTCATAAAGATTGATCATATGCATAGAAGTTTAATACAAGCATGCCTTTCAAAGTTAAAATCATGTTTGCAACATATCATTCAACTTTTGTGTCACATGGCATATTTACTACATGAAACTTGCATTTAAAATTTGATTGTTGATGTATACATGCCTATCTGGTTGAATTAGATTCCATGTCTAGAGAATTGTATCCCAATTCTGTAAACAGAGACTTGACTTGATTTGGAGTATGTATTGATTTTTGATCTTATCATACTATCTCTATACATGGCTATGTATTTCGCAATTTTTATTTTATTGTCTGCCTATATGATCAATTTAAAATCTTCATCTATATACAAGGGCTACAACATATCTTGTAAGGGATTTTCAATGTTTTGACAGATTTTTAATGTTTTGACATTGATATGTTACGAGATTTCATCTTGGCATGGATTATGTTATATCTTCATTTGTTGTACTTCACCTTTATAAATTATATTCGATTAATCACTCTGAAAAGGGAATATACTAAATTAATTCTTGTTTATAGGCCTATGTGATACGCCTTATATGTTTTTATCTGATGTGAAATTGAGAATTTGAAAGATTAATATTTTTTACAAAAAGGTGGTGCACATAGAAGTAACAACCTTTGCAATTTAAGAATCCCATTAAGGACATTGAAATCAAACAATGTTAATGTTACTCTATTTTCCCATAAGTAGCAAAATATGACTAAGTATACTAATTATCTACTAGATAAGATGGACATCCCCAAAGTTTTCTTGGTAAGGTTTCTATATTATTACATTCATGTATTACGTGGAATCAGTTTTAGATTTAGATATTTTACCAATTTAACATATCGAATTTAAATCTTTGAGTGCATATTAAGGGAAAAAATATATAATAATAATTCAAAAGTGATTACTCTTTGAACATGGTCTTAAAGATATAGCCACATATTTTCCCCAGTCATTTTCTATGTTTGTCATTGATTCGATTGATATGTTTGTGGATATGATTGCGTACAATATGTTATGAACATCATTTTTTTTTTTAAAAAGATTTTAGCTTGAAGTATTTTTATTTGATGTGATCCATTTTTTTTTAAAAAAAAAATGAAGTTTAAACATTTGTATACGTACAGTATATTGCTTCATACACTAGACCTTGACTCTATTATGCATGCCTGGACAAACTGATACGATTGTTTGTCTATGAGAATTCATATGCATGCTCTTTGTGTCTTCTTGAATAACTATTTTTAGGAAGGGAAAATCTAATTTATCCTAGATTGTTGCACTTTTATATGATAAAACCTCATGCATTTGTCTTAAAATTAATGTATGAAGGGGTAGATAAATAATTTGAGTTGTGTTTATCTTTCATATCCTCTACATTTGTGTTATCTCATGCCCCCAAGATTGATATTATATGCTTAAATTATTTTTGCAAGGGGGAAAATATGCCAATGGTATATAAATTGCGTTATAATGATATTTGCATGAATTAAGGAGGGGGGATATAGTCAATAGTACTTATCCGTGCTTCTATCCTTGATCTGTATGTTCTAGTTATTGCATCGAAGGAAAGAGAAAATAGTTTGATTACATATGATAAAGTGTCACATGGTTCAATCATTTTTGAAAGGCAGAGATGTCAAGAGTTTTGAAATATTGACATTATAATATATTGATGTTTCCAAAGAATTATTGACATATAACTCCATTTTCATATTTATAAGTGTTATATTAATGGGAAGCCATGCTATTAATCTATAATGATATTCTACAACCCTTTTTATATTGATGACAAATGGGAGAAGTATTATACAAGGATCAAAGTATGTATCTCCATGTTCTTCCATACTAGAATTAATTATTTTGACCTTCTCCTTCTGACACCTTTTTGATGAAATACAAAATGGGGGAGAAAGATGAATGGGTAACTCCAAATGGTAAGATCATGGTAAGCATTTCAATTCTTCAAGTTAGATTTTATCTTTCGTCAAAAAAGGGGAGATTATTGAGTTACTCCTAAACTTAGAATAAGTTGGATGATATTTTGATGGAAGACAAAAAAGATTGAATTAATTATAAACTTAATGAATCCAAGTAATATAATGATGTTTAAATGTTGACATAATATTGATATGGGTTCTACGTGATAATGTAATATTAATCGAAATAATATTTGTATCAAAGGATTTTATTTGATTGGAAGATTTGCTCTAGAGTACTCAAATACAAATTTTAAATCTTGAGAATCATCTCAGGATAATATCTCTTACTTCAATACTTGCCATGACAAAATGATATGATTTGATCTTACTAATTCTAATCAGATAAACTAAAATTCTATTGATGGATATTACTGTATAAGAATCATTATATTGATTTGCAAAACAAAATCAAAATTGGAAGAATGATGACATCCTAATCAAGAATCAAAATCCCTAATATTTCATTTGATCCTAAATGGATACTAGCTTCATCTATATTACAATAGCAAGAAAAGATTTTATGCTCATGTCAGCATCTACCGTGGCAAAGATTGCAAGAAAATCAAAACAGAATTTGCAAACCAGAATTTAAGGGCCTGAAATACAATTTCAAGATATTCTAGGTAGAAATTTCATTCCTTGACTGATTGAGATCATGTTTGCTACAGCCTATAAATAAAGGGCACGGGAGCAAGAGCAAGCATCCCAAGCAAGTGGAAAAAGCATTGAGTCTTACATTGTGATATTGCTCTAAATATTGTATTAAGATCAAAAGTTGTAAGTGTGAGAAATTGTTCTTTATTAAGGAGTGAACTTATAAGTTGTGAAGTCAACTCTCCCAAACTTAAATCAAGAGGTTGGTTTAAGTGTTCGGAATCTCTAGAGTGGGGTAACTCTGAGAGATTGTGAGAGTTCATCTTAATAAGAAAAGTAGAGTGCTGAATCTTAGAGTTGAATAACTCTAAGCGAGGACCTAAGTCTAATTGAGGTCTAACCTTGTTAAAATATCATTCTATATTGTCTCGATTTAATTTCTGTATTTGATTTCAATTTTAATTTTATTTCCATAATCACCCTATTCACCCCCTTTAGGGTGATCTGAATCTTCATAGCGATCACATCTTCTTATAATTTCTTATATTCTCTTACAGCTTGCAGGTGCATTTTATTGCGAAAAAGAACAGACCCTTAAAAAAAGAAGAGGAAAAAAATGGTTTTGTTACTTAATTAGAAACAATATAGTAAAAATTTTATGAGAACTATATAAATATTTATTCCACTTTTAAAATATAAGAAACATAGTTTCTTTTTTAATTCAGAAAAATAATTAATTCAAATATAATTGATTTTGACATTTAAATTCAGCATTGTTAATAACCTTCAATACATATATTAAATTAAAATCAATGTACTAATGAATAACTTTGCAATTGTCAATTAACTTAATTGTATAAAAGAGAACCAATGAAAATACAATACTGGTTATCCACACAACAAGTTATTTATTTTTTTAATAGTAGCATTTTACACTATTTTTATTTGTATATTGAAAACATATATAAAATCTATCATTTTCAATATGTAGTTAGAACGACGTAAGATTCATCAAAATTTAAGTAACTATGGCAATATTTTCTACAATGAATTAAAATGTCTAGGCATAATGAAATCTATATTTTTAATAATATTTTTTAATTCAAATTGTTGCTTATAATTGCTAACAACATATTGTAGATTTTCCCCCCTCCTTGATTCAGTTAAAACTTTTGACCTGAACCAGAATCCAAATTGTTTTGAAATAATAAAATCCAATAGAATGAATTGCACTACAAAATCACATGTAATTCCTTCCAATAAATTGAGTTAATTGAATTGTTAAATAATGAATTCTAGTAAAGTATTTAATATTCTAGCGACAACATAATTGCATGATTTAATATATTGCATTGATAATTAAATGTTAGATTTAATAAATCGCTAAGATCATTTATCAGTTGTTGCAAAATTACATTTTTATTTAAAGATTAAGCAACCAATGTTAATATGACAAGTGTCATTCCCATATTAACTCATTCATTTTTATGTATAGTGTATATATCTATATATACTTGGATGAATCTCGTGCTTCGTACAGGCTTTTATTAATGTTTCTTTAACACTAATCAAATAAGAATAATTTATCATTATTGACATCTAAAATGCACTATAATACACAACAATTATTGAAACAAATAGAATTTTAAAATAAATATCAATAAAATTATGATAATTAATTAATTTTAAATATAAATTTTTCACATAGTATTGTCAATATTATTGGTTCATGATTTAAATAATAGACTTTGCATAAATTCTAAGAAAATAGTAACATAAAAATGAACCTATAATCTATATGTAGTTGTTTAACATTGAAGAATAAATTTATAACTTTCATTTTGGTCATATGACTCATGTACATGTATTACCTAAAAAATATGCATAAAAAATTTATGAAATTAGCATACATAGCGAAAAAGCTGCTGATTAAGTTTTTGTATTGTCACTAACTCACTTTTGTTTTTTTCAAAAATATTATTTTTTTATTTATCTAAATTTTACTTTTGATTGGGGTAATTATAAAATAACCAAGTTAAAGCATTTTGTTCTCAAGAATTATTTGAATTTCCTAATTATCAATGGTTGATGATATAATTAAATAGTAATTGCATTGTCTTACAATGCAAATTTTGCATAGACAAATTGAGTTGATTAACATTAAAGTGAGTGTACTGATTTGCAGACAATTTTTAAAGGGCTCATTAAATTATTATTAATTTTTTGTTTTATTGTTTGTCGACTAATGTTTAAAATTGCCGAAATAACTGCATAGATTACTACTTTTATTGTTTTATTTTATTATATATACAGTACACCCATTTTGTACTTCTAAACCTTCATAGGTAAAGGATTATATTAATCTACAATTCTTCCTATTTGAAAACTAAATTTGATTATAAAATCGTTTTTGACTTGTCAAAATGCACGAGTAAAAGAATATATGAAATCTTTATTATAACAATGATACTTTTGTTGTTTTACATCATTTTATAGTAAAGTTATTTTTGACCTCTCGAAGCTCTATTTATTGTAAACAAAATATAATTGTAGAACTATTTTTGACTTTTAAATTTAGGAGTAAAAGAGCACATTAAATTTTTGTTATTATGACATTTGAGAGTAAAGAAAAAATGAAAGAAAAAAAAAAGAATGTAGTTAATAATAATGTGACACTTCTCAATCTATTATCAATCCATTTATGCCATTCACTTTTATATCATATATATATATATATATATATATATATATATATATTATATGATTTGGAGAAGGGGAAATTGGAAAAATAAATATGAACAGGAAGCATAGTAGTGTCAAGACAAATATGTGTACCCGGTGAAGGGGTACAAACCATTTAGGCTCTATTTATTTTAGCATTTACCTAATCGCAATTTTTTTAAATTGCTCTCGACCGCTTTCAAATGCCAACCGCTAAAGTCAACTGCTTATAACTGCTCTCAACTGCTTCCAATTGCTCTCTCCACTCGCAACTGCTCACAACCACTCACATTATTTTACAAACGCTAATACAACTGTCTTCCAACTGTTCACAACTGCTTACAATTGCTTCTAACGGCTCATAACTCCTAACTGCTCATCACGACTACTCTCAACTACTCACAACCGCTGAAACGAATACACCCTCAGTATTGATCTTTTTTTTTTAAAAAAAAAAAACAAGGGCTACAAAGTTCAGATATGGCCACAAGGTAATTTAAACCAACAATTGGAAACATTATTCGATAAACCCTTGAAATCTTATGGAAATAGTTATATGAGGTTAAGACATTTTTGATATATTCGTATTGGTTATCCTATCTTATTGTTATTTGTGTAATAGTGTATATTTCTTTTATGTATTTAAAATTAATATATGTTAATTTTGCTATTGATTTAGCCTTCGTTTAGCCTCTGTTTATGTATTTACTATTACTGTCTGTTAGTTTTTGCTATTGGTTTAGCCTTCTTTTTTTTGATAAGAAAAATTCAAATTTTTTCTCAATCTTTTGTGCGTCTGTTGTAATTGGCCTCTTTGTGGGTTGTAATACTGCAAAAGTAAGACTGTTTATATCTGGATCTCCTCAAACCTTGCGCAAATGGGACCTAAATTGAGAGTAGTTGTTGTTGTTGTTGATGTACTTCAGAGATTATTAAGCTCTGATCAATGAACCTACAAAATCCTTCTGAGTTGGTTGGATCAAGAGAAGGTGCGATCGGAAAATAAAGAAATGGTTAATCTATTCAAGATAAAAAAAGAACAACGGCGAGAAACTATCTTCAGTGGACCAGCAGAATCTTTTGTAGCATCAGCTATTAAAACCTATGGTTAGTTCTGCGATCATCTAGTATCAAGCGCTATTTCAAGAGCTTGGCTTAAAAAGGCATCGATTCTCTAGTTTTCATTCATGTACACGTTGATAAAAGAGCTGGAAGAATAATTGGCTCTAGCCTAAACTGGGGAGCATTGAGTCTATATGTATATTATTAAGTGTATGTCTACGTAAAATTGTACTGCAATCCATGACATAGTCAATATGAATGACGAGATCTGCATATAGATTTGACCTTAAAAATAGAAAATGAGTGCATAAGTAACATTCATATCACCATGGGAACCTGTCCATGATCAATGTGATAATCCACTTTAATATACTTCATATGTTCCTGGGGAATAAGATTACTAGTAATATAGATGGCAAACAATTATAGATGGATACCCTCTATTTCAAAAAAACTATTTTTAGGACCCCTTAATTTGAGAATAAATTGTGACTGTTCTTATTTAAATAAAATGTCATTACTGTCTTAAAATTATAAAAGTAAATTTTAATAGTTGTAATAAATTTGTTGGATTGATTTTTTTTACTGATTTTTTTTGCCTCTGTTAAAATTTTTTATCAGATGCAGAAATTAATCTCAGTTGCATATGTTTAATTATTAATTGTTTAATTTGTGTGAAAATGTGGAAGGTTGAAAATGCAAGCCTCTTCATTAGCAAGGAGCAATCCACCAAATGATTATGAAGATAAAATTGTGGTTTACTGAAGATGCAATTGCCAAGGTATAAGGGAGGTTTCTCAGTCAAGCCAAAACTATGGAATAATGTATTTCAAATGTATGAGATGTGACAAAACTATGAAATGGGCAGCAGATGAAGATACTGTCAATGTCGACAGGAAGATATTAGTTGACATGAATAAAGTCAAGAAGTAGCTATGGAATTCTAGTTGACAATGAAAATAATTAAGAAGGGCCAAAGCATTATTGTAGTATTACTAATTGCTATCGTAGTGTGAACTGCAATGGTTGTAATGATGTAATATTAATGTCGAATCAAATAATGTTTGACCAAAATATTGTTAAAGACATAGATTGATCACTTTCTAGCTGTTCGAACATTTATAAAGTCATAGCTCAAACATAAGGTCACACACTAATAAGTACAAACTGAGACTGATTGTAGTCAATGGCTATGATTTAAGAAGCATAAAGTCATAAATATAAAAGCGTACTTCCCGTAATTACTAGCAAAATATGGGAGAGAAGGAGTTGAAGGTTAACTATTATCTATTATAATAAATTATGTACATAGCAAGCATAATAAAATAATAACTGAATACACCATTAAACTGTAAACAAAGTGGACAGGAAATTAAATAAAAGGAAACCTAGGGAACTCAGTTGGATTGTGTCAGGGATACAGTAGTGGCTGCAAATGTCCCCTAGCTGGCTTTGTGGATCTTCCTTGTCCTTCTAACAGGTCTGGGACACTAGCTGGAGTTCTTTTTCTTCCTGTTGTGTACCTTCACTAGCTTGCCGTCCTCATTTTTAGGCCTCCCCCATGCCAAGTTGTTAGGCACTAGT
Organism: Carnegiea gigantea; assembly: GCA_029747015.1. NCBI lineage: Eukaryota > Viridiplantae > Streptophyta > Magnoliopsida > Caryophyllales > Cactaceae > Carnegiea > Carnegiea gigantea. The sequence continues at coordinate 401,216 of JAKOGI010000179.1, read as the reverse complement.
TGTTTGCAACTCTTACGCCATTGTAGTAACTGAGAAGTGTCTCTCATTACCTTTAGTTGCCGAAGCTTGTGAGTTCTTTTATGCTTTTCTGGCATTCTTTTTTTCCTCACCTCAAATGTTGTGTCAAGCGTTGGCAAATTTTTTATCCCCACATGTATGGGCCATCGATAGGATGAATAATATTGTCACAAAACTTCCTGTACTTCGCAACAAAAAACCAAGGAGCATAATAATCCTCTAACTTCTCTTTAATCCTCAAAATACACCTAGACCCATGTTTGCAAGGCAAGATTGTTATCTGCCATCTCTTCTAATCACAAAAATGCTTCCTCAACTTCATTGTGAAGTTGGTGCAGTTCTCAACAACATCAAATTTCCCTTTTACCCAACATATACAATGCTCACACAATTCTTAGATTCTCCTTCTATCAATCCTTAACTTTTTTTTTTTAAACATATGCTATGACATTCCCTCCAAACATGTTGCATTCTGAAACCTTTATCAAATCTGACCCAATAAGTTTTTTAATCTCTTATAAAGTGCTCAACGTTGGCTTCCCCTATTTTGGTAATTGCATTGTTGAAACTTTTCACAAAATTATTTATATTATCATTGGATTTCAAATTAACATCAAACTTAAACCCAGTCTGATGCTCTAATTGCTCACTGTCCCTTAACCTACAACATGTTGTATGTTCTTTCTCCTTAATTTCATCCATAACCTTCAAAATGAACGTAAAAAGAGTATGCATTTATGACAATGTATAAGAAACAATGAAACCATGCACCTTGCAAGTAGAATTGGAGGGAGAGAAAGACATAGTCAACATTTTATTTCATCAGTGCAACTAAAATGAAATGATTGCATAAGCATATGCACTTACGAAGGTTGTTTACAGCAAAGTTCTTTTAGTAATGAAGCACACAAATCCTCCGTGATGCTTGGGGGGCATAACCTTCTTCAAGGCTTTGATGATGCCCTACAGAGGGGGCAAATTTATAGATGTTATACACATCTCAAATGAATTCAAATACGTTATGTCTATCTGATATAAGTGTGTAGTTAGAGTTATTCATCCCCCTTCCATCAAGTGCCCTCGCAAGACTGAGGAAACCACTCTATTCTTCCTCATTTTCTTAAGGTAAAATCCCATAACCTAAGAGAAACTAACCATTATTGCTAACCAAACACATTGTTGTCATGAGTACTCCCTGGTATGCACCTGCGAAGTTATGAATTAGGTACTTATGTAAGTGATTAGGGAGTTAAAAATGATATAGTCAAAATAATTAATGGACATACATGTTTAACCTTTTCAGTGGCAGGCATCAATGTCAATCAATGGCCCATGATGTTCTTTGAATATATTTATGGCTGAACATATACAAATTTGGCATCTCTTAAAAGTAGGATTCTTACAAGGAGCTTGCCCTATCCACTTGATGAAACACAAGGATTCAGGGTTCTTTGCCTTGAACTCTTCCATATATTGTGGCAGTCTCTTCTATCCATCATCATACGAATCCCAAACTATATTTTCAGAAGCTTCCTTATTCTCCAAAGGGTGGGCTTTGAAAACTCTCAGCTTATACTTTGTGATTATCATGTCTATCATATTTTCAACGTCAGTGTTTGGGTTTTCCCTGTAATATAATAGGAGGTAGGTTGTAACCCATCATGAGCTTGCATTTTTGTTAGCTTCAGTCGTCCCACAAATGTGCCTCCCTAGTGTGCCTTCTAACCATCTATGTACACTTATCAACAAGTACTGAGGCATGAATTCTCTAAGTGCAATTCAAAGTTGCATATTTTTGGGTCAATCATTCCTAATCTTCCTTAAAGAGAAGTTTCATTGCACATAGAATCTTTTATGACCATTAGAAGGTATTCCTTGCATGCAAATATATCACCAACTTCTAGCATCACATTCCCATCGCTATTTCTACTACATAATCTCCCTTATTTGAAAGAGTTTTGCCATGTTACTCACAATCACATGTCCCTGATTACCATATGTATCCTGATGACCTAGGTTATCCTTTACTCTATGTCGACCTCTAAATCTAAGTCATCAAGCTTCTATTCTCATATGACTCCTCATCTAATAATACTTCCTCTTATTCCACATGCTGACTTCCTCTACAATCACTATCCTCACTATCTTCCTCAAAATCCTCCCCTATTCGCACTTCTTCTTCCCTATGCTTTATATTCTCATCAACATCACTTTCAAACAAATCTAACTCAAGAGTTTGGAGTTAAACTAAATCCAATTCATCAAAATCAAAAATTCATCTAAGTCAACCCTTACTAGAGTCAAATCCTTATATGAAATAAATGAATGCTTGTGATTGACCAACATGGATGATTTCAGATCTACCTTCATGTCTTTCTTGCTGCTGTCACATAAGAAGGTTGTACGTTTGTACACACTGGGCTATTTTCAGATCTACTTAAAGATCTTCTTGGGCCAGGTCTGGTTGTGATGGGAATATGGAATAGTGTGATTGCCTCTTCTCACGTGCAGTTGGGCCAATTTTTTAGGGTTAGCACTGCCTGGGATAGGCTTTCAAGAGCAGGTTGTGATGAAGAAGGAGAAGAGTTAAGTGATCCTTTTCACTCATGGGAACTAAGGATCTATTTATTTTGGTGATTTGGGAGCTTGTTAGAGGTCTTCTTGAACTGTTCCAAGTTAAGAAGATGTTTGATGTGGCTATAATAAAAGTCTTCTTAGAATGTCCATAGCTTGAGAAGAGATTTAATGAGCCTATAATGAGGAAAGAGAGGAATTTGGTTGGCATTTTTGAGCTCCATGGCTGGTGAGTGGCTGAGACTGTCTTTTAGTTGGTTTGTTCTTTTGTTGCCCTGGGAAGGGGTCTCCTTATTTTTAGTTTATGTCTACTTGATGGATGTCTTTATTTTATGTTGACGTACTTTTAACTTGGGCTGGGCTTTGTCTTGATGCATTAATATCTCTCATATATATAGAAGATGGGTCACCATCAAATTATTAGCCCACATTCTAGCTTCCCTCAAGGTTGGTTGTGTCGATTAACATAGTTTGCGAGTGATAAGAGATGTTGTCCACTGAGACGATTGGGGATTTACTTAGCTTTTGATCCCCATTGTAGAAGAGGTTTTGCTTTGATTATCTACCCTAAATTACTCTATTACACTACAAATAAAAACATCAAATAAAACACAATTGAAAGGATTTGAACCAACCTATTTATTAATAAGAAAACTAACAAGCAATGCACACAAAATACATCAAATGGATGATCACGAGGCTCGACATGGCACTTGGCACGACATGGCCACACAATTTCCCAACATTCCTCAAAGATCACCCTAAAACAAAATCCAACCTAACCTAGAACTAATTAATTTAGTGTTAAGCAACAAAAGGAAAGAGACAGAAAATTATCCGTTAATCAATTCTACTCAATGATAGTATTTACTTGATCAATGAAATGCTCAACATTATTAAACTTCAATTCAACTTCCATTGATAAGCTTTGCACCTTTGTTATGATGTATAAGGTTTTGATGATAACAAATCCAAGTGTTGTTGTCCCAAACAAGCTCTCCAAACAGGTTCTCACTGCTATTCTCAATGCCTTAAAATTGCTTGACTAATGGATGATTAAGAATAGGTCCTCAATTCAGCGATATAAGTGCAGCCGTAAGGAACAGGATCTGCGAAGTGTTTGAAGCAGCAATTCGTCTTTCTACAAGATGACTGGTCGTTACAACAAGAAGTCTTGGTTTGATTTGGGTTTTATCTTTTTAGACTCTTGTTAATATGCCAATTAGAAAGTCTTGACTTACCACTTACTTGAAACGGTTTTGCTTTTTGGAAGATATTTTGGATCACCTTTTCAGAACAGTCCTGAAAATAGGGCGGTCAGGGTGTTTCCAGACTAAGCTGCGAAAAATGATTTTACACGATTCTCTCTTTGATTTTGGGCAGCATCTCCGAGATTTGCAAGCAAGATTTTCTGTGGAGTATTTTAACCCCAAACGGTTATCTTTAACTAAATCTAAGGGGATCTGCAAGATCTTTTTGAATAAAAAGAATCTTTAATTTTTGGCAAGTGGATAAGTTTGTTGAGAAAATCATGGGCTAGTGGTTGAATCCTTGTGGCTGAGAACTACCGCCTTACTCAAGCGGTTAAGGAATTTTTCCAGCTCACGTTACTCCACTACTTGCGGCTAAAGGACTCTACTTCCTTTAGGGATTTTGTTTTCCAAATCTGAGAAAAAAAAAATGAGAAAATAAATCGTCTTGCCTTACAAAGTTCTCTATAAGAAGTTGCTTTCTACAACTCATTGAGACATCGGTTTTTCGGGAGCAAAAATTCAGTGTTCAAGAGCTTTAAATTTTCAAAAGAAAACCGAGTCAAGTGAGTGATATTTTTGAGCTTTCAAAGTTGGCATACCAGGACTTCATTGTACCCTATATTAGCTTAGTTGAGAAGTATTGTAATAGGGTGTTTCTTTTTAATCTCTCTTTTATAAAAGTGAGGTGAGTGTGTCCTAAGTCAAGTGGACTTTTGGACGTGGGGTAACCGGTTTTAGGGAAGACGGTTACGTGGGTTGCAATTTGTAACAAGGTGTGTTACTATTGTAACGTATTCAGCCCGTTTAGTGAAGTGGTTAAATCCTACACGAGGTAGGTCGTGGTTTTTTCACCTCAGTTGGGCTAGAGGTGTTTTCCACGTAAAAGTCCTCTGTCCATTAATTCCGCATTCAATTTCATTGGATTTTCGCTTCTGCACAACTCAGAAACAGCCTGCGCGAACAGGGTCTAAGACTGTTAGCCAGAAAAGTTGCGAAAATCGGACACCACAATTCACCCCCCTCTTGTGGCTGTGTACTCTCTAAATCAACAAGTGGTATCAGAGCAGGTTCTCCTTTGAAAGGCTAACACCTTGAGAGATCCTTGAAGATGAGTACCCCATAAGGCATACTTGAAGATCAATACATAACTCGACCACCCACTACGAAAACGTTACGCATCTCCGACGGAAAAAGCGACGCATCAGATAGGCGTCGGAAAATAACAGACAATCCGACGGAATTTCAGCCGGAGGGCGACGGAATTTTGAAATTCCGACGGAATTTCCGACAGATCGTATGTCCGTCGGAAATTCCGACGGAATGTCCGACGGAATTCCGTCGGAATTTCAAAATTCCGACGGAATTCCGTCGGATTTTCAAAATTCCAACGGAAAATCCGACGGGCTTGAGTTCCGTCGGAAATTCCGTCGGAATCCGTCGGAAATACCGTCGGATTTCGCACGCGGATCTCGAGCTTCAGCCTCGCCCGACGTTAAATTGGGGAGGGGGGAAAAATTTCGAACGGTATTTGAGAATTAGAGAGAGAAAGTTGTGCGAAAAGAGAGAGAGGGAGGAGAAGGAAGAGAGAGAAAGTGAGATCTTCAGTTTTTGGTAAGTGATATTTTCGCTTAAGTTATTATTTGAAATTAAAATAGTTACGTTAATTGATATTTTTTACAGTCTTTGTTTTTCATATTTTGCCGCTGCCAGTGCCACCGCTATCGCCGCCGCTTGTGCCGTGACCGTCTATAATCTGATTGATTTTTCGGGTGTGTGAAGGTTAGTAGGATTGTTGCGCTTTCAAGTTGTGTTCATTTGATATGTGATGCTCATTTTTCGGGTGTGTGAAAATTAGTAGAAGCATGTTTGTTTAGTTTGAATTTTAGTTTAAATAATTTATTTTTTCTGTTGAATATAAATTTGAATAACGTAAATTTTTTGTTTAATTTATTAAATATGTATATTACAATAATAGGAGTAAAACATATTAAGTATGTAGATCTGTAATAATTATTTGGTTATTTGAAAAAGTTAAATATATTAAGTATATACATGTTTTATTAAAATGAATAATTGAAGTTGAAAAAGTTAAATATATTAAGTATGACCCAAGAAGAGTTTTGGATGAAAGAAAATTTGGACAAGAAAGGTCGCGTATGCGGTTTTGGTACGGAGGGGGTGAAGTTGAAGAAATCAACTACCATCGCAGCTGCACGTCACTCATCAACAGAGCATTTTGATCTAAGAGAGCAAGCGCAACTCCTCAGTCAGAGCATAGCCAACCAAGCAGAGGCTAGAACTCAACTAACCAAGAAATAAGGGAAGACAGAGCGCATGCTGAAAAAAGTTTTCAGATTTTTCAAAGGTCAAAGTGCAGGTTCTTCCAGCCACATCGACTTGAACGCTGATGATGATGAAGACGACTCCCAAAATGACAATGATGATGATCCCACAAATTTATCTGACTCTGATTAACTGATATGATTTTCGTTTAATTTAGATCTGAAACAACTTATATGCTGTACTTAATATTTAATTTGGCATCTTTTATTGGTAGATTGAAAACTTTATATGTATGAATATATTTGAAAACTTTATATGTATGAATATATTTGGAGATTATTGTAATATTAATTTTTTTAAGAAATATATTTGGAGATTATTGTAATATTAATTTTTTATTTTGAAATTTAGAAAAAAAATTTTGAAAAAAAATTTTTTTTTTAAATTCCTCGGATTTTCCGACGGAAAATCCGAGGAATTTAAAAAAATTCCCCTGCTTGGAATTTCCGACGGAATAATCCGTCGGAAATTCCAAGGAGTTACTGACTGCTGGGCGCTTCTGACAGTATCCTACGGACATTCCGACGGACATTCCGACGAACAAATCCGTCGGAATTTTCGTCGGACTCCGTCGGAAAATAATCTGCGACGACCTGAATCCCAACGACCACTTCCGCGTCGGTATTTCCGTCGGAAATCCAATTTTCCGTCGGAATTTCGACCTTTTTCCGTCGAAATTTCCGTCGCAGATTAGATATATTTTTATAGTGACCATACTTTAATGGCCAACATTATAGTTGGTGGAAAAATAGGATGGAAAACTACATCCAAGTCGAGGACTATGAGTTGTGGATGCTCATCAAGAATGGACCACTTATCCCTAAGAAAACAACTGAAGATGGAAAGTCAATCCCCAAGGAGCCTAAAGAATTCAATACTGAAGATTACAAAATGATGGAAAAGAATGCCAAGGCTAAGAAACTTCTATATTTCGGCCTAGGTCCTGATGAATATACTCGCATATCTGAATGTGAGTCTGCCAAGGAAATCTGGGATGCTTTATAGGTAGCTCACGAAGGGACCAATCAGGTAAAGCAATCCCGGATTGAATTGCTTATGAGAAAATACGAGCTGTTTGAGATGGGTGATCGTGAAAGTGTGATGGACATGTACACTCGTTTCACTCACATAACGAATGAGTTGAAATCCCTAGGAAAATCCTTCACCACCGAAGAATTGGTGAGGAAAATCCTAAGAATTTTACCTCATTCTTGGGAAGCGAAAGTAACGGCCATCTAAGAAGCTAAGGACATGAACAAGATCACCTTAGATGAGCTGATTGGCAATCTCCAAACGTATGAACTTAGAAAAAATTCTCAGCAGAAAGATGAGACAAAGAGAGATCGAGGTCTTGCACTAAAGGCCTTAGAAGATAATTCTAATTCTGATGAGGAGGAGATTGCCATGATAACTCAAAAATTTAAGAAGTTCTTCAAGAAAGTTAAAGAAAACAGCAAACGGAAGGACTTCGGCAAGGCCAGGAACACCTCTCAGAAACAGTTCTCTGGATACTTTAAGTGTGGCAAGCTAGACTATATTGTGAGAAACTACCAACTGCTCAAGGAAGAACAAGAACCCGAACACCCTAGAAAACAGGGCAGGAAACAGGGTGTAAGCAGCTCAGCGAAACGATCTCAAAAGCTATGCTAGCGGCCTGGGGTGATTCAAGCGAGGATGAGGAAGGGTCTGAAGCCGAGGAAGCTGATGTAGCACTCATGGTAAGAAGTGACACTGATTCAGATGATGAATCAACAAACAGTCTAACTCAACTCAAGAACAAGGTATGTGGTCTCAATAAATCAACCCTTGAAGAATTGGTGTACACTATAATGGATATATGTGCTGAGTTAAAAAGGGATGTTCGAGACCTAGAACTTGAAAATGAAACTCTTAAAATGGAAAAGCTTGAAGTTGACAAAGAGACACTTGCCTTACATGAAAACATTAATGTGCTTAAAGAGACCCTACTCATGAAAGAAGAGACTTGTTCCATTAATCTGACTGAGCTGGAAAAGGAATCCCTTGACTTAAAAGAAAAGGTCGAATCCTTGCTGGGAGAAAACAAAAACTTGCTTGAGAAAATAAAACAAATGGAATCAGACCTTGCTACAAACAAGCTCTGGAACAGGTCCTCAAGAGCGCTTGAATGGTTAAACACACATCACAGTCGAAATAGAAGAGGACTAGGTTTTGTGCCTAAGCGGATTACCTACCTAGTGAATAGAAAATACGTAGGATTATCTGAGAATATTGTATGTTATCACTATGGTAAAACGGGTCATTACCGTTACATTTGTCCTTCGAGAAAGTATGCCATTGAAAGAAACACAGTTTATGTAAGACAAATATGGGTTAGGAAAGATGAGATTTGTACGTCTAAAGGAATGGGACCCAAGTGGATCTGGGTTCCCAAAACTAACCTTTGATTTATTTTGCAGGCTGAAGTGAGAGAAAACAACCCAGCAAACAACCCAGCAAACAGCTCGGGAAACAACCTAGGGAACAAGCAGCTGTGGTATGTTGATAGTGGGTGTTCGAGGCATATGACTGGTGAAAAATCCAATTTTCTCTCACTTACAGCTTCAGAAAGAGGGAGTGTGGCATTTGAAAACGGCAAATCCGGGACAATTGTCGGTATAGGTAAGATAGGTGAGTCACTCTCTCATTCAATTGACAATGTTTATTTTGTGGATGGATTAAAACACAACTTACTAAGTGTGTCCTAACTGTGTGACAAAGACAACCTAGTAGTGTTCTCTCCAACACGTTGCTTGGTTGTTAATATGAACACAGGAGATGTTGTGTTTAGCGGGAAGCGACACAAAAATGTTTATAAAGTGTGTATTTCTACTCTTCCCCAAAATAATTTGACTTATTTGAGTGCCTTAAATAATGATGTTATGCTTTGGCACAAAAGACTAGGTCATGCAAGCCACTCGCTTTTGAATAAACTTGTAACCAAAGACTTAGTGGTTGGCTTACCTTCCATTAAATTCAATGATGACAAGGTATGTGATGCATGTGCCAAAGGCAAACAAGTCAGAAATTCTTTTAAATCTAAAAATTGTGTAAGCATTAACCGACCTCTTGAATTGCTACATATGGATCTATGTGGTCCAATAAGGATCATGAGCAGAGGTGGAAAGAGGTATGTGCTTGTGATAGTGGATGACTACTCTCGTTTCACTTGGACCCTGTTCTTAGCATCCAAAGATGAAACATTTGAGAAATTTCTTGCACTTATTAAAAGGATTGAAAAGAGAGTAGGACACTCATTGGTTGGCTTAAGGTCTGATCATGGTACGGAATTTGAGAATTCAAGCTTTATTAACTATTGTAATGAGCATGGTGTAGACCACAACTTCTCAGCCCCAAGAACACCCCAACAGAACGGGGTGGTAGAACGCAAAAATCGTACTCTAGAAGACATGACTAGAACAATGCTTGTTGCTAGTGGTCTTCCTAGAAATTTTTGGGCTGAAGCTTTGAACACATCATGTTACATTATAAATAGATGCATGATTAGATCTCTTCTTAACAAAACTCCTTATGAGCTCCTCAAGGGAAGAAAACCCAATATTATGTATTTGAGAGTATTTGGTTGTGAATGTTTTGTGCATAATAATGGGAAGAATGCCTTAGGGAAATTTGATCTAAGGAGTGATAAGGCAATATTCCTTGGTTATTCCTCGCACAGTAAGGCATACAAATTGTTTAATAAGAGAACCTTGTGTGTTGAGGAAAGTGTGCATGTGCTTTTTGATGAAACTAACTCTCTAAGTGAGAATGATGCACAGGAGGAAGACCTTGAACTAGGTCTTGTTAGAAAAGACTTGTTGCTCCAAGATGAACAAGGTAAGGATTCCACTGAAGGATCAGGGTCTGAAGCTGTTCTTCAGGGAGGTAGGCAAGGTGTGAACCAAACAGGGGGAAACAGTGTGGAACCCTGTTCGGGACAACATCAGCCGAATCCTTCAGGAATAAGTTCAGAAACAGGTTTCCAAATAGGCTCGAGAACAGATTCTGAACCTATTTCACCGAGCATTCCAGCTAGGATGGAGAGTGTGTCTATGGACCCACTTACTCCACGACCATGGAAGCACCAAAGTTCGCACCCCCTTGATCAAATTTTGTCTGACATTAATGCAGGAGTGCAAACTAGATCCAAGCTCAAAAATTTCTGTGCCTTCTATGCTTTTCTCTCAAAAATTGAGCCAAAGAATATCAATGAAGCTCTTGCAGATTCAGATTGGGTCACAGCTATGCAAGAAGAGCTTCATCAGTTTGAAAGGAACAAGGTATGGCACCTTGTGCCACGGCCGGAGGATAGAACAATCATGGAACCAAGTGGGTGCTCCGTAACAAACTTGATGAGTGCAGAACAGTCACTAGAAACAACGCCCGGCTGGTGGTTCAAGGCTACAACCAAAAAGAGGGAATTGATTATGAAGAAACCTTTACACCTGTTGCAAGGATTGAGGCTATTCGAATCTTGGTAGCCTTTGCCGCCCATATGGAGATCAAGTTGTATCAAATGGATGTCAAAAGTGCGTTTCTAAATGGATACCTCAAAGAAGAAGTGCATGTCAAACTGCCCCCTGGTTTTAAAAGTGCTGAATTTCCTAACCATGTTTTCAAACTTGACAAAGTACTTTATGGTTTAAAATAAGCTCCCAGAGCTTGGTATGAGCGGTTGTCAAGTTTCTTATTGAAAAATAATTTCAGAAGAGGTAAGGTAGATAATACCTTGTTTCTAAAATCTAAGGGGGAACATTTGTTGATTGTCCAAGTATATGTCGATGACATCATATTTGGTGCAACTCATCATGATTTGTGCAACGAATTTTCAAAAATGATGAGGAGTGAGTTTGAAATGAGCATGATGGGTGAGCTTAATTTCTTTTTAGGCTTGCAAATCAAGCAAACTTCAAACGGCACCATGATCCATCAACAAAAGTATGTCAAGGAGTTACTTAAGTATTTTGGGATGGAGTCGGCCAAGCCCATTGATACTCCCATCTCTCCCTCAACCAGGTTGGTAATGGATGATGGAAGTCCCTCAATTGAGGAGAAATCCTACAGGGACATGATAGGGTCACTCCTATACCTAACTGCTAGTAGACCTGACATTGTTTTCAGTGTTGGTTTATGTGCCCGTTTTCAGTCTAAGCCTAAAGAAACTCATCTAAAGGCTGTTAAACGGATTTTAAGATATTTAAAACATACACCTGATCTAGCCTTGTGGTATCCTAGAGGTTGCAACTTTGATCTTGTTGGGTATGCTGATGCTGATTATGCAGGTTTCTTGGTTGATAGAAAAAGCACCTCAGGTATGGCTCATTTTCTTGGACCCTGTTTGGTATCTTGGGCAACCAAGAAACAACTCTCTGCTGCCTTGTCCACAGCAGAAGCTGAATACGTGGCAGCTGCATCCTGTTGTGCTCAATTATTATGGATAAGGCAACAACTCAAGGATTTTTGTGTTGACATAGGATGCATTCCTATTTATTGTGACAATACAAGTGCAATTAACATTGCCAAAAATCCATGTCAACACAAAAGAACAAAACATATTGACATTCGTCATCATTTTTTAAGAGACAATGTTGAAAAAGGATTAATCTCAATGAATTTTTGTGCCACAGAAAATCAAATTGCTGATATATTCACCAAGGCACTGAGTAGAGAACAATTTGAAAGGAATAGACTCGAACTAGGTTTAATTAAAACAACTTGATCGTCTTGTTCTCTCTCCCTGTTGGTAATGTTTAAAGGCTACGGGTTCAATATGTTAAAAATTTTGTTTGCAATCAATTTCTGTGCTATTTTTAGCATATGTGTGGTTTGCAGCCTGTTGACACTCGTTGAGGTCTAATGAGATTGCCCTTATTGTCCCATGTTACTGAGCAAGCAACCTCAAGAACAAGCACCAGAAACAGGTACGCCTCTTGTTTGTCAAACGTGTGCAACTAGTTGTTGAGAATTAAATCTCTCATCCTTCCCGAGGCATGCGCGGCTGAAACTTAATGATAAGCCCATTGCAACGGGCAAATCTTTTAAAGATCTCGCATACTTTCCTCTTTAAAACCTTCCCCAATTCGCTCCTTTCTCTCACCTCCACCTCACTTCAACTTCTTGCTTTCGAATTTCTCTCACAAAACCCTAATCTCTCTCCTCCTTCTTGCAAAAAATGGCATCTCCCATCGGCAACAAGAGCTCTTTGTCCTTGATTCAGGGAAGCCAGTCACCGATTACAACACCACAAACAGCTACAGCCCTGCTTGCTCCCTCGCAATTTCTAGCGGCTCTAATTGAAGGTAAATCTGCTGGACCTTCTCGCCCCATTCTCTATAACCCTTTTGGATTCCTGAAAAGCATAGATCTCAGGACAATAGGTTTAAAATTAGAAGATATCCCCTATGATTTTGGGTGGAGCTTGGTCCTGTTTGGAGAATCTGATGCATGTCTGAAATCTGGAGAGGAACAAGAACCGATTAGGGAGTCTAGTGAGGAAATTGGGCCTAAAGATGAGTTCTTTTTGCCTAAGAATGACTTGGGTGACATCTGTTTAACTGAGTCATACTCTTTCGGGCTGTTTCCCGAACAAGAAACAGGGGCCGAAACAGGGCCTGAGACCTTTGACTCGGTATTTAAGGATGACCTAGGAGATGATGTGAAGGATGACACGGAAGATAAGTCAAATGAGACAGGGGGAAGTGGTGGTAGAATGGAGGTGTCCCCCGCTGAGACTGAACAAGCAACGCCAGTATAACAAACCGGTGAAAAACGGAAAAGATACAAAGTTATGGCTAGGCGCAGTAGGATGCCAAGATCAAGAACCCCATCAAGGCCCAAAAGTGGCCAAACTGAAGAATCCATAAAAGCTGAAACCCCTGCCCAACCACAATCAAAAATCCTCTCTCAGGCCAAACGCACAACCAGGCCAACCAGAAAATCGGCCAGAATAGCCTTTCAAGCCACACCCCGACCTGCGAAACAGTCTTCTCCCGTGATTGAGGAAATTGATTCCTCTTCTGAGAGTTCCTCTTACAATGATACTGAGAACACCTCTTTCAAATAGGGCACCCCCATGTTCTTAGAATCCTCAGAGGACAAGCCCTTGCCTGAACCCATATCTGAGTTCCCCTTGCCAATTTCCCAGCAAGCCTCCACTCTACCCTCCTTCAAACCATTACCCACAAAAACCCCCAGTAAACGAAAAGCCTCTTCCAAACAAGCCTCCAAACAAGGTCGGGCTGAAGACACCCCTACTGAGCCTCGTCCTAAGAAAGCCAAGAAATCTACCCCTTCTGCCATTTCAGCCAAGCTTACTCAACTGCTTCAGAGACGGGTAGTCAGGGGAAAAATCATCAAAGTCAAGTACTTTGAGGAACAAGGTCTTGGGGTGTTTCTGCAAAAGTTGCGTATTCAGGGTTGGTTTGAGCTGTTCACAAACACCCAACTGGGGTGTTCTGTCCATGAGTTGGCAGAGTTTTATGCCAACTGCTCAGTCACCGAAGGAGTGGTGACTAGTACTGTCGGTGGAAAGCAGCTTCGCTTTGATGCGAAGACACTAAGGGAGATTTTGGGGATTCCCTCCACGAGTTTTGATGTGTATGTGAAGGAAGATAAGTCCGTTCTTGGGATAACAAGGCTTTTGGAGCTTTTCCAAAAATTCAGCCAGCAAACACGCCTGAAAACACCCCAGTCAGTGAAGAAAGGGGATATGACATCCATTCATCAGTTACTGTTTTGGTTTATTATCAAGAATGTCATCCCCAGGAGCCAGGGCCGCAGTCTTACAGATGCTATGGATCAGTGCCTTGTGGATCTGATGGACAGAGAGGAGCAAATCAATCTTCCTGCCATCATGATTCGTCATATCGCAAGGATTGCGAACATCTCCAGGGAACATAACCTTGGGTATGGCTTCCTCCTGACTTGTGTTTTTGAGCACTTTGGGGTGGAGTTGCAGAAAAATCAGGAGTAACACCCTTATGGGGTGTGGCTATACCTTGGTTGAGGGATCTGCCTCTGAACTGGGGACCAAAACACACCGTCCTCCTGTTTTTGGCAGTTCCTCAGTCAAAGTTGAGGTTGCTCTGGAGGAAAACTCCCGCCTAAATGACTGAGCTTACTGCGGTGAAGGCTGCCCTAGACGAGGAAAAGGCTCTCAATGTCAAACGCCATGAAGATATCCTTGCTCTTCTCTCTTCCCTTTCAGCAAAATTCTCCCATCCTGCTCCATGATCATCCCTTGTAGGCTGTTCTTATCGGCTGTTCTGTTGTAGCCTCATCTGTCTCTTCTCTTGGTTTTCTCCCTTTTGCTGTCTCTGGATTCACACTCTATGCTGCACCCCTTTGGCAAATAACAGTTATCTTGTTTTTGATTGGCTTTGCCTTGCTTGTTTCTTGTTGTGGATTGCTTATGTGTGACTAGGATGACCAATCTCATTACCGTACCAAAACACTTGAGTGTATCGCATGTTGACTTTCCTCCATTACCCAAGTAGTGGTGATAGCAAACACCCTCTGTTTGACTGTTTGCCCCTTCCTTTTTGATGATGCCAAAAGGGGGAAGATAGGATGACCAATGCTGTTTTAGTTTTGCCACGGAAGAGTTGATTTTCTTATAATTTTTCGATGCTAGCTGCCTCCTGTGAATTTTTGGTCCTATGAATAATTGGCACTAATCACTTCGTTTGTCTTTGAAAGTCAATATGGTCACTTGGTTTGTCATCATCAAAAAGGGGAAAATTGTTATGATGTATAAGGTTTTGATGATAACAAATCCAAGTGTTGTTATCCCAAACAGGCTCTCCAAACAGGTTCTCACTGCTGTTCTCAATGCCTTAAAATTGCTTGACTAATGGATGATTAAGAACAGGTCCTCAATTCAGTGATATAAGTGCAGCCGTAAGGAACAGGATCTGCGAAGTGTTTGAAGCAGCAATTCGTCTTTCTACAAGATGACTGGTCGTTACAACAAGAAGTCTTGGTTTGATTTAGGTTTTATCTTTTTAGACTCTTGTTAATATGCCAATTAGAAAGTCTTGACTTACCACTTACTTGAAACGGTTTTGCTTTTTGGAAGATATTTTGGATCACCTTTTCAGAACAGTCCTGGAAACAGGGCGGTCAGGGTGTTTCCAGACTAAGCTGCGAAAAATGGTTTTACACGATTCTCTCTCTGATTTTGGGCAGCATCTCCGAGATTTGCAAGCAAGATTTTCTGTGGAGTATTTTAACCCCAAACGGTTATCTTTAACTAAATCTAAGGGGATCTGCAAGATCTTTTTGAATAAAAAGAATCTTTAATTTTTGGCAAGTGGATAAGTTTGTTGAGAAAATCATGGGCTAGTGGTTGAATCCTTGTGGCTGAGAACTACCGCCTTACTCAAGCGGTTAAGGAATTTTTCCAGCTCACGTTACTCCACTACTTGCGGCTAAAGGACTCTATTTCCTTTAGGGATTTTGTTTTCCAAATCTGAGGAAAAAAAATATGAGAAAATAAATCGTTTTGCCTTACAAAGTTTTCTATAAGAAGTTGCTTTCTACAACTCATTGAGACATCGGTTTTTCAGGAGCAAAAATTCAGTGTTCAAGAGCTGTAAATTTTCAAAAGAAAACCAAGTCAAGTGAGTGATATTTTTGAGCTTTCAAAGTTGGCATACTAGGACTTCAATGTACCCTATATTAGCTTAGTTGAGAAGTATTGTAATAGGGTGTTTCTTTATAATCTCTCTTTTATAAAAGTGAGGTGAGTGTGTCCTAAGTCAAGTGGACTTTTGGACGTGGGGTAACCGATTTTAGGGAAGACGGTTACGTGGGTTGCAATTTGTAATAAGGTGTGTTACTATTGTAACGTATTCAGCCCGTTAAGTGAAGTGGTTAAATCCTACACGAGGTAGGTCGTGGTTTTTTTCACCTCAGTTGGGCTAGAGGTGTTTTCCACGTAAAAATCCTGTGTCCATTATTTCCGCATTCAATTTCGTTGGATTTTCACTTCTGCACAACTCAGGAACAGCCTGTGCAAATAGGGTCTAGGACTGTTTGTCAGAAAAGTTGCAAAAATCAGACACCACAATTCACCCCCCTCTTGTGGCTGTGTACTCTCTAAATCAACAACCTTGAAATGTTAAACCTATTGATGAAACCTTGTAGGATTGAGAAAAAGATTCTTGAAAGAAGGACAGCTAACTTTTGAGAAGCAAATCAAGGGTTCAACTCTATTGGAATCTTACACATAATCTCTCCTCAACCGCTAGTTTATTAAAACCTATTGTTTGGTGGTGAGGTTTGTTGATTAAGAACAAAGAATTCAGAGCAATTTTAGGAGAGAGAAAGTAAAGTTTTAACTCATTGAGAGGGTCAATAAGAAAATGCTAAGATCAAACCAAATGATTAACTTTAATTAATGAGGTATATTGAATCTACAAATGCTTGTTAGAGAGAGAAAAGGCTACTATTCTAAGATAAAACCCTAAAAAATATCTCTGACTCCCTTCTAATTTGCCCAAACATTTTTGAAATATAAACAACATGCCGGCTATTCCAAATTCCAAATTGCTCGGTTTTCTACATTCTTCAAAATTAGGGGAGAAGAAGGGGCAGTGCGCGCCGCTCGGCACGGACAGCCTGTGCCAAAATATTATCCCCTTCGTTTCCTGCTGCTTCCTAGTGATCTGCCACAATTTGACTGTTTCACACGATTTGACTTCCTCTTTGGCACGGTTTTGGGCTGCTTTTCTTCCAACTTTGGAGTTTTTTCATTCCTAAGCCCACAAAACACACAACATTAATAAATTACTAATGTAAGAGTTATTTACAAGCTAAATCAAGTGTTAAGGATAGGGAAAAATGTGTTAGTTGGGGTCCGAATAGCTCAGTTAAAGGTTCACATGGCTTTTAAATTGCATACTTCCTTTTCCTTTTGCTTTAGCAAATTGTCCAAACTTTTCAACTACTTTTTGCAGCTAACTAGGCTCATGTAAGTCAACCATATATATAGGAATCACAAAAATACTTCTCAAAGATTCTATTTCTAAATAACTACTACTGATGAACTAATATTATCCCATCATTATAAGAATTAAATGGCCACCCCTAATTCTTTCTCCTGGCTGGATTCCATTAAACCCAGCATACTTAGGAAATACTACGACATGTTCCACAACTACTCTACCACATCCCTAAACAGATCTATGTGCTAATATTTCTCTAAATTCACATCAGCTATTGTAGGCATTTTATTCTTACAGTGAACCAACAATTCTAAGTTCTTTGTTCAAACCAAATAATAATTATCCCTTTAGAACATTGAAGCCCTAAAAATAAATAGAGTGCGCAACAAAAAAAATTGAAACCCTAAAAATTTCATACTTCAAGTTCAAATTTTTTCCTAATAAATTTCCAAAGCCTATACATTTAAATAGTTTTCTTACCCATTTTAACTTAATTATTAGGTTTAAGTCCTTTTAGAACATTTCATCATATATAACAACGGCATTATGTGGCTTTTCAATTAACAGAGTGCTACAACAACAAATAAATAGAAACCGTAGAATTTTCATACTTCAAATGCAAAATTTTTTCCTTCTATAGGTTGTACATTTTAACAATTTCTTACCTATCTAAACTCTAATTATTAGGGTTAAGCATAGTTTTCCCAAATCACTTCTAACCCTACAAATTTTCAAGTCCATAATCCACTTCTCCAAATTATCATACTTTAGATTTTCATCAAACTCAAGTTTACCCTTAACTGAACTAAACACAAACAAGCAGATCAGATTTAGAGAAGAATGACAAAGAAGGAAATTTACAAAGCCACTCCAGATGAAACACCCACATATAACGAGAGCATGTGCTCGAGCGAGAGAGAGAGAGAGAGAGAGAGAGAGAGAGAGAGAAACAACACACCATCTTTACTTGATAATGCTAATTCCACTAGAGAATGCTATGATTCTAACTAGTTCTTCTATGTCCACAATAGCGATAGAGAGAGGTGGAGAGATAGAGAGGGGGAAAAGAGAGAGATGTAAGTAGGAGAAAGAGATGAGAGTTTATTGCTAAATTCACGGGTTTTCTATTTGACAGCTGCATTCCACAAGCTAGAACAGTTAGGTTATTTGGTAATTTCAAATGACCACTCAGCTCAGAAAGGCACTATTTAATTATTTTAAAAAAATGTCAGGTAATTAGAAATTCATTCTCAAATTAAGGGTTCTAAAAATAGTTTCCCTAAAATAGGGGTCACCTATATGTAATTTTCTACAAAGATAATATAACAAAGAACCTTGACCGAATCTTGAACGATGGTGAGCAATGAATCGAGAACATACCATATCCATAAGGTTTCAAAAATGATATAGACAGCAGCTATATATTCTCCTATTATAGAGGATTTGGACACTGTTAACTGCTTTTTGGAGCTCTATCTAGTGTCAAGAGAATTAGCCCAGACTTCCCCTCGGAAGCACTGTAAAAACCAATCCAGGAGATGCCTCAACATGTTTGAGCTATCAGATCGGAAAATATTAGCTAACTCAAGCTACCAAGCAAAGACTTAACTCAACAATATCTCAATCAGACAATATTCTTTCAATATAGATTTCTAAATAAATTAACCCTCCCCCTCCCTAATTTCAAACCCTTAGTAGCTCAGCCCCCTCTATTTCACTGCAGTTTCTCTAGGACCATTGATGTCCTCCCTTATGAGGATTCATGCTTCTAAAAGAGAGAGAATGAGAGACAAAAAGAGAAGACTGGAATAGCTGTGGGTGAAGTTAAAATTGGAAGCTGTAAAGGGCTTATTGCTTCAAAGAGGGTGGATTTATTCAAAGATATTAGTATCTAGAGTTTTGTTGAGTATAAGCCCTTATTTTTCTTTACATGTGTCTCATATATGTGAGTCAAATTTTTTTTTTTTTTTCCGTGGATAATTTGGTTTGGTGACTACTCAGAATTGAGAAGGCCTCGGGCCAATTTCAACCCCTTTTTTTCCTTCTATTGTCACTACCTATATAATAAAAGAAGCAATAAGCCATTTGCTCAACATTTTTTTATAAAGTGCTTGCTTACTTATTCAACTGTTGTTACTCTAGTTTTGTCTTTTTTGGTGCTAGGTCCCACGTGGCCTTCACTTTGGTCTCCACTTACACAGCTAGAGCCGTGTAATCACAACAACATAAGTTTTTCTTTTTTAAAAGAAAAGTTCCTATTGTTTTTTTCCTCCATTTTTGAATGCAATGCTATGTGCATGTCTTTTGTTAAAAAAAATACGTTAGATTCTAATAAAATAATATTATCTTAATATTTATATATTAATGATATAAAGATTTTTTTTGACCATTTAGGCTACAAAATTAATGCTAAGAGTACTATTTTTATTGTGAGTTTAACCCATTGCTATAACCCATTTGAAGAATTAGTTATTCAATTTGGAGTTCGGTTATTTAAGTTGGGTCATGATTAGGTAACAAGATTGATGTGATTTTGATTTTGGATTCAATCATTTTAGTTCGTGTTAAATACAAATCAGTTGATGTTGGTCCAATGCATTTGTTTGGGGGAAAAAAAAAAAACCCCTCGTTGATTAAATATGTTTTGGTGAGTTTCGGCTTGATAAACTTTGTATTTATTAATGACTTCAAATATTATTAAATTTAAACTTTATCATATTTTTGAAAATATTTATATTCAAGGATTACATTTTACTAAAAGGTCAAGTATTAAACTTCATTGACTGGTCTTTTTGATATTCTAGTATAAATTTTTTTAATTAACTC
The DNA here is from genome assembly GCA_029747015.1 of Carnegiea gigantea. Lineage (NCBI taxonomy): Eukaryota > Viridiplantae > Streptophyta > Magnoliopsida > Caryophyllales > Cactaceae > Carnegiea > Carnegiea gigantea. The sequence goes on along the minus strand of JAKOGI010000179.1, from coordinate 381,238 downwards.
TGAGTTGGCCATAATAATATAAGATGTTTTTATTTATAAATTGCTATGGAGTGTCATATGTATTTCAACTATATTTAACTTTCTTTTAAAATAAGACATATAAAATGTAGTTAGCACAATTAAAATGGATAATTTCCCAGAAAGACAACATAATCATCACTACCAAAAATCATCGAATTTTCCACTGTACTTTCCCACTGAAAAATTATAGTAGCAAATTTACCATTGTTTGTCCACTACGTTATATTTCCCACTGTTTTTCCATTATTTTAATTGTAGTCGCAAATTTTCCACTAAATTCCCACTAAACTCCCATTCTGTAATATATAAATTGTTATTTATATTTTTTAAAAATCATATTTCCTACTAACTTTCCACTAAATTAAAATTTTTAAAAATTTCCCACCCCCATATTATTTTTACCTACTTTTTTTTTATCTCAACTTCCAAATCCCACCAATTCTCAAAATTGAATTTTAATTTCCCCCAACTCAAGACACCCCCTATCGAAAAGTCACGGCATCCCCCGCCCCCCCAAACCAAAAAGCCACAACAAACTTTGTCAAAAAATAAAAAAAAAACAGGGCCAAAGCTTTGGGGAAAGTCACGACTCACGAGCACAGCCCAAGACTCACGACTCCTCCCTTCCATTTGCTGACTCACGCCCTATCCCTACCAAATTGCAGTCGTTCCCGCCGCCCCACCCCGTGGCTGCCGGTTGGAGGTCGTCGGTTGCTACTTGGTTTCGTGCGGTTGCTGCTGGGTTTTAATTAGTCGGCTCTGCTGCTCGGGTCCTTGGTCTTATTGCTCGGGTCAGAGGCTGCTCGGTCGTCGGTGCTGTTGCTGTAGTCATCGGCTTTGTTCTGGTGGTTGGTGGGTTTCTCTGTGCTCGATGGCTACTGGGTGCCCGACCGGTGCTGTGGCTCGTGCCTACACGGGCTCATCTCAGTAAATTTCTTCTGTTTTTCTCTGATATAAATTAATTAGTATGATGTTTGAACATGTATTGTCAATGTTGCTTCAATTTTGCTGTTTCCCTGATTTGTCGCTTCACGGGCTCACCTCTTCTCTGTTTCTCTCGTTTTCCACTGTCCTTTTCGTTCAGTCTAGAAGGGAAGATGAAGCACGGGCATGGTGTGATATATTCATTACATCCAGGCCTGGGATCAAGGAACAATAGCTTACTGCCGACACACAGTTTTTCAAATTTAGACAAAACAAAATACAAGTATTATTCTGTGGAAGTAATCGAGGTAGAAGCTTCATACCTATTTTATTTTGACATCTACATCTGCGGCTGAAGATGAACACACGGAGCAACCCCCATTCCTGTCAAAAACAGCAGTGGGAAGGTTAGCAATGCATAACTTCATCTGTACTACAATTGAAATTGATAGTTGCATTAACATTTCCAACTAGAAAGTATATAGTGCATCAGCCTATGTGTTGCACTTGTAATTTTCTTTCTGCCTCTTTATTATTGATCCCCCCCCCCCCCCAGTGTTTTGTGTTCCAGTTGATTGGAGTTGGAGGACCAAAAATGAATGTCATTAGTAGTATTAGCAAGTGTTAACTTCTACAAGGACAGGAGCTGCTGCCCATAAATGTTTGACAGAATAAAAGGGTTGGCAAACAGCTGAATGAGCAGTATCCATGAAATCTCTGCTCATTGAGTAATTTGATGTTTGTTATAGCAAAAGAAAAAAGAAAAGACACTGGGAATTGAAGTACTTGTAACTAACCTTTGCAGCTATTCCTCAAGGCCTTTGCATCTGGACAAAGCATCTTGATGACTCTTCCTTTCCGCTTCAAGCTCATCATCCAAAGCTGTCAATTTGGCCTGCAGGACATTAACTTCATTCGCTAATTCTTCAGCTCGTTTCTCAAGTGTCTTATAAGACTCAGCTATACATTTCAGCTGGGTCTCAGCCAAACTGTTTGTCTTCTGGGAAGATGCCAACTCAGATTTGACTTCTGCCAGCAGTTGTTCCATTTCTCGTAATTGAGATTTAGTTGTCTCTAAATCCTGAGTGCATCTCAAAAACTCCCTTTCTACGTTATCTTTCTCGCCTTTAGAGCATTCCCAACCGTGAGCCCAATTTTTGGCTCACGGGTGGGGGCCTATCATTGCCACGTCAACCTTCTCTCCAACTTTTTATCTCACAATCCTCACTCTCTCCAATGCAAGGCTCACCACTTTGGCTCACCAAATAAAATAATACTAATGGACCCCACACCTAACCATATTTAATTGTTTTAAGTTTATATATTTTGGTTGGGTGTTTGGGCTTATTGTGTTCGGAAAAAAGAACTTGTGCAATATTTTTTTTTTAAACGTAACATATGGTCGCCCCATTTTTTATTTTTTGTTGTTTCGGTTGGTTATTGGAGGTGATTATTTTTTCGTATTTTTGTGGGTTGGTTGGATTGAGTTTTAATTTGGAAAAAATAATGAACACATAATAATTAGGTTGTCTACTCAATTACGTTTTCGTTTGAAAATTACAACACTTGCGATATTTAAAAATTGACACGTGGATGGATGTAAAAATTACATGAATTGAACCTTGAATAAATGAAGATACATTGGTTAACTTTAGACCCGGGAAAAAAATTACAATTGCTCCCTGGCCCAGCAGCAGCTTTTTTTTTTTTTTTTCCTCCTCTCCTCGGCCCAGACAGCCCAAAAAAAAAAAAGCCTAGCCCGGAATCAAAACGACGTCGTTTTGATCCGGTACCAGACCAAAAAAAAAAAGAGGCGGGCCTCTCGCGTGCACGGGCGGCTCGTCGAGCCCAGTCTCGCGGGCCACACGCTGCAAGCCCACAGGCCACCTCCCCCCTCCCGCCCGCCTTCTTCCATGGCCCGCGCGCCTGCGCTGGGCCTGCTCTTAAGCTGTTCAAACTCCTCTGCAGTGTACTTGCATAATGCTGACTCAAAGCCTGACAAAATACTGGCCTCCTAAGGAACCTCAGGATTTGAACAAAAATCAGAAATATGGCCACACCCATTAGAATAGCTCTCTCCTTGAGGTGGCTTGTTTTCAGGCAATGCAATCTTATCTATGCAGTCAGGACTATTTGCTTCTACATCGTTACCCTTGTAGCCCAGGATATTGAAGCTAAGTTCACTAGCTTTAGCCATCATATCAGAGAGGGCAAAAACAAAATCATCCAAATTTGTTTCACAGCATAAGACCCTGTTGACGGTGGTAGAGAACTGCTCGATTCTAAGATTCAGTCCTTCGCCATCTTCCGATGCACTAGGAACTGCTGCTACTTCCTTCCCCAGGGATGATACAAAGTTATGGATCTGAGAAATGGTAGCAACTAATTCTTGACTGATTCCTTCAGTCTTTCCACTTGGCTTGTCTGTTTCAGCTAAACCAATATCCTTTTCTGCAATGACCACTGCATCCTCAGACACAATTTGCTGATTAATAGCACCATCTGCACAGTGTTTCTCCTTAAAAACACAATTTAGAGAGTGTGGATGAAGCGTGTTATGCACCTCTTGCACAGCATGCTTAATATCCTCCAAAATTTTCACTACATCAGATTCTTTAGAGGCAGATTCAAATACCTAAGAAATTCGTGATTGCAGTTTCAATACCTACTTTTACTTAAAGTTTTGGAGCTACTCCCGTGACTTTTTCCAATGTGTTGTCAACTTGGCTCCAATATATATGCTAAGCTCACACATGCTATTTAGACCGAAAGCAAAATAGAAAAGGGGGAAGAAAATATTGAATCAAATGTTTAGACATGTATCCATCTATGTTTATTTCTTTGTTCCATTTATTTCTTTGCTAGAAACATAACCTTGCGCATAGGTTTTGAAAAACCACCGCTTTAACGTGCAATGTGATGTTGAATTCTTTGCCTGAAAGAAAAACCGTTTGTTTCTAAAAATCTTTATCCACAGAACTTGCTCATCGCTAACAGTAGGTTATCTCTTTTAAGTAAGACTTTGAGTTTTAATGGGATATGCTACTTATGCTTGTTTTTATACCCCTAACAACTATAAAAGTAGGCAACAACCCCCTCCTATTCCTCTTCTGCTCTTCACTATCACTTTCGCTATCTACTCTGAGAATTCTCAATCTCTATCGAACCCAAGCCATCATAGGTAACTCAACACATTATCAGTTTATCAAAATTTTAGAAATACTATTGGTGGGAGAAGCATCATGAAGTGGAGATAAGACAACGCTTTGAGTTTCGTGGTAATGAGATACTAAAAGATACATTTAAAGAAGTTCGAAAGAAACCTGATAAGCGTCCGCAATGGTTAGATGAAGGTATTTGGAAAGAACTATGGGCATATTGGAATTCAGATGCTTTCAAGAAAAAAAGTGATGCTGCAAAAATGAATCATGCCTCAACAACGGGTGTTGGTTTTTCTGTTCATACTGGTGGTTCCATTTCGATTAATATGCATAAGAAGAAGATGGTAATGTGCTGTAATGTTTGTATGTCGCTATTACACATTCTTTGTGATTCTTATGATAGCATGTTATAGTTATGAAAGTGAAATCAAGTTGGTAGTTGGAGGGCTTGAGGTTGAACTAATGAGTGCTTTTAAGGTTCTTTATGGTTGGTGTTGTGTAAGGAGGATGCCTGGGTTGTGATTGACCACAATCGTGTGGATTGCGAGGCCATGTGTGGCTTATTGGCAGATTCTTCCAAGTTGAATTGTGAAGTGCTTGAATGTGTTACGTGTGAACCCTTCCCCTTCATGTCATTAGGCTTTATCGTATGTTCGGATGTCGTTAAGCTTTTATTTCCTTTATTATTATGAACTTTATTGGTTGGCATACTCCAGGCGAGTGACATGTAGATTTATGAACTCCGGCGTGTAGCTGTTGAGCTTATTTTAGAATTTTATATACTTCTATTCAGTGCAGGAATTTATTGTAAGGCTTTTAGCCTAGGAAATGGTCAATTTTTAGAGAAAACTCTGTCCGTTTCGCTCTAGAAGTTAAGTAGGAAAAGTAAGAAACCGTTAACATCACCAGCCATAGGGGTTGGGGGTATTACACTTATGATATGTTGTTTGCTTATGTTTTGCTATGTTTGTTGGAAGTAAGATAATATGGGAGACGCCATTCTCACATTTTGGCCACGTTTGCCATGACTATTTTATTTTAGCTCTCTTTATTCCATTTTTCTTTTGCATCTATGTGTTGAAAATTAATAATATTATCTAATCATAGTTCATCATATGTGTCAAAAGATTAATGAAGGCGAGACTCCTACTGTGAGGAAGTTATATCTTTGCATACATCAAACCAAAGGTAGCCAATGGGTAGATGACAAATCAAAAGCCGCTTATGATGATGGTGGTGGTGGTGGTGGTGGTGGTGGTGGTGGTGGTAGTGCGGATGAATGATATTTGGGTTTGAATGGCCTATGTGTGCACCTAAGTGAACCTTCTTTTGATGGTTGGATCATTATTTGTATATTTTGATACTCATATGCATATCTAAAAGCTAGCATTTTGTTGTTTGGGGCTCTCTTCGGGTTATGTATTATTTGGTACTCATATGATATTTGGGTTTGAATGGCGTATTTTGTTAGTTGGGATCGACTCTATTTTATGTTGTTTGGGACTCTAAAAGCTTAGTACAATCGTGAAGGAATCTGTTGGTTGGTACATTCGAATGTGATTAATATACCAGTGATATTTACAGTACTTGTGTTTTTATTTGACAGGTGCATATATGATGTATTGTTTAGTATTACGTTAACAGGCGTATGTACATGTACCTATTTGTATAAATTTTTAATTAAGATGATTTTTCCCACTGTTTTTCCCACTGTAAATCTAATCATGAAATTTTTTCACTATTTGCCCCTGTTCTGACTACAGTGGGAAATTTTCCACTGGCAATGGCCCAGTGAGAAATTTTCCACTACATTCTTATAGTGGGAAATTTCCCACTGCATTGATGCTAGTGGGAAATTTCCCACTGTTTCAAGTACAGTGGGAAATTTTCCCACTGAAGTACACTTCGTGGGAAAATCTCCAATGCGAAGTTGCAGTGGGTGAACAGTGGGAAATTTTCCCACTGTATGTGCAACCAGTGGGAAATGGCTTTTTCCTACCTCACTTTTTCCCACTGGCATTTGTAGTGGGAAAATAGTGGGAAATGGTCATTTCTCACTGAATATTTCTTATTTCCTACTGAATTTATAGTGGAAAAATCGTTGATTTTTGGTAATTAGTGCTGAAGCTCGTGACTTGTATGGGCAGTCCTTACTAGTTTTGTTTGAGATTGGGTTTTGTACTGCTAAGTTGGCTTGTGACTTGTTCTTATGCACATTTAAAATTGTATATATCAATAGTTATATTTTTGGCAAGAATTTAGTATATAAAATAAAAAATGTAGCTAAACACAATGAAAATAATGAATATGATAAGATTTTCTTAAAATTGCTATATTTTTCACTTTATTTTTATTTTTATTTTTAGTAAGCTATACTTTAAGTTTAACTAAATATAGAGCGACAGGGGCAACTGTGTCATGCAAATACGAGACGGTTCAATAATAAACTAGGTCAATGGTTCCAACCCATATCCTACCATTCCGATTAGTTGGTCTGCTCCCCTTACCCAGTCGATCATTGGGTTAATTCTCTGAACATTGAGATGACACGAACGTTAGCACTAGAAAATCTATTTCGACCAAAAAAGCAACAAAGGTAAGTGGTATGAGTGGCATGCATAAATCGAGGTATGAGTGGAATTCACAAATTGAGAAATAAGATTCATTATTTTGCATGCACATATGCACACAAAAGATTCACTATAGATGTTATATTAGGTTTAGTCATAGTCAAGTAATGCAAATCCCCAATCATACTTTGATATTTGATTGGATCATAGAGTAATCCCCCATTCATAAGTGATCACGAGGTTTAGGAAGGAAGTGGTGGGTGACCAGGGTTGTGTTTGTGAATATTGAATTCTGTAAAGAGATCATCGATCCACAATCCCAGAAAGTAATGAAGGTTCCCAAGGTCCTTCATCGGGAATTAGATGGAGAGTATGCATGTTATTTGGTGCAAGAAAATAGGAAAGCTATAAGTGAAATGATATAATCCACGTATAGAACCAAATTAAGAATAATATTAATGTAAGAAAAATCATCACAAATGAATCAATACAACTGCAAGTGAAGCCTATAGATAGAAGGAACCTATTGAACTAGTGAAACCAAGTACGAAGAGCCTGTTTCTAACCATTGAAAGATTTATTGAGCTTGCAAACATGATATGAAAATTTTGAATGAACAAAACTCGATTGCACAGTCAAATTGACTTCATCGTGTACATCATTGCATAAGAATGCATTTTCACATCAAGTTGTCTAATAATCCAACCATTCGTTATGGCAATTGAATGAACACTAAGAATGCTAGATGTTCTTAATAAAGGTATTTTAGGGTGTTGAATGTATAAACCAATTGGGAACTTGAAATGCTATGAAGTGTTAGCTCAAGCTCTCATAGCACAACATAAATCAACAATGAGAATATTCAAGGATTGGTCTCGAAGACATTTAGGGGAAGTTGCGCCACAATCCTATAAATGGTATACTTAAACAAAAGAAAAAGCGAATTAGATTGTGGTATCTTGACATCCTTAACGTAGTATTTAGCTTGATGACGTAGGTAAATGGGCTAAACTACTTGAGGAGATTCTTCTTCGAAGTTTTTCTTTGACGCTATTGGACAAAAGAGACAAATCACTTTTTGTCAGCAATTTTTATGCTAATGATAATAGAGTAGAGGGAAGGGATCATGTTAATCCTTATTTGGTCAAGTTTTTTCCATGACATGCTTGTTGTTTCACATAGTGATAGATAGGTCTACCCCTGAGATCTTTTCTCATGGTTTCATTTTGTTCTTGGGATAATTAGTGGGCTTATGTAAGCCCTTCTATAGACAGGAGATTAAAAGGTGCTACTTGAAATTCCCTGTACCAAATGACTAGTTTCTGATGATGTAATAGTGGATCTCCCCCCCCTCCCCCCCCAAAAAAGTTTTAATCAAATTAGTGGTTTGGAGATTATCAACTATGCCTAATTTTCTTAAGACATGTAAGATTTTTAAGCAAACTAACCACACCAATCTAGCATTTACCCCTAACATTGATTGCAATTAGTAACTCTCAAGTACCCTAAGTTTTCACAACTATTTTTAGGCTTTTTTGAAAATTAACACTGGGGTACCTTATGTTTTGGGACAATAGATTCCTAGGTCCTTTTTCTTATGATTTTGGCTTGAAATTTTCAAAAATTACAATTTTGACACAAAATAGGGTATTTTAATAATTTTACTATTTTGGGGCTTTTTTAGGAAATACGCTTATTTCAAATGATTAAACTTCTTTCAATGACTTTACTTGTACTAGTTATCACATACTGCTTATATCATAAATATTAAAGTATTATTAGATAGTTTTGACCATTATCTAAACTTAGTCGGCGTTAAACCCTAACGTTTCTTTAGCATTCATTTCACAGATATGCTAATATTAACCACACCTTTCTTAGATCAGGTATAACACATCTATTTTGTTTTTTACCTCAGACCATAGTCACTAATAAAGTTTTTACATTTTTAAGGCCAGTGATATTTTGATCAAGAAATTATAATGCTTAAGACATAAGGTTCAATGGAATAATGTTCCCTACTGGGAAACTTTTTTTTTGAAAGTTTAAAAGTGAACATATTACAATGGAAAGATTGAAGAGGGACTTAAACTACTAAGATCATCAGAGACGCTTGCTCATTGAGAAATGAAGAAACCTAACTTCTCCTTTGCTTGAGTATTCTCAAATGACGTGTCCCTTCACAAAACTAGCCTTCTCCTTTTATAGAGGAGACGGAATACATAAGATGTCCTAGTAGCTACAGTATACGTACTGTTACATGATGCTTTACATGGATACAATATACTGCATTAGTTTACTGACTTGACACTTGACAACATAATACATAATGGTGCAATAACTTTTCAGAGCACTAAATGCTGACAAGACTAGTTGATTGTACTTATCATATATAACATTTTAGGGTTGTTTTGCTACATTTTTAGGAGAATTATGTGCTTTAAGTTATCATTTATACTCCTATTCTTGAATTATATTTGGGTATGGTTGTTTGATGATATTTGCAGGATTTTGAACCATTTGACCCTCATTTAGATGTATTTTGACTCACCACGGCATCTGAGTTGCTATGCCTGTGGAGGGAAGAAGAACAGAAGAATGACGAGCCAATCAGCACCACGGTCGGCCCGTGGTGGATGCCACAGACCGTAGTAGAAGCATAACTGCTAATCTCTTCGTTTTCCCTCATCATGTGGCTGAGATTGATTGGGTTTTTTCATAAATAAGGCGTCCCTCAGTAGCAGAAAACACACACTTCCCATTCCATTCATTTTCCTCTCTTCAAGTAGATTAGGATTTTAGAGAGAGTTGAGAGCAAGTAGAAGAAAACGTTTTGCGAGGAAGCCGAATTGGGTTCTGCAATCGAAAGATTCAAGCACGCATTTTGGCTGAGTAAACTCTTCCATCTTCTCTTCTCTTTTCTCTTTAGATTAATCATTTTATAGTAGTTAGATGTTTAATTTAATCATGTGTGAGTAATTTAATTTTTGTCTAGGAATTTAGTAGTTTATGAAAGTATAGTTGGATCATGTTTTAATTTATAGAATTGTGCTTATTTTTATGATTGGTTTGATTTCGTTTATCAAGTAATTGCATTGTTGTGAGTGGATTTTTAACCAAAATTTGCTTGCTTACTTGAAACAAACGAATGAAAAACTGAAAGGTGACATTTGGTTGTTGGACTGCTTGATTAAACCTAACATGAAGTCGTCTCGAAAGAAAAATTTGCATGTTAGGAGGACTAGAGAGTACTCGAAGATATTTAACTTGAATTAAGATAAATTAGTTTGAAAGAATTACTTTTGCTTAGTTTAGGCAAATTTGGTTGAATTCGAAAGAATAGACTAAATTTTTAGAAAGATTGTAATTCCTCAAAATTATTCAATTTGAGAAAAGCACATGTTCATCATTTTGATCCAGTCAACTTTTATAACTATATGAATTCCTAGGCCTTTTTTTCCTCCTTAATTGATTTAATATTAATGAACTAGAAGTTGTTAAATTGAAACCCCTTGAATTAGTTATAGTTGTTTCCTCATCTTTGTATTTTTATCAATCTAAAGTTTTGATTCGCTTAGCATATCTTGAGGGATTATAACCCAATAGTTTCACCTAGTCTCTGTGGGGTCGACCTTGATTAGCTACAATGCCACTGTGCACTTGCGGGCCTATCAAATTTTTGGCGTTGTTGCCGAGAACTAGCGTCGAATATTGGGTTTTTCTCAATAGATTTGACTAAGCACTTTGTTTTTCTTTGAAAATTTTTTTTTGAAAATTAAAAAAATTAAATAATATTTGAAAGAAAACAAAAGCAATGGTAATTTTCCATTTCCTCCAATTCGAGCATGAATTATTTTGGAGATATTTTAAGCGTTTAAATGCTTTTCCTGCTCAATGTGGTTATTGTGTAGGTAAATAGAAAATTTTGGCCATTGTTGATGATGGTGTGAATAGTGAAACTTGAACACTTTTGGAGTATTGGGATTTTCATGGTAAAAATATTGATGATGCATGGTATTTGCTTGAGTGGGTTTCTTGAGATTCATTTGAGTTTGAGAAGGCTAGTCATGTTTCTAGGTATTCATTTTCTGATCCTTGCGCATTCTATTCTAGATCTTATTATGCTCCTTTTGGGTGTGATTTGTATAGCTCTTCTGATCATGAAACTAATTAGTGTCTTTATTATGCATGTTATGCGCAACCTGACTTTGCATCACCCTTGGACAATACTGATATTGTCTTATCCTTACATGATTCATCCTTTCCTTTAGCTCAGTGCACGGGGCTTGAGGCGGGTGAGCCTTTTGGGGTAGTTGCTAGGTTTGATGTTGTTGATGCATGTTTTAAGTCAGAAGATATTTTAGATAAGGTGCATAATCTAGTTGGCACTCCTTTAGGGGGGTGTCGTTATGAGTGTGTGCATGAGGAGTCTTCTAGTCTTTGTTTTAATTATGCTTTTCCAAATCTCCTTGATCATTCCTATGTTTTCCCTATGTGTTCACAACCCCTACTTTCCCCGAGTATTCTTTAGATGTGCCCAATGATAATCCTATGATTTGTGATGCTAATGTTGATTTGGGCTATGAGGATAATATATTTAGTATGCTTGGTGGGAACATTCAAGATTATGTGTCCCTAGGTTATTTAAGAGGGTACAAGCCCTCCATTGATCCATGCTCTAATCCTTTCTATGATTTTTCTGTACGCTTTGATAAGGTTAAGAGGATACTTATACTTTTTAGTGTGATTTTGGTTATTGCCTCTTACCTTGTATTTTTAAAATTGTGGTCCCAGGAGTTTGATAAGCTCCTGCATGTGTTGACAATGTCTGATTTAATGAGTCGAGTCTTGACATCGTGATGGAGAGGCTGATGCTCCATGAGCCCCAGTTATTATGAGGTCACATAGCTTAGGTGCACTCTGCACCTAACCTGGTGAGATTGTTTTCTTTTGTTTTCCTTCTCTAAGTTTCCTTACTTTGAATAACAATGCTTTATTTAAGCATGAGGGAAGGGTAGCTTAATGTTTTTCATTTTGGTTTTTAACTTGCATACAATTTAGAGCATATAGTTTTAGATTTTTGTTTGCATGTTGCATTTAGTTAATTTTTAGGTTTGCATCTTAGATTTTCATATAGAGATGGTGTGATTGATTTGAGATAACCTTCGATGATATGTTTGTTAGGCGAAATAGCTTTGATGAGTTTGAGTAACTTTTGATGTGTAATCCCTTTTGGTGCTAAACTTTTTGAAGGTTCTGTGGATACTTCTTGTTTTGACCTTTGTCCTGATTGAGAACTTTTTTTATCCCTAGAGTCGTTAGCACTAATGTTTGCACATGAAGTCATTTTATGAACATAATGAGACTTTGGTAGATATCCCGTGAGATTTTGAGCCTTATTTAGACTAATTCATTATATTTAGCCTCATATTTCTTTCATGTTGTGACTCTTCTATGTTGCATCTCTAGAACTTAGCTAGATTCTTATTCAAAACCACACTAGCATATGCATAGTTGATGATATGACAGAGGCATTTCTTTCTTTTGTCATTTTTGCCACATAGCCAAATAGCCTACCCTTGTATTACATGTTTATTCCCCTTTGCTAGCCCTTTTGAGCTTATATCTGGTTTTTTTGTGATCTCTTCATATTAGCACTTGGCCAAGCACGTATTCCTACCTTTAAACCAAGTCTATGGAGCATCACTTCATCTATGTAGTGGGTGGTTTTGGGGATAATTGAGTTTAAGGTGGCTTTGGTGTGTTGGATTGTTGAGGGATTGATGATATTGAGCATTTGCTTTGGTTTCCTCTTGTTTGGGCTATGTGTTTATATATCTGGTTGTGAGTTGATAGTTCGTGATTCTATGCCTTTCAATAATTACAATTTTTGATTCATTTCCCAAAAAAAACCAAAACAAAAGAAAAACGAAAAAAGTTATGTTGAAAAAAAAAGGAAGATAGAGTTATGTTGCAAAGAAAAAGCAAAAAAACAAAGAGAATGAAAAAAAAAAAAAAAGCAAAAACAAAAACTCCGTGATTGGCATTGGATATGTAAGTGTCTTGAATTTCTTTCTTTGTCAATTCATTTCCTGTATAATTCATTGGGATATGTTCATTCTGTTGTTGGGTTTGGAGTGATGGTGAACTTATTTGTTAATTGGTGGTTTGTTAGTTACTCCCTAGTGATTTAGCTAAGTAGCTCCACATTACCTAAATTCATTTGTCCACTCCTTTTCCTTAACCTTCTGGCTCACATTATAACCCAAATAAAGTCCTCTTGATTGTCTTGTACACATTGCATTTTTAGTGGTAGAGAATTTGAGAGTCTTGTTAAGCATATGATAGATTGCGTCTTTGGAATGAGTCTTGAGTGAACCGATGCTATAATTCAAACTTATGAGTGGGAGTGATTCACACTTCTCTAAAGTGAGGTTCTACCAGTCCATTTAGCTCTGCTCAATTTCATGTGCATGCATGATGTGCTTTGTGGTTATTTGGGAGTGATCAAGTTTGATATCAAGTTTGTGGTTATGTACTTCTTTGAAAACATTCACCTTCTTCGGATTTTGAAATATTTTGTGCACTATTTGGGGTTGCCGTTCATTGGCATTCTTACTTTGATATGCTATAACTTGCCTACTTTAAAGAGGTTTCATGTTTTGAGTTCTAGATGCATTTTTCCTTGTCGATTTTATCTAATGTTCGTTTGAGGACAAGCAATACTTTAAACATGGGGGAGTTTGATAAGTGCTTATCATATATAACATTTTAGGGTCATTTTGCTGTATTTTTAGGAGAATTACATGCTTTAAGTTGTCATTTATACTCCTATTCTCGAATTGTGCTTGGGTATGGTTGTTTGATGATATTTGCAGGATTTTGAACCATTTGACCCAGCATTTGACCCTCATTTAGATGTATTTTGATTCACCACGGGTGCCCCTGAGTTGCTATGCTCGTGAAGGGAGGAAGAACAAAAGAATGACGAGCCAGCTAGCACCACGGTCTACTCGTGGTGGATGCCACAGTCCGTAATCGAAGCATAATTGCTAATCTCTTCATTTTTCCTCATCATGTGGCTGAGACTAATTGGGTTTTCCTATAAATAAGGCGTCCCTCCGCAGCAGAAAACGCACACATCCCATTCCATTCATTTTCTTATCTTCAAGTGGATTAGGATTTTAGAGAGAGTTGAGAGCAAGTAGAAGAAAACGATTCGCGAGGAAGCCGGATCGGGTTCTGCAATCGCAAGATTCAAACACGCATTTTGTCTGACCAAACTCTTCTCTCTTCTCTTCCCTTTTCTCTTTAGATTTATCATTTTAGAGTAGTTAGATGTTTAATTTAATCATATGTGAGTAGTTTAATTTTTGTCTAGGGATTTCGTAGTTTATGAAAGTATAATTGGACCATGCTTTAATTTATAGAATTATGCTTATTTTCATGATTGGTTTGATTTCGTTTATCAAGTAATTGTATTGTTATGAGTGAATTTTAGTCAAAATTTGCTTGCTTACTTGAAACAAACGAATGAAAAATGAAAAGTGATATTTGGTTGTTGGATTGCTTGATTAAACCTAACATAAAGTCGTGTCGAAAGAGAATTTGCATGTTAGGAGGACTAGAGAGTAATAGAAGATATTTAACTTGAATTAAGAGAAATTAGTTCGAAAGAATGACTTGTGCTTAGTTTAGGCAAATTTGGTTGAGTTCGAAAGAATAGACTAAATTTTTGGAGAGATTGCAATTTTTCAAAATTAACCGATTAGAGAAAAGCACATGTTCATCATTTTAATCCAATCAACTTTCATAACTACTTGAATTACTAGGCCTTTTTTTTCCTCCTTAATTGATTTAAAATTAGTCAATTAGAAGTTGTTAAATTAAAACCCCTTGAATTAGTTATAATTATTTCCTTATCTTCGTATTTTTATCAATCTAAAGTTTTGATTCGTTTAGCATACCTTAAGGGATTATAACCTAGTAGTTTCACCTAGTCTCTGTGAGATCAACTTTGATTAGCTACAACGCTACCGTGCAGTTGCGAGCCTATCACTAGTCATCCATATTAAGATTGTACATGCCTTCATCTCTAATAATGGTTTGAAGTCCATCATTATCCAGCTAGTCATCAAAATCTTTATCAAGTTCTAGAAGCTCTGGATCTTGTTTTGCAAGTAAATCATATAGATAAATCTTCTCTTTTTCTAATAGAAAATTTCCAGCTCCAATATCAAAGACATCTTCTAAAATAGCTCCTTCTGCTATCATATATTGGCTGAAATCTCCATGACAAATGAAAATAGTATTTTTGCTGTGCATTAGTGCTTTTCTCGTTCAATCATCGCCCACATTTAATGATAAATGTTGTAAAAATCAATAGTTGTTGCTAAACCAGGATCACTAACTACTTCTTGTTCCTCTGGAAACCATTCTTGTTATTGATCATTAGAATTTTCTAGATCAATTAATTGAACAAAATAATGAGCTGGTTTTGACATTTCATTTTCATACTCAATCAGTGCGCAATAGACCTCTCAATATGCAAACTCGTATGGTGTGGGATTCATGTTAGACCATCAGGAGATGTGAGAACCTTATAGATCCTTTTAAACATACACTTTGAAGCTTAGACTTCAGAAGAATAAAGACCTCGGATCAAGGATTTTCGCGAGGTAAGTTACCATCCCATATTCCTAGACTTTCATGATGGGGTCATCTAAAGGGATTGAATTTGTTGAGAATCTAAGATCACCAACTCCAGATATATCAGAGAAGAAGATCGTAGCACTCTATGATTCTCAAATATCATAGGAATAGTGATGATAGTAGTTGATACAGGTTGCATACCAGTCATTAAATGATTTTTCTTAAACATAGGAACTTATTTTTGCTTGAACATCATAAGGACACCTTAGGTAATTGTTCAACATAAAATTATGTCATTTTTATGCCCTTTATTATCTAATATTTACTCAAAATAAACCAATAAATTAGGAATTTAATATGCTTTTGTTTGTTTTTTAGGAATTTGAGAAATGAGAAGAAAAAATAAATAATTTGCTCAATTAATGAAAGGTTGGATCAAGAGGAGAGAAAAGGAATAAAAGAGACGCAACCCAACACTTGTATCGGCCCAGATTACTCGTAGGCAGGCCGAGATTACCCAGCCCTGCCTCACGTGCTCACCACATAATAAGGGCGCTTCTGTCCGTCCCAGTAGATTAGGCCTTTTGTTCTTCTCAGCCAGACGCGGCCTAAGGCCCAAAAACGACAATCCGCTTTTCTCTTCCTTCTTTTCCAGTCTCTTCTCCTCTTTCGTAGGCCTGGCCTAGTCACGCCTCTTAACCTTGTTCTCTCTTTCTTGTCAGGCCACTTCTGAATTTGCGTGATCACAGCCCACTTCCTTAGTTTACTTCCTTATTTTGCCAACCTACAAAATGTCGAGGCTAGCCCAAGCTTCCTCTTTCCCCCTCCCTCTTCGCTTTCTTCTTATTTCTCTGCCCAGTAAAGCCCAAAGAACCCTCTTTTTCTACTGCTTCATCTTTCTTCATACCTCCATAACCGAAGCTTGGCGTGCTCCTTCATTCATCCTTTCGCTCATCCTTCACTACTCTATTTAATCTCCTCATTGTCCATTAATCCCAGCCATTACTGTCCATCATCCTTCAACATCACTTGGGTGGTTTCAAGACTTTATTTTGGACATTGATTGAAGCAATAAAGAGACCGGACTTGATGGAGTGAAGGCTACAAAATGAGAAGCAAGGTTGAAAGCATAGAATAGAGTTTAATCTTCGAAGTCTTCAATCTTTTGTTTTCATTTCTTCTCATTTTCAGTTCCAAATCTGGAATTTTAGTTTCGAATATTGATGTAATGAGCTCAAGCCTGTTGAAATCCAAAATTAGAATCTGTTTTTGTGGCTTGACATTGTTGCTGCTTAAAGGTTCTTTTCTTCAGGTTCTTTTACTGTTTTGGTTCGTGACACACTTTGGCAATTGTAAGAAACTTTTTTTTCCCCCCTCCAATTCCCTCATGTTTACTTGATTTTGGAAGGTTTAGTTTGCATATAAAGGGGAGTTGATTCAACATGTTTTTTAAGATTTGCAATAGGAAAAAGACATAATGAGGCTATTGTTTAGAAATTTCATTTAGTTCAATCGCTTCTTTCGCGAAAGTTAGTATGTTAATTCTTAGTTAATGATCTAACTTCATAATCCATCCTTTGGGACGACATCATAAATTCTAATGTTACGATGATAAATCGTACGCTTGTAGATTTAACAACAATAATTTATTTGTAACTCTAAAAGGTTGAATCTCTATACTGTTAGATAGGCGGAAGACAACAAACCAAAGCATGATCTACTTTTTATATGAAATTTCAAAATATCCATAAGGATTCTACTTGAAGGAGAAACTCATTCTACCAGTAATGGCATTTTATTCTAGATTTTCACCTTTTCTGGCAGGAGTTCTGCTATGAAAATCACCATTGATGGTTCATGAGTTAACCTATTTTGCAGAGAATTTTTCGATCTCTGTATATATTCAAGAGATTAAAAAACTGGTTAAGCTATACTTGCCAATGTAGGACTTGCTCTTTTGCTGGCCTATTTGATAAATTCTTTTTCACAAAACCAAGTATTCACTTGCAATCAATTCAAATAAATAAAGGTTTTGGGATTATAAAGATTAAGAACTTTCAATTCCTCATATGACTGCAAGAATTTCTTTTTTATTGTAGGATATTTGTATTATGCTTTATTAAAACTTCCGTTGCAATATTTTGCAAAGTTTTTCTCATTCATTGATTTTGAGTACTGCACTTCAATGCTTATTACTGACATTTGTTTTAAGAATTAAACTGTCTCCTTCATTGGACAAACTAAGAACATAAATATTTTTGCACATTTTTTTTAGTTTTGAACAATATTCAAATCATTAGGAATCCAGTCCAACCTACTTATTTCTCGAGCTTCTATTGCAACAGCTTTCTTAATTTGGCTAGATTTTTAATAAAATTTGTAGCACATGTTAGGCAACTAGGAATTTTTTCTATCTTCCCAAGAAATTTTTTTTTTTGGGTAAAATATACTTTTGTGGGATAATTTGTACATCTTTTATTTCTAGACCAAAAAACTCAATTTCTTATTTAGCATTAATGCACTTGTTCTTATCAAGAATAATATCATTATTAATACATCTTTGAGTGACAGTTAGAACATCATCTTTACACTATTCTATGGTCTTGAAAAAAATAAGAATATCATTAATATAAACTAGACAACTGTTTTCAAGAACCAAGATTGAAAGAAATTGTTTTGTTAGGAACACAATAACCCCCAAGATAGTATCATTATTAAACTTTTTGTAATCGATTACCATTCTAATTTTTTTTTTTCTTCAGCATCATTTCTTACCATGAAGTAGGACTAGTGTGAGGACTCTTACTATTTCTAGTTAATTCTTTATGCAAAAGCTCTTTGTTTTGCTAATCAAATTCTTGGATATTCTAGTTTGTATACATCATTTGTTTGACTTGAATAATAATGTTGGGATTTAGCAAATTAATCTTTGCAAAAGTCTCATCTTTGTTCTAAAATTTAAGAGGATTGTCATTGTAGAGTTCTTTGCATAATGACTCTTGTTGTTTCATAATATATTCTTTAATAGATAACTCAAACAGTAAGATTGTTAACGCGACTTCACATCATGCAAGAACTACCTTTTCACTATGCTAGCTGCATGTACAGTCAGGCTTATGATGGGTGTACGCTTTATTTAATTTATCAATAGGAACTGAGCGACCATTTATTGCGAATATAATTTGATTTATGGCTTGTGCACATGGAGAATATAGCCCTTGAAAATTATTTCCAACAATTATATCATGAGAGGTTGATTCTTAGCCTATAGAATTGGTATAATACATTGGACGACTCCTATTCTTATAGATAACCTTTTATGACTTCACTGTGGCTTATCATGCTAATATCAACTATTCTTACTTGTAAAGGATTCTTTGCTTTTTTTCACATAAATTCTAGAAATGAAGCTCTTTTTCCAAAATAGACAGAATAACCACTATCGCTGTAAGTGAACAATTCATATCTACTATATTCCTCTAGATATATATTTATTTGCTTATAAATGCTATTAGGATTAGTATTAGTGGCTACACAACATATCTCCATGGTCATATTTCTGATTAATTATTCCTCATAAATTGAGTTACTAATTATCCATGTTTTGTACCTGATAACTTTTCTACCCAAACTCATACTTTGATATACACTGTGTCTTTCGGTTTCAAAACTCATTCTACTCATTTTACTGGTTATACTAATTGTATCATCTTCTTTAACTTCTTCTTCAATTGTTGAAGATCCTTCTTTCCATTCTAATCTTGCACTCATACTTCTTAATAATTAGGGTTTAATGGTAATTTTTCCATTCTCATCAATTTTTATTACATTCTTCTTATTGATTTTTGTGGGATTGAAAAAGATATCTAAGACCTATCAAATTTTATTCTGTTGATTGAATTTTATCCTTTGAATTTTTTTATTTGAGTAGGACTTTCAAATGTTTCTGCCATTTATCATTGTTATCTTAGTCTTTGGATCAATAGTATTATCTAATTTGCATATTATTTTTCAAAATATTCTTAGTGAGTAACCTCCTCTTTTCATATCCATCCCAACTATTTTTATATTAAGGGATAGGAAGATTTTGGAAAAATCATTTTTTAGACTCATATAATATCTAGGTCGAAAATTAAATCTTACTAAACCATCATACAAATTGGTCTTAACCCTTGCGATAATTTGCTTATTAAATTTGGTATGTCTGATGTCACAAAGTAAAGCATAGAAATCAATATCTTTGTCATAACACTGTAATGGTGTAATTTGGACTTCGACACTTCCAACATGGATATACATATACTTTCTATCATTGTCATGCTTAAGGATGTTTTCCCAATTAATGATGATTTTACTTTTCCCACATCAAATTCACACTCTTCTATCTCTAAATCCCCTTCCATCATTTCACATACATACTTATTAATTGAAAGTTGGATTTTTTATAGGTCATTCTTTTTTGTATTATAGAAAGGACTCAATCTCCTTTAACATCTTCATTCTCATTATCTATTACAAATTCTTCTCCTTGAGGGTTGCCAAATGCCAAGACTAATTGAGGTACATTCCATTATATGGCTAGTTTCTTCATAATCATTTTCTTCATATTCATCTTCCGTTGCTATCTCAATAATTCTCTTATTATTTTTCAGACCAAGGTCTAGTGCTTCTTCTTCACCAAGCTTAAAATAGTCTAAACTACCTAATATTTTAATAAGCTTATTATTATGTCTATTTTGCATTCGTTTGCCTAATGACCTACTTCTCTACATGTCCAACACTTATAGTTATTTTTTCCTGCAGGACAATAAGTAGTTTTTCTCTAAAAAATCTATACCCAACACGATAAGCTTGTTATAATACTTTCTTTTATATTTTTGTCCCCTTTGCTTGTTAAACCTTTTTTTCTTATAAAATTTTCTTTTTTTTTCCCCTTCCCGAGTTTGTTTTCCATTGATGAGGAGCATCCCAATAAGCTAGAAATTGTTTTTTCATGTTCTTTCGTTTTTAGAGATTATTGATCATTAACCCATTTTCTTAAATAAGAAAATTTTGAACCAAGGGTATCAGTGAAATCTATTTTTTCAAACCATGTCATGTATTTTTCATTGATAATAAAATTTTTTCGGATAAGGTAATTTGTTATAAAACATACCAAGATTGATTCTGTTGCGCCTAATTTTACAATAATATTGACTGAATTAGCAGTATAATTGTTCAGATATTTCATCTTCCAAAACTCTATGTTATAGATCTTTCTTTGGCACTCTTTAACCTTTTCTTCGGAATCAAGTTTAGTTTCGATAAATTCAGTTTGACTCGTTACATAATTTTTTGAACATAGTAGCTGGTGTTTCCATCATTCTTAATACATTTTTACCTTCTTCATCTAATGAATCATACCAGTCAACTACAGTTCTAGACAAATTATGTTCAATGTTGTGTAGAAAATTTCTAGCAGTCCATATGATATTCAAGTTCAGGACACTACTCATGCCCCTTTTTCCAATGTTTAAATATTTTTTTTCTTTATTATGAGCTTCATCTAAGTTTAGAATGTAACCCGTTTGACTAATTGAGGTAAGACTAATTTCTTCAAAGGATATGGTTTTCTTCATGTTAAATCCAAAAGAAAAATTGGATGTTCGTGTTATAGATGATTTACCAATTCTTTAGGTTTTCGAATTGTTAACTAAATTGGATTCAAATTCTTCATCATTGAGTTCATCACCAATTTGATTGATCACTTTTAGCCACTATTTTTCTGTATTTTCTATCAAGTTTTCTCCGAATTTCTTTTAAAGTAAAGTTGGGAAATAGGTCGGGTCAGATGGACCTATTTAACGAACGGGTTAGTTTCATGTTGGTCTTAAAAATAGCTTAAATTTTCTCAAAATAGAAAAATAATATGTTTTTCACACTAAATGGTGAAATTGTGTCAACTTCAGGTAAAAATTGGTTCGTTTCGGGTCGGGTTTTATCGTGTTATCATATTGGGTCAATTTTTCTTAGCTCTATTCGAAAGGAATGATATCCATTTGTTGATAAATTTCTTTTTCTAACTTGATATTACTTGTTTCTTCATTATCATTAAATATGACTTTTTGTTTTTTTGATATTGATCCCATGATGTTTAATTCTTCTGAATTTTATTCTCTATCAAATATATTCTATAATTCTTCCAGATTATGCTGCTTAGATTTTGTTCTCTTCTTTTTTCTCTGCCTTTTCTAATGATTTTTCAATTGATTTTTTTACTACTTCTTTTTCGATTTTCGTATCTTGCAAAAGAAAATGATTTTCAGTTATGAGGTTTTGAAAATGACATTTATGCTGAAATAAAATATTAATAACTAAATCAGATTTTTCACTATGTCTAACTTTGTTAATCCAAGAAAGATGGATTAGTGACAATTGATTTTTTAAATCCTTAACTTCAATATTAATTTTTGCTAATCAAGCTTTTAATTCTAAAACTATATTAGTAATATAATTTAATTCCGGTGCTTCTGAGGTAGATAGCTCTGGAATGTGCACAATATGTGAATCGTTTGGTGCATGACAAGTTGATAATTCAAGCATTAAACATAATTTAATTAGCTTAATTAGTTATTAATTGACTTAATTATCTTAATTATTTTTTTGACTGTGTGGATCTAAAACTAGATAAAAGAGGGTAATACATAATTTGCATAAAGTCACATGCATAAAATTAAAATTTTCGAAAGTAAGGTTTTAGGATTAGAGTGAAATATGTAAATATGAAAAAATATAGGCATTACACATAAATTAAAGTAGTAGAATTACTTGGAAAATAGTGTGCATAAACTTTGAGGGTCCTTTCTGTTAATTACCACATAAATCAAAGCACCTTACTGTTATTTTTAAAAACTAAGGGCCCTTAAATAGTTTACACAAAACTTAAGGTACATTTGTGTAGTTTTTTGAGATTGATTGTCCTAACAAGGCTGGTGACTTTAGACCTAGTACATGTGGCAATGTCATCTACAGATGTCTTTCTAGGATTATTTTTGTAGAGGACTTATAGAGGTTTTGGGTCTTTAGTGTATGATAGCTAACATGGATTTATACCTAAAATACAGAACTTGTGTATACACTACTAAAAAAGCACTAGATAGCGACGGAATCCAGTGATGGAGTTTTTATTCGTTGTAGACAGCGATGGATATGGCGATGTAGAAAGCGATAAGAAATTCTATTAGATATAGTGACGGAAACGGCGGTAAAAAATCCACTCCACCGCCTGATTTAAGTTAGTGGCAATGGAATTCTATCCCCAGTTTCGTCGTCCAAAGGCATACAAGAACCAAATCTGGTTTGTGTATTCCTTACTTCTTCGATGCCAGAGAGAGAGAGAGAGAGAGAGCGAAAAGTGAACACCACACATCTAGCCCGCCACCCACCACCTAGTGACCGCCATCGGCAACTGCGGTCCGCCACCGTCTACCACCGTCGATCACCGACCTCCAAAGCTTTTTGGTAAATTTTCTCTCACTAGTTTAGTTTTAATTCTTAAAAATGATAGTTTAGATTGTTGAAATTTTATAGTTAGTTCATGTTATTTTATTGTTAGTTGATGTTTATATTGAATTGTGAGATGTGTATGAAGTAATTTCTTCAATTTGGTTCAACTTATTCGTCAATGTAATTTGTGATTTTTGGTTTGGTAATTTGAATTAAAATATGAAATTAGTGGCTTTTGTAAGTGAACAATTTCTGAGAATTGAAACTTGCATGAAGTACTTGTGTGAAATTAGTGGGAGTTGGAGTGAATGATTTGCGGTATTTGAAATATGTGTGAAATAACTGTGTCAAATTTGTGAGAGTTAAGGTGAATAATTTGTGGGAGTTGAATTATGTGTAAAGTAATTGTGTCAAATTTGTTGGAGTTAAAGTGAACAATTTGTAGGAATTGAAATTTGTGCGAAGTAATTGTATAAAATTTAGCTGAACTTCTTCCTCAGTGTAATTAATTTAGGATTTGGGTATGGTAAATTAGTTTTAATTTAGGATTTACATTTACAAATAGAAATTTATAAAATTATTGCAACTTATATTTCAATTGTGAAATTAGTTGGAGTTAAAGTGAATAATTTTTGTAAATTGGCATGCTTTGAACGTGATAAATGTTGACATTGGACGATGTATTGAAATGAGATTGTTGGCATAAACTAAATGCTATAATGTGGCATGTACAGTAAGGTGATTTGATTTTTTTTGTTTGTACTTGGAAGTAATTAGAAATTAAATAGAATCTTTGGTAAGTAAAATTGTGAGTATTGAAGTGAATAATCTAAGAATATGTGAGTAATGGAATGTGAATATTTAAAAAGCTTAATGTAAGTCAGTGTATGTACTTATATATATTTTTGTGGATTAGTTAATGTTGCATTTGGCCATCAAAATATATGTAATATCTATTTGAGTAATTTATGTAATTATAATTATATGAATTGAAATTAATACTAATCCAATAACTTACATAAATATTGTTGTTTCAGCAGAATATGACTGATCCTCTACATTGTTGGTGGATGTATAATAGATTATTGCTTGATCGTAATGATCATACACAAGAATTTCTAAATGAGTAAATCAATTGATAAATTTGCACATAGACAACGAGAGTTTCAAAGTGGGGAGGAGTATAGACGTCCATGTGCTGAATGCAAAAATAGAGTGTACTTAACACCTAATGAAGTAAAGATGTATGTTATGTATAAGGATTTTGTGACAGGATATTAGTATTGGATAAGCCACAGGGAAGCAGAACCTCAATAATATGATTTTAGTTGTCCAACTAGTGAAATGCCCGAAGCTGGCAGTTAAAGTCAGATTGACCATGACTACAATGAATCTTACATAGATCGTATGGAGTACTGGTTAGTGATGCTATAGTGGCAAATCAAAATGTAAGGGATGAAGAGTCAAGTACTTACCAAGTGTCATTCTATAATATGGTCCAAATTGCTCAACAACCCTTATATGATGCATGTTCTACCCACAGTGAGCTCTTTGCTGCTATTAGAGCTTTGAGTATCAAGTTTGATTATAACATGCCAGAAAACTGTTTCAATGAAATTGTTCAGTTAATGAAAGAGATGCGTCCACATAACAATCGCGTGTTAAACAACTATGGGCAGGCAAAGAAGGTTGTTAAAAATCTCGACAACGATATGATACACATTGATTGTTGCCGTAAAGGTTGCATGCTGTTCTTTAAAGAGGACCCAAACCTTGATGCATGCAAGTTTTGTAGGCATTCAAGATGGAAGAGGCAAAAGTCACAACAAAGAAATCAAAATCCATTACCATATGCAAGGATGCATTACTTGCCATTGAAATCTCAATTTTAGAGGTTATATGCATCAAGAAACACTACAGAGCACATGAGATGACATTATGAACATCAGCATGAGAATGGTATTTTAAGTCATCCATCAGATGGGCAGCATGGAAACATTTTGATAACAAGTACCCTAATTTTGTTACAGAGCCTTAAAATGTTAGGCTTGGCTTATGTGCTGATGGATTTAATCCGTACACTTTGTCTTCAAGATCTTATTCTATTTGGCTTGTGGTAGTCACACCTTATATTCATCATCACTCGAATTTTTAGCAGATATGGTTTGATTTTGCTAATACAATATTTTCGCTTTTTAGCAAAACATATTTGGATTTAGATACAGTGATGTAGTGAGTCGTTTAAGGGCGCTAGGAGTGGGCAACGGATCGGGTACCTATTGGGTCAAGTGGGTCAGTCCGTTTAAAATAGAATCAATAACGAATTGGGTCAATAATGTCCCAGGTCAATAGTGGTTCAGCCCATTAAAGCATATTAATAGGCCGGACTAGGTCGGCTCATTAACGACCCGTTTAGTGACCTATTATTTTTTCAACCTATTTGACATACTAGTTTACATGTTTTAATTAGTTAAACTTATTAACAACGCTTTATATATAACAATAATTATTACATATAGTTTTTTCTGCAAATTTGTTTCATTTTAAAACGGGCCAAAAGCGCATCCCTATTACCCAACCCAACCCGACCTATTTATTTACACAAATGCCCGACCTGGCCCAAATGATTAACGGGTTGATCACAACACGACCCGGTCCACTTTGTAAACGGATCAGCCCTATCCGACCCGACCCCATCTATTGTCCACCTTTAAAAGACACCTATCATACTCCTAAGAGTATATGCTCTCAAAAGTAACATTAATAAAAATATATTAAAATAATTTATATGACAAGTACAGTTAAAAAATAATATATATATATATATATATATATATATATATAAATATATATATATATATACACACACACACACACATATATATATATATTATATATGTGTGTGTGTGTGTGTGTGTGTCAAATAAAAGTACATAATCTTAAGACCATACCAAGGAGAGATGGCAGGGATACAGAAATCAAGGAGAGATAGTAGGGATATTTTTCCAATCTTCTCAATGGTGAAGGGATGGAAGATTCCCGAAGCAGGGAATGAGAGCATGGTGAGAGGAGGAGTGACCCGCGAGAGTGTGGTCATATCAGCAAGGACGAGATTAAAGAGGCCCTAAGGAAGTTGCCCAATTGGAAGGCAGAGGGTCCAGATCAAATACCGTTGGAAGTGTGGAAGTGTTTGGATGAGGAGGGATTAGAGTGGCTAACGAAACTTTTCAATGTTATTTTTAGGACCGCTAAGATGCTCGAAGAATGGAGGTCTAGTACAGTAATCCCTTTGTATAACAACAAAGGTGATATTTAGGATTGTAATAATTTTAGGGGTATGAAGTTACTCAATCACACTATGAAGTTATGGGAAAGGGTGATTGAGAGAAAGTTGCGGAAGGATGTTTCGATTTCAGAGAACCAATTTGATTTTATGCCAGGCAGGTCGACCATAGAGGCGATTTACTTCCTTAGAAAACTCATGGGTATTGTATAGAGATAGAAAGGTGGATCTCCACATGGTGTTCATTGACCTGGAAAAAGCGTATGATAGAGTTCCACGTGAAGTGTTATGGAGATGCTTGGAGGAGAAAGGAGTACTACCCTTGTATATTCGAGCTATTAAGGATATATACGAGGGAGGTAGGACGAGTGTTAGGACGCCAGGAGGGATCACTAATGACTTCTTCATTGGTATGGGCCTGCATCAGGGTTCCGCCTTAAACCCTTTTCTTTTCACTCTAGTTATGGATGAACTTACAAGAGGGATTCAAGATGAGTTACCTTAGAGTATGCTTTTTACAGATGACATTGCTCTTATTGATGAGACCAGATAAGGAGTAAATGACAAGTTGGAGCAATGGAGGCATACTCTGGAATCTAGAGGTTTTAAAGTAAGTAGATCGAAGATGGAGTACCTGCATTGTTGTTTCAGTAGAAGGGTTGATGCGGGGGGAGAAGTCACCCTGGATGGGGGCCCGATACTTAAGGTCGATAAGTTTAAGTATCTAGGCTCAATCACTCAGTAGAATGGGGATATTGACGGAGATATTAACCAGCAAATAAAAGTAGGCTGGCAAAAATGGAAGTATACTTTAGGTGTGCTGTGTGATAAGAAGATGCCCCTAGGATTGAAAGGTAAAGTCTATCGCATGGTAGTTAGACCGACCATTCTTTATGGATCGAAATGTTGGCCTCTAAAAAAGACACAAGTTCAAAGGCTGACGGTAGCAGAGATGAGGATGATAAGGTGGATGTGTGGTTATTTGAGGATAGACAGAACTAGGAATGGAGTTATCAGGGACTTAGTTAAAGTAGCTCCCATCGGAGATAAGATGAGAGAAACAAGACTCCAATGGTTTGGTCATGTGAAAAGGAGGAGTGTGGAAACTCCAGTTAGGAGATGTGAGAGGATCAATATCCCCGAAGGTAAAAGAGGGAGGGGACGACCAAAGAAGAGCTTGGACGAGGTGATTAGAGAGGACTTGAAAGTTATCGGTTTGACGGAGGACCTGGATCAGGATAGGAAGTTGTGGCGGGATAGGATTAAGATCTTAGATCGCTGAGAGTCGACCCCGTAGTTATCTTTTGGTTGTTGTGGCATAGTGCTGGTAGAGGTTTTTTTCGTTTGTTATATTTGTATGCAGGTTGTACTGTTTTCGAAGAAGAGTTCTCGTTTGCTTACCGCTGGTTGTTCAGGTATATTACCTTCCTCCAATATATTATCCTTTTATTTTATAACTTCAGCAACTGATCTTTTATATATCCCAGTCATCCCTTGCTATAGAATCTTTCTTCTGTAAAATATTTTCCAATTTAGTGTTTTCACAAAATCTTTCTTCTATAAAATATTTTCACAAAACCCTTTTTTGTGGGTCTCTTTGAATCAGCCTCTCTGCTGATAGGAATACCGGTAGAGATAAGGTTGTCTACAGTTGGATCTCCCCAAATTCCGTAAAAGCGGAACCCACACTGGGAGTTGTTGTTGTAATCTTACGACCATACCAAAGTTTGTCGTTTCAGCGCAGGGCACCGACTGCAGTCCGAGCCTCGGCGCCGGGGGACCAGCGAACCTAGCCAAATCAAGGCCCTAATTTTAACACCGGAGACATCGAGGCGTTGCTCTATTTCTCTCTCCTCGTCCATCTGTTGGCGCGCAATCTCAAAAATAGAACTCCAGTTTTGGAGTTCGTCGACAGGTGATTGCAGATCAATCCTTCCGTTTTTACTTCTCCAGTTGCGTTTTTACAATGATTGATTTTCTCTGATATTATTTGCTGCTGATTCATCGCCAACTGATTTCATCCGGTTCCGATAGATAGCAGAAGGGATTATCAATGGCTACGGAAGAAGATTCGATTGAGCAAGCAGCAGCAGAGAGGAGAGAGAGGCTTAGGGCTCTCAGAGCGGCTCAGGAGCTTTTTGAAACTCCAGACGAGGATTCTGCTCAAGCTCAGAATCAGTTAGAAGATGGCGATGCTAATAATAATGAAGAGAAGTGAGAAATTCGATTCTTCTCTCTCATCTGTAGCCCTAATTTTGGTGAACTGCTGTTTAGTTCGTTTGTTTATTCATCTGTTTGTTTATACTTCTGTGTATTGCTCGAGAGTGGTATTAAGATTGTATAATTCCTGTTTAGTATTGTAAAGTAAAGAGCAGGAATGGTGTTTGATGCACTGGTACCATTTAGCGAATTGGTAGTGGTTTTTATTTTGATAATTGAATGACTCCGACATTTTTTCCTTGTGCGGCATGTAAAATTTCCCATCCAAGAAAAATGGGTCTTAAGAATGAGTGCTGAAAGTCACATGTCATGGGAAAATCGACAGTATGCTGGTATTTTTTAGGAGAAGCTGTATAATTATTCTGGGGATGGTCACAACAGGAAGAATGGCATTCATTTTGGCTGAAGTAGTGATTAAGTGCTATGCTGAGACATTTTCTAGCAATTGGTACCTTACACTTGTTGCGTTAGCACTACATTCTTTGTCATTCATAGACCTTCACTTGCCATTTTCAGTGGATTGTGTAACTCACAAATTCTGTAATCTGTGGTGTTGCATGCATTGTAATGTGCCATTCCCACAAGTAATTTTATGTTTTCCACTCTCATTCCAGTTCCTAAAGCATGACCAATGTGGATCCTGCTTAAAAGGGGTCTGATCTACACAATTTCTAGGAAAGAGGCTGCTGTTTTTGTGATACCTACTCCGTTCTTAAAAATATATTGAAGGCTAAAACATTTTTGTTAGAATTACATGGAAGCTAACGAGAAAGTGGATAATATGATGATGATAAGAAATGAAATGCATAGAGGACTATAATGTTACAAGTTACTAAAAAATATCAATAATTTTAAAGCAACAAAAAATGGACTAGTATTGGTGCAATGTTGGTCATGAAATGCCAAGGGAAACAACATAGAGCATAGGGAAGGCTTTTTGCATGATGTTTCAAATTTGATACTCTGGTAGGAATTGCTTGAGCTACTGGTCGCGGATCCCCCCCCCCCCTTTTTAACACATGATGTTACATCAGATTCTGAGGTTTATTCTCCTTCATTGTACTGGTTTGATTGAATTGAGCTTGCCACTCGTTATCTTCTTGTCTTGCAAGTTGCAACTTAGTGCGTAATTGTTCCTTTATCATGCCCGCAAAAGCCCATGAAGTTAATGTTGCATGTTTACTTGTTGAGTTACTTTATTTTCCAGGATAGATTACATTTTGTTTTCTTTCTTTCTTTGTGTGTGTGTGTGTGTGTGTGTGTGTGTGTGTGTGTGTGTGTTCTCCTTCATTGTACTGGTTTGATTGAATTGAGCTTGCCACTTGTTATCTTCTTGTCTTGCAAGTTGCAACTTAGTGCATAATTGTTCCTTTATCATGCCCGCAAAAGCCCATGAAGTTAGTGTTGCATGTTTACTTGTTGAGTTACTTTATTTTCCAGGATAGATTACATTTTGTTTTCTTTCTTTCTTTGTGTGCTCCTTCATTGTACTGGTTTGATTGAATTGAGCTTGCCACTCGTTATCTTCTTGTCTTGCAAGTTGCAACTTAGTGCGTAATTGTTCCTTTATCATGCCCGCAAAAGCCCATGAAGTTAGTGTTGCATGTTTACTTGTTGAGTTACTTTATTTTCCAGGATAGATTACATTTTGTTTTCTTTCTTTCTTTTTGTGTGTGCGCGCGCTCGTTGCATTTGTCTATGCAGCACATATAAGATACTGACTGTTGGAACTTAACATTTTTTGCAGCGGTCATAACTTGAAATTTCGAAATTACCTTCCTCATGACAAACAGCTGCAAGAGGGTAAACTTACTGCCCCAGAATTACCAAAGTTTGAGGACCCTGTTGCGACAGCACCTCCACCAGAGAAAAAAGAGGTTGGCTGTTATTTACCACTGCTTCTGTCGTCTTCTTAATCATTAACTTGGATTGGCATAGCTCTCTGTGTGTGCGTGCACATGCAAACACCCCATGCATCTCTTTGTGACTGGTGGTCCAGCTTCTTTTGGGTGTCTTTTATACTTATATCGGAAGCATATGCAGGACCCTTTTCTGAACATTGCACCAAAGAAGCCTAATTGGGATCTCCGGAGAGATGTACAAAAAAAGCTGGATAAGTTGGAAAGGAGGACACAAAAGGCATTGTATAAGCTCATTGGTATGTTTGTTTCCCCTTCTTTCCTTTGAATTTTTTTTTTTTTTTTTTGGGGTTAAAGTTCTCTCTCTGTCTCAAGCGGGAAGGAGCTTCTCTTTTCTTTTCTTTTTTTTTGGGGGGGGGGGGGTTAGAGAGGCAGGGGCACCTAAAGTGGCCGATGACTCCATTTCGTTGTTTTACGTGGATATCCCCTTGTTACACTGTGTGTGAGGCAATACTTTGGAATGCTGAACTGCACTCCAACGCCAACAGCTATTTTAGAGCATATCTGGGTAGGATCTAAATTGAAGGCATTCCTGTGCTGCTTGTGCAGTACATTTGTAAAGTCCAGAAGAACTGAATGTGAAATATCGTGGCAAGTTATTGTGGGGAAACTAAAAAATCAGCAAAGGAAGCGCAGTTGCTTTTGTTTCCTGCTATTGCCTAATTTTGTATTGACATACATATGGGAGCCGAGAAACTAGAAATGAGAAAAGTGTCACTCATAGGGAATGAGATTGACTGCAAAAATCTATCTCTGGATGAAACCCGAATATTGAGTACAGAACATAAGTGAAGCCACCTATTTGGTCCTCATGGGGCTCTCTTTTGCTGTTCTATCTCTTGAAAAATTGCTCCACTCTCTTCTCTGGATTCTCCACCTTGTTCTGAGCTGCAAATCAGTTTGATTGGCTGCAATTCGTAATTCACTTAAACTCACCTAGTCCTGATCCCCATCCTCCACCCTACCCCCAAACAACCCAGAGGACAGTGGGGCGGTTGAAGTACTTCTTGAGCCAAAGCCAACTAGACCAAGTTGAGCCGCTAATTGAGTTAATCTTGAGACAAGATGGTTGGGCCTCCTGGAGTTTCAGGTTTAGTTCCTGGTCAAGTATGGCTCTGATCAAATTTTCAGTTGAGTGCAATGATACACCAGATATTACCTTCTATATCATCTAGAATGATCCTAAACTATTGAAAGGGGAGCATGTACTCACCATTTGACATCTGCTTGGTCATTTTTCAAAAACTCCCCTAAACTATATATAATAGCTTCGTTTTTCAAAAACCCTCTTAGGTTATGTATATTAGCTTCATTTCGGGTCATGAGAGCTCGCTTTGCTCCAAAACCTCTTAGGATGTCCTGACTCCGGAGTCCTGAACATTCCTCTGAATGTTTCAGTGAGTACAATGACCTCATTCACGCCATCTCGTGGATCTTGAAGCAGCGTATAAGAACAATACAAAACATGCGTTATGGTGGCTTACAACTTCGAAACTCTCTCAGGATGGATATCAAACATCAGAATTCATTTGATGGGATCGTAGTAGTAGTAGCCTAGTAGGAAGGGCACGGAGTCAGCATTTGAGAAAAATCTGAGACATTTTTCTAACATCCCTGAAACTGTGTATAATTGCCTTCATTATGAGAATGAACAACGAAGGGGAGCAGATATCACCTGCTAATTCTTGTTGGATGTGCTACAACTTGATATGGTAGAAGAATTCTTATCCTAACCCTGTCTCACATAAAATTGTGTACGTTTGGGCTTCCAATGCGCTGCTAGACTTCTACTATGACGGCTTCCACCTTTGAATCTGTGCATCTATGTTACACTAAATTTCATAGCCTAGCCACCAGAGAGGTGGTAGAAGCTATCATGACACTGTTGCATAACACGGTGAATGTGGTATAAAGTGGGTTTGGGTTGATATTTTGACTTGTTGGATAAAATGGGTTATCATGCACAACTCAATTAATTAAATGAGTCAGATAAGGGTGGCCATTTTTACTCAACAATGGCCTGCTCTTTTCTTTAAACATGCCTCGGTGGGGTTTTTTTTAACTGTTTTTGTTTACTTCTTTCAAGACTAAAAGTTCAGATAAATCGTCCGTCTCTTTTTTGTTTTTCTTTTTTTGTGTGGTTGGTTTAAAATGGTGTGTATATATAAGTTGATGAAGCAGGTAAACAAGTGAGCTTTAGGTTACTGTCTTCAACCTATTGGGTTCAAGGGTCGAGCAGGTAAAAAAACATGATACCCAGTTACAAAAGAAGTCAGGTTTAGGCGGGAGAGTCTTTGATCCTTTTATATTGGAAATGAACTCACCTGACCCAACTTATCTGGTGGCTCTGGTGGCCGTGCCTTCGATAGTTCTTGCAAACATCCCCGCCCCCTCTCCAACCCCCCCCCCCAAAAAAAAAAAAGAAAAAGAAAAAGAAGAAAGCCACCTCTTGTCTGCTACTTGTGATGAAAAAAATTCAGCTAAAGAATCACAGGGGGCTCTGCGATAGATTGTTTTTTATCTTGCCTACTGTGGCATCATTGACCTGTTAGTAAGATAACTCCACCATTACCATTGGAACTAAAACAGTTATTCTCCTTTTGGGTTGGAAATACAACAGTTGCTCTCCTGCGTTGTTGGATACTATAAGTGGGCTTTGAGTAATAGATTTTCCCAGAAGTCGCTATTGAGTATCAAATTTTAGCAGGCCTTTGACTCATATTTAGCGCATTATTCAGACCTGAGAAAATGTCAGATGCGAAAAGGAATAAAAGAACGGACTTTGTTGCATTTGTCGGATTTTACTTATTTATTTATCTGATGTTTTCAGAGGAACAAGAAAAGCAGAGGCAGTTGGAGGATGGAAGTGCTGTTGCTGAAGATTGAAGCAGAATCCGATTTGAGAGCGTGATGTAGAAACCTCGTGTCTGATCTTGAAGGGAGATGTAGGCTCTTGTTGAACAGATGTAACTGGGTTTCCTTGTTCCCCTGTCAGTTTATACGAGGGGGGGGGGGGGGACTAAGAGTTACGTGACAATTGGGCTACTCGATATGTCTGCTTTGGGTATCTTTTTCGGTGAATAGAAATTGTGTACTGCTAGAATTTGGATGCTTTTGTGGAGCTTAAATCATTCGCAGTGGTGAGTCAATTTTTTGGCTCATCACCTCTGCCACATTAGCTTGTAAGTCAACTTTTCGGCTGACAATTTTCCATTTCTCCAATGCAAGGCTCACAACTTTGGTGAATTGGCTCACCACCTCTGCCACATCAGCTTGTGAGTCAACTTTTCGGCGGACAATCCTCCCTTTCTTCAATGCAAGGCTCACAACTATGGCAAACCAAATAATATAATACCTATGGATTCATTTTACAACGCACAACTTTTTTAAAGTAAAAAAAGAAAAAATCAATAAAAATTTTTAAAAAAGAAAAATCAATAAAAATTTAAAAAAAAAAAGGCAGGAACAAGGGTGAGGTGCCGGCTTCGCAAGCTGCCGGACATGGCTCCCGAGGCGGGTGAGCCTCCAGATGGAGCCACTCGTTATGCACTGTAACTTGCTTCCATGCATCATAGGGTTGTGTGTGCGTGGTATTTCACCTCATCTGACCCGTGACCATGAGTTCAAGTCCCATCAGTGTGCGGCTGGGGTAGGTTTACTATGATGGAAATTTGTGACCGTGACTTCAAATCCCATCAGTGTGCGGTTGGCTTGGATTTGATATGATGGAAATTTGATACAACCAACCTTGTGGTGTGACTCTGTGTTAATTAAGATAAATGATTAATTATGCAACTTTTTGCAACCAAACGTGGTAATGAAAATGCCATTATAAATTTACTTGAATTATGAGGGTTGTTTTTTTATTTTTTTGAAAATAAGGGATGAAGTTATTATTTGAAAAACCATATGGTATTTTGCAATTGATATTATACTCGCACACATACATAATTAAATTAGTATAATAAAATAAATCTTTCGATTGAGAACATTGATTAAAGACTTTACATTAACAATTTTGATCACTTTTCTTACAAATTGACAGCGTCACCACCAAGAGTAGGTACAGAGAAATTCTTACAAATCGAGAGAAAATATTTAGTTGAAAACAAATACTATGAAATCATAAACAATGGAGACATTGGGGCTTACCATTGGCAAAAAGCCAATAACAGCCCCTGAGAAACAAGAGGAAGAGAAGGCTAGGATTTTTTGGCCTTTTTTTGTTTGGGGGGTTGGGGGGGGGGGGGGCAGAGGGTAGGGTTTCTTTATGTTGATTACGTTCTATCAGACAAACAATGAAGGCACTAGAAAGAGGCTTATTAACCCTAACATTGTCTCCTTTTCAAGGATTATTTTTTGAAATGAACGTAATTAGTAAAAAATGGTAAATCTAGGGTGGCAATAAGGAAATAATAAAACTCAACAATGCATATATCTTGTGATTTGTTAGTTCTTGTGAATGATATGAAACTAGCTCTCTAAAACATCCTATTAAAGTTGCAAATGGGAAAAAAAATACTCTGTTGAACCCCCCATCCACCCCCCCCCAAAAAAAAAAAAAAGAAGAGAAGTGGTAGTTTTTTTGTTCAAAGAAGGGGAGGCGGCCATCTAAAATGACTGTAATAAATACAAATTGGATGGACCATCTAATATTACTAAAATATCTGAAGACAGTTACTAAAGTGGGGATGAAGCAAGATGACGACACGATTAGTGATGATTCCTTATCAGAAAGGGCTTGTGACGCCTGTGATATAGGTAGGGCAGCGAGGCTTAAAGTTATTAGAGATGAGCAAGCAGTAATTAAGAGTATCAAACATTTCTAGAGAGTCAAGTACAGATGACTGTATTCTTAAAACAAGTAGGGTACTCATAAATGTATTCTTAAAAGCGTGGAATAGTTGCTTAGGTACAATCATCTCTTTTTAACCATCAGTGTTTAGACCCAGTATAATTGACCCGAGATTCGAAATCCAAACTAAATGATACGGACCAATATCCAACCCCAACATTCGAAATAAACTCACCCAAAAGTACACCCAAAACCCGAAATGACCCGAGCCAAACTATATCCGATTTGAAATTTTTTGCAAAGTTACTTATTTTTGCATGACAAGCGTATTGGACCATAAATCAGTCGACCCGAATAAAAGTTCACCTGATCCAAACCAAACAGACCCGAAATGTCACTTAACCCAAAACATAACCGGACCCTAACTGAACCCGGCTCGTACCTGAGTCGAATGAACCATTTGCTAGGTATACCAGTGTTAGCAGGGCGGACCTCTACTATTCACTTGTTCTAGGTACTGCAAGCCTTGAATCATCACAGGGTTTAAGAGCATCTCCAGTCCACATTTTATATTTGGAATTCCACTCTGCCATATCAGCAAAATTTTCTTTTTTTGGACTTTGCAATCCTTCATGTGTCCAATCCAATCTGTGAGACTCCAACTAGAATCATCTAATAAAATATTTATCATTGATCCATCTCCTAATAGACATCTTTTTTTTTTTCCAACCACTTAAACAATATTTTTAAGGAAAAAAAGAAAAACAAAAAAAGAAACACAAAGACAAAAAAAAGTGGAACGTAGGGTGGAACGGGGACACGGTCCGTCTCGCCGGGCAAGACTCATATAAAGCAAATGAATTCAATTTTCATTTCATCCGGTATTGGCCATCTCTGACAACTAACTGCAAGGTGAAGGGGCAGATCGGGGGCCTGCATTTTATTATGTACACCCGGAAGTTTATACTCCCCGACTGAATCAGCACGATAATATGGAAATCTACTTCTTTTTAAAAAATAAAAAACAAAATCTGCTTCTTTTTAAAAAAAATTTTTAAAAAGAAAAAATGAAGAAGTCCAAGTAGCAGTTATTTTTTTTTTAATTTGCCACTGTAAATTTAAAAATTCAGTGAACTTTCCTTTTTTTTTTTTTTTGGGAGAAATATCGTTGATAGCTTTATGTGTTATATATTAGCATTAGCACTCTCTATTTGTTGTTCCAATTCTGTTATCATCAATACTGATCACATTTATATTGTACGTATCAAAATTAATTTTTGTTATATTTAAGATTAGTGGAAAACCAACCTCAACATAATTATGAAATTGAATATCATTATAACTTTTTATTTTTACATTTATATTCATTATTTAATTTTACATTTTAAAAATTTATCATGGTTTGTTGTGTATGTAAATCTAAATTGTTCACCAACTCTTGTCAAGTTGTTCACTAGATGTCCTGATAGAGTTCACTCATAGTTTTATATTTGTTCATGATCTATTGTGAAGTTGCTTTTTGACATTGTCTAGTTTATTCAGGTATCTCCATATTATTCAGTCTCGAGTTTATGAATTTTAATTACTGATCAAGCCTGGTCAATTTGTTTAATATACATCTTAATAAAGTTCACCATAGTAGGACACTTGTACATAATATTGTGAGATAGTTCACTTAAGGTCCCTAACTTGTTCATCTATTGTTTAAATAATATTCACTCTTGGCATGTGAATCTTAATTGTCCACCTAGGCTTGTCAATTTGTTCATTGGATGTTTTAATAAAGTACACTAGTAGTGGGATATTTGTTCATAATCTATCGTGAGTTTGTTCATTAAGGCCACCCAATTTCTTCAGTTATTGTTTCGATAATGTTCCCTTTTGGGTGTGTGAATCTAAATTGTTTACTGAACCTTGTAAACTTTTTCATTGGACATATTGACAAAAGCTCAATATTAGTAGAACTTATTTGTTATCTATTACAAAGTTGTTACTGAGGGTACAAATTGGTTCATTTATTGTTTCAATAGAGAGCGGATTATGATCTGTTACATGATTATTAAAAATGGTATGCGCATGCTAAAGAAAATCGAAGTTCACAATAGTTGAAAAAACTTTAACATTAACAAATATGCTTGGATGATAAACACAGGATACAAATTATTAAACAAACATTTAAATTTTTAAATTTAAAACTGGAGTTTTAAAATTGATAAACAAGGTTTAACATGGACAACTATCTTCTAGATCAAGAACAATGCAGTAAAAATTATTGAAGTAGATTTCAATATAGTAGGAATCAATTATTAAAAAAAAAGAAAATCAAATAAAGTTCCTTTTTGAGGATGAACAAACTCAAGATCCTGAATGAACAACCTATAGCTATCAAAAGAACAACCCCATAAGCACATCCTTGCTGGTGGAAATACTCTTGCTCTTTGACTATTCTCCCCTGCTTCTTTATCCTCCACATCTCCATAGCACATGTGAACGGATCGCTGCTAACTATCATGCGACCTTCATGATCCAGAATGCAATATCTTTTTATTCAATAAAATCAATAGTCAACATATTAAACAATTATTTGGGAACAAGTGAAGATATTCACACTTGTCTATTTCATTCAAATTTGGAAAAAAGAAATCGAGTATCACTTGCATGCGATGAATATTGTGTTGAAAATTGCAAAATTTTGGGTCTAAAAGATTGTTTTGTTGAATTTTCTGGTGAAATTTGATGGAAGAAGAGGAATGTATAATGAAGAAGAAGAAGAAGAAAGAGAAAACAACGATGATGTAGAAAGAAGAGAGAGAAGAAAAAGAATAAAGAGTGAAGGAAACTGTTTAAACGTGCAAAGTTAAGGAAGTCACCAGGTTTTGTTTTATTATTTATTTCTCTTATTTAATTTTTTAAATAAAAAAACAAATGCCAACATGTAATATCACTGATGTGCTGGACCTGGGAGTAAATACTCCCAAGTGTACATAATATATATTGTCGAGGGCCCCGCATGTGGAATGCAGGTGCTACGCAACAGGTGCTCTAACCCTCCAAAGGCCTGTTCTTTTCGTTGGTAAATCTTATTTTACCAACATTAATCAATTTCAATCAATTTTAACTCGCTTTTATGAACTCTAACAAAAAATTTTCAACTTCAACCAATTTCAGCCCATCTCCTTCAAAATTTTCACAATTTATAAATTATCATGTGAAAATTAGTTATGTTTCCAACCAAAAAATACCCTGCAGTAATTTTTTCGTGTTGGTGTTGTAGAAGGCAAAAATTATACGACAAATCGAATGATGCCACGCGTAAAAAAAATGACCAATCGTAAATTGTCATGTGTTACGTTGACTTTAGTGGACCCACTTGATCAAAATTAAATGTGGCTAAAATTCAGCCAGTTAAAAGATGTCACGTGTCATTGATGATGCAGAAATTAGTAATTATTTATTTTTTAAAATTAAGGAAATAATTACTAAGATATGGGTCGAGGCCCAACGTCTAATTCAAACCCTAACCTTCGAACCTATAAATAGGGGTCCTCCCCCCTCATTTTGAGAGGAGCTCAGCATTCAGCATCCCAGATTGCATACAAAATCTAGCTACCAAGTAACAAGGATCAAAGTCAGCTAGCTCAACATCTTCTACAACCTCAAATCGAAGTCTACTTTAGAGTTCTTCTTCTAGTTTATAGATCGAGATCATGCAACCTCACCCTCGCATCGATTAATCTAGCCAGTTACATTCAACACCCAGCATTTTGTAAAATTCAAAGCTTAGACGGCAAGGAGCATCCAGTTACCAAGCGAGAATGATCAAAACTTACAGAGCTTCAAAAGCTACAATCAGTCACTTGCACATCCAAATCAAGAACAGTCTCCAGAGTTGTTTAATTGATTTGCATCAACCGAGATCAAGCATCACGCTCTCGGAACATTCAAGTCATTAGGAAATCGAATCAGAAGATCATTTCATTGTGTTAAATTCAGATATTATACCCATATACAACATCAATACAAGATTCAATTTGTTTATCAATTTCTTGTCTAATTTATTTTAGGCACAAA
Organism: Carnegiea gigantea; assembly: GCA_029747015.1. Taxonomy (NCBI): domain Eukaryota; kingdom Viridiplantae; phylum Streptophyta; class Magnoliopsida; order Caryophyllales; family Cactaceae; genus Carnegiea; species Carnegiea gigantea. The sequence continues at coordinate 342,137 of JAKOGI010000179.1, read as the reverse complement.
ATTTGTGTTTACAAATTTGGCATGCTCGGTGGATCGTCTCTACCTCTCATCTCTTTCTCGAAGTGAACAAGTTCTATCATCCCTTAAAGAAGAAATGGCTCCCAAGAATGTCATTCTTCAATCTAAGAAGAAGGAGACTATCGGATCTACATCGAAGGGTCTGAAGAGGCTAGTATTGCATTTAGGAATCGAAGCACCAGGATGGTGACTAGGAGCATAACCAAATATACTGCCTCCATCACCTTAAAGCAACAAGTCGTGGCTCCAACTTTGTAGTCACACAAAACTCAAAATTTTGGCTTCAACTTGCCTGCTGATGGAGTCAGTCAAACTACTTGTCTCCCTACTTTGAAGCCAAAGACTCTTTCTATCTTCAATATAAGGAAGGCTCCACCTTGTTGACTAGAAAAATTCCAAACCTACATCAATCCTATCTTCCAACCTTTCAGTGAGGAGGATGATGACTATGGTGGTAGCAATTTTTTACCAACATCTTCAAGGGATTCAGTTTTCTCGCAAGTTGAAGTTGAATCCTCCGACATTATTACAATGCCAGTCATGGTGATAGAGATTGTCAACTTGAAGGAACAACTGGCAGACATGAAAGCAACTCTGGAAAGACTCTTGAAGGAAAATGTGGAAAAGGATGCTCAAATCAAGCGTCAAAACACACAGATTGCTTACTTGACAAAGAAGTTGGGGAAGCAGACGTCTGAAGCCTCCAACAGAGGTCTAGGTGGTGAAGATTCTAACAAAGAATTGCATCACAATGAAGACTCTGATAATGAATGCAAACCAAAGAACGATTGATCCTTAAGCTTAATGTCAGTTGAGCAAATTCAAAATTTGATAGCTAACGCAGTCAAGGCTCAGTTGGGAGGATCTCACAAGAGTCACTTGTATACAAAGCCTTATACAAAGAGGATCGATGCACTTCGTATGCCTTATGGCTATCAACCTCCCAAATTCAGCCAATTCGATGGCAAGGGTAATCCCAAGCAGCACATCGCTCACTTCGTCGAAACCTACAGTAATGCTAGCACTAAAGGAGATCGGTTGGTGAAACAGTTCGTACAGTCCCTTAAAGGAACTGCATTTGACTGGTATACAAATCTTGCCTCTGAGCCCATTGATAGCTGGGGGCAAATGGAAAGTGAGTTCTTGAATCACTTCTATAACACGCGCCGCATAGTCAGCATAACGGAGTTTACTAACACAAGGTAATGGAACAACGAGCCAGTCATCGATTGTATTCATCATTGGCATACTCTCTCTCTGAAGTGTAAAGATCATTTATCTGAATCTTCGGTTGTTGAGATGTGTGCCCAAGGGATGGATTGGGATATACTTTATGCTTTACAAGTGAACAAGCCCAAAACATTCCAAGAATTGGCAACACGAGCTCGTGATATGAAACTTACAATTGCCCACTATGGAGGACAGCTTAATGATGATGAATCAGTGGCATCATCAAAAAATGAAGGCTCCATGCCTAGAGAGTCCAAAGAGAAAGAATGTCCTTATTCTGAGTCCTATGCGCCAAAAATGCTTGACAAACTTATTGAGAAAGGGCCTATAGAACTCCCAGAGTCAAGTCGTCTTGAAGAAATTGGAAGAACTAATGATCCCAAATATTGTAAATATCACATAATCATCAGTCATCCTATAAAAAAGTGCAAAGCATTCAGAATACAAGTCCTACAACTTATAAAAGAAGGAAGAATCATATTAGACGAAGACGACACTAAAGAATCTGATTGATCATCCATTATGATCATATTAGAAAGTGCTTTGGAAGAGAGCGACCCAAAATTGGCATTTAGGGAGCAGATTTCCAAGTCAACCTCTGTAGACTCATAAGTCATCAAAGAACTTATAGACTTTCAAGTCACTCCTTGTAGAGACTCGAAGACTCTCAAGTCACTCATGTTAGACTGTCAAGTCATCCAAACTCTAAGACTTCTAAGTCAGCCTTTAAAAACACCTATGTCATCGAACTCTGCAACTGTGAAGTCAACCATGCAGGACTCTTAAGCCAATCCTGCATTCAAAGTCATCAAATGTCAAAGACCCAAGTCGCAAAACTCTCGGACTTCCAAGTCAATATTAGCATACTCCCAAGTCACCAAACTCTAAGACTTCTAAGTCCGCCTTTACGTGCTTTTGAGTTGAGAAGCACTAAGACTTGCAGGTAAGCTTGTACAGACACCTCAGCCATCAAACTCTAAGAACTCGAAGTCGATCCTGCCAAACTTCAAAGTCAGGCTTGACAGACTCTAAAGTCATCAAATCTCGAGGACTTCCAAGTCAAACTTTTAAGACTCCCAAGTCGTCCAACTCTTACAAACAAAATTCTTGACTCTTAAGTTATCAAAGACTTTTAAGTCAACTTTACAGGCCTTCAAGTCATTGATGCCACAGACTACCAAGTCGTCAAAGTTTCAGAGTCCTAAGTTAGGAAAGTAAGAGACCATCAAGTCATTCAAATTCAAAGACTCCTAAGTCATCAAATTTTGTCAACTCCTAAGTTGTCACGTTAGAAGATTTTCAAGTCATTTATATTAAATTTTCAAGTCAACAAATTCTAAGACTTCTAAGTCAACGTAACTATGTGTTTGATGAAGACTTTCAAGTCACTCCTAAGGACTGGAAAGTTACAAAAAAACTTTGACTCCTAAGTCACCCTTAAAACTTTCAAGTCTAAACTTCTGGACTCTAAAGTCCACGCAAACTATCAAGTCACCTATAGGATGCTCAAGCCATCAAAATCAAAGACTTCCAAGTCGCCTAAAGACTATCAAGTCGACAAAATTGTAAACTTTGAAGTGAATTCAACGACTCTGAAGTCATCAATATCGTAGACTCTCAAGTCATCAACGACATAGCTCTCAAATAAAGCTTAAAGATTCTTGAGTCATCTAAGTTGTAGACTCAAAAGTCAAATAGAGTTACAGACTTTCAAGTTATCGAAGACTTTCAAGTCAACCTTACAGACCCTCAAATCATTAATGTAATAGACTCTTAAGTTTTCAAAGTCAAAGACACCAAGGAAACGAATTGTCAAGTCGGTAAAATGCAAGACTTCTAAGTCATCAAATAGCAAAGATTCCAAAGTCATAAAACTCTCTGACTTCCAAGTCAATCCTAGCAGACTCCCAAGTCACAAATTTCATGGACTTCCAAGTCGATCTGTTTCTTCAATACTCCCAAGTCAACGAAATTATTGACTCCCAAGCCACCAAGTGGACTCTCAATTCATCAAAGTTCAAGTATCACAAGACATCGAAATTAAAAGACTACCAAGTCATCAAAGCTCTAGACTCCAAAATCAAGAAAGTTCTGAACTCCAAGTTATCAAACTTAAAGACTCACAAGTCATCAAGTCCAAGATGCTCGGCCATCAAAGTAAAAACTGTCAAGTCATTCTGTCAAAAATGTTGACTCCTAAGCCACTAATCACATTTTCAAATCATATAAACAGGTTTCAAACAGTCACCAACTTGTTACAAACTTTTAGAATGCCTTTAAGTTGGGGGCAACAGTAAGGTTGCATCCTTCTTCACATTAGCGACATAGGCGTCTTCTTTTAAATTGGTAGCCTTTTCCGTCAAGTCAGGCACTGACAATGTGTAAAGTCAAGCTTTCGGTGTCTGATCGGAAGGTCCATGTCTTTCCTGTCTGATCAGAAGAGTCAAGCCTCTGTCAGATCGGATGAGTCAAGCCTTTTCTTTTTTATCAGAAGAGTCGCCTTTACTGTCTAATTGGACACGTCATGCCTCATCTGTCTGATTTAAGGAGCCAAGATGTTGCTTTCTGATCGGGATAGTTGCGTTCGCTGTCTGGATGAGTCAAGCCTTCTCTTTCTAATTAGGGGAGCCGCCTTCGCCGTCTGATAGAAGAGGCCAAGTCTGCACAGTCTGACCGGATGAATCACCTATATTGTCTGATTGGACGAGTGATGCCTCATCTGTCTGATCCAATGAGCTAAGTTGTTGCTTTCTGATCAAGATAGTTGTACTCAATGCCAGATCGGATGAGTCAAGCCTTCTCTTTCTGATCAGAAGAGTCGCTTTCGCTGTAATGCCCCGACCCCTCTCGGTCGTGGGTCTTACCAATAACAGTTTCAAGGATCGTCGACTGGCCCTACAGATCACCACAAACCTTTCCGGTATGCTTCGACCTCGCTCACATGCTGCCTGGAAAACTTCTCAGGAGGTTACCCATCCTAAGATTTCTCCCCAACAAGCACGCTTAACTGTGGAGTTCTTAAGAGTGAGCTTCCCGAAAAGAAAGGTGCACCTTTATTGGTATAAGTAGTCATTTCGATCCTTTTAAACCACACTGGGGGTGTTACAATCACCCCCACTTGAAGCGCACAACGTCCTCGTTGTGCCTCACTAACTGACCGACTTACGAGTCCTCTTGACTGGCGGTCCACACCCAGTATCTTTGCCCCACTAGGTGACTGCCCATGGGTTCTCCATCCATTGGCACAGTTCACGGTCGCGGGTCGGCTCTGATACCATCTGTAATGCCCCGATCCCTCTTGGTCGCGGATCTTATCAATAAGAGTTTCAAGGATCGTCGACTGGCTCCACAGATCACCACAAACCTTTCCGGCATGCTTCGTTCTCGCTCACATGCTACCTGGGAAACTTCCCAGGAGTTCACCCATCCCAAGATTTGTCCCCAACAAGCACACTTAACTGTGAAGTTCTTAAGAGTGAGCTTCCCAAAAAAAAAAGGTGCACCTTTGGTGATATAGGTAATCACATCAAATTCTTTAAGCCACACACGGGGTGTTACAATCACCCCCACTTGAAGCGCACAACGTCCTCGTTGTGCCTCACTAACCGACCGACTTACGAGTCCTCTTGACCAGCGGTCCACACCCAGTATCTTTGCCCCGCTAGGTGACTGCCCATGGGCTCTCCATCCACTGGTGCAACTTACAGTCGCATGTCAGCCCTGATAACATCTGTAATGCCCCGATCCCTCTCGGTCGCGGGTCTTACCAATAACAGTTTCAAGGATCGTCGACTGGGCCCACAGATCACCACAAACGTTTTCAGCATGCTTCGTCCTCACTCACACGCTGTTTGGGAAACTTCCCAGGAGGTTACCCATCCCAAGATTTCTCCCCAACAAGTACGCTTAACTGTGGAGTTCTTAAGAGTGAGTTTCCCGAAAAGAAAGGTGCACCTTTGGTGACATAGGTAGTCACAGTAAATCCTTTAAACCACACATGGGGTGTTATTTGAAGTTTCTCAGGAGGTCACCCATCCCAAGATTTCTCCCCAATAAGCACGCTTAACTGTGGAGTTCTTAAGAGTGAGCTTCGCGAAAAGAAAGGTACACCTTTGGTAACATAGGTACTCACATCAAATCTTTTAAGCCACATACTGGGTGTTATAATAACACCCCATGTGTGGCTTAAAGTATTTGATGTGACTACCTATATTACCAAAGGTGTATCTTTTTTTTCGGAAAGTTCACTCTTAAGAACTCCACAGTTAAGCGTGTTTGCTGGGGAGAAATCTTAGGATGGGTGACTTCTTCGGAAGTTTCCCAGGCAGCATGTAAGCGAGGACGAAGCATGCTGGAAAGGTTTGTGGTGATCTGTGGGGCCAGTCGACGATCCTTGAAGTCGTTATTGATAAGACCTGCGACCGAGAGGGGTCGGGGCATTACAGATAGTATCAGAGCCAACCCACGAACGTGAGCTGCGCCAGTGGATGGAGAGCCCATGGGTAGTCACCTAGCGGGAAAAAGATATTGGGTGTGGACCGCCGGTCAAGAAGACCCGTAAGTCGGTCGGATAGTGAGGCACAATGAAGACATTGTGCGCTTCAAGTGGGAGTGATTATAACACCCCAAGTGTGGTTTAAAAAGGATCAAAGTGACTACTTATATCACCAAAGGTACACCTTTTTTTCGGGAAGCCCATTCTTAAGAACTCTACAGTTAAGCGTGCTTACTGAGGAGCAATCTTAGGATGGGTGACCTCCTGGGAAGTTTCCCATGTAGCGTGTGAGTGAGGACGAAACATGCCGGAAAGACTTGTGGTGATTTGTGGGGTCAATCGACGATCCTTGAAGCCGTTATTGATAAGACCTGCGACCGAGAGGGGTCGGGGCATTACAGTATTATTTGATCGGATGAGTCAACTTTGTTATCTGATCGGATGAGTCAAATCTTCTCTTTTTAATCGGGAGAGTCACCTTCGCTGTCTGATAGAAGAGGCCAACTCTACACTGTCTAATTGGATGAGTCACCTATATTGTCTGATTGGATAAGTCGTGCCTCATCTGTTAGATCGAAGGAGCCAAACTGTTACTTTCCGATCGGATGAGCCAAGCCTTCTCTTTCTGATCGGGAGAGTCGCCTTTGCTGTCTGATGAAAGAAGGCAAGTCTCTGTTGTCTGATTGAAGGAGTCTAAACGTCTTCGCTCTCTAATCGTAGGAGTCAAGCCTATGTTGTCTGAACGAAGGAGTCAAACATTCACTTTCTGATTGGAAGAACATATCTCGCCTATCTGATTGGAGGGGGCACACCTTCATTATCTGAATGTCTTTATTGTCTAATCGGATGAATAATGTCTTTGCTATCTGGCCGGAGAACTTCTGCCTACACTATTTGAGTGGAGAAGTCATGCCTTTACAAATCTGATGGAAGAAGTCACGACTAGAAAGAAGAAATCCAAGTCAACTCCAAAAAGATTAAGTGAGGGAGTCTCCTACGAAGAATCGAATCTACAGGGAGAAACGATTTCTCGTCTTAAAAGTCGACCTTACTTTGTGATCTAACTGGATGAGTCGCGGCAGGAAGGAAGAAATTCAAGTCGACCCCAATCAGATTAAATGAGGAAGTCTCCTGCGAAAAATCGAATCTACGGGGAGAAACGATTCCTTGTCTTAAAAGTCAAGCTCACTTCGCGATCTAATTGATGGAGTCATGGTTAGAAGAAATCCAAGTCGACTCCAAAAAGATTAAGTGAGGGAGTCTCCTGCGAAGAATCGAATCTACGGGAGAAACGATTCGTTATCTTAAAAGTCGACCTCACTTCCCAATCCAATCGGAGGAATCGCGACTGGAAGGAAGAAATCCAAAGTCGACACCAAAAAGATTAAGTGAAGGAATCTCCTACAAAGAATCGAATCTACGGGGAGAAACGATTCCTCGTCTTAAAAGTCGACCTCACTTCGCAATCTAACCGAATGAGTTGTGGCAGGAAGGAAGAAATTCAAGTTGATCCCAATCAGATTAAGTGAGAGAGTCTCCTGCGAAGAATCAAATCTACGGGGAGAAACGATTCCTTATCGTAAAAGTCAACCTCACTTCACGATCTAATTGGAAAAATAGTCGATTCAACATCTTCCTAAAAAAAGAGGCAGCATTAGTCTAAGTTCAAAGAAAATGCCCCAAAAAAAAAAGAGTTGCACAAAAAAAAAATAAACCAATGACAAATTGGTTTAATTAAAATGACTAATCTTACATTAGTCGCATGAAAAGAAAAGAAAAGTACCAAAGGACCTCAAGAAAGGGAGAATATAAAAAAAAAGAGAAATCAAACCAAAAAAAAGATATTGAAGCAAAGTTGTCAGCTGAGGCGCACAGGAACACTGAGCGGAGAAGACAAAAAAAATGATAAATTGTTATGGAGTGTTGTTCTCATTAGAACAACGCTGTTAACTAATTTGCCATTAAATTTCCCAATTCGGCTTCTGTTGAATACAAAGGTAGCTTCTCCTTCTCTCTTCCACCATCAACCGTAACCGTGGTGTGGGTGTTTTGATTTCCCTCCAAAAAAAAAAAAAAAAAGGCAAAGAGGTTTATGGAGATTCAACAGCAATGAAGGACAGAGCAAGATTGAAGAATTGATCAGTTGAGCGCGAAATTAAAGGCACCCAGAAAGTGATGAGGTTGAATGAAACTAGCAGAAGCCAACAGGAAGATGAAGAATCAAAAGAGAAAAAAAGAAAGAAGAGACTATGAATTGACAGCAGTGCAAAAGGCCAATTTATAACAGTTGTCAGAAAAATTGTTGATAGAATTTTATCCAAATGTGTTGATAAAATTCTATCCTTTTGGATTGTTGATAGATTTTTATTATTCAAATTACTGATAAAATTTATCACAAGTTGTTGATAGAATTTTATCCCTGAAATTGTTGATAGATTTTATCACAAGTTGTTGATAAAATTTTATCACAAATTTACAAGCAGAATTATCTTCAAAAAAAAATCAGCATGGATTATCTACCAAGTCGGCAAGTTATTATCTAAAAAAGAGGAGGCGTCTCACAAAAAAAAAAAAAAGCTCCAATTTTTAGTATCTTTCAAGTTTTCGAGACTCAACCGCTTCAAACACTCAAAAATTCATGTACGCGGCTGACTCTCAAGGGGGCATTTGTAGAAGACAAAAATTCTACGATAAATCGGATGATGCCACGTGTAAAAAAAATGATCAATCGTAAATTGTCATGTGTCACGTTGACTTTGGTGGGCCACTTAGTCAAAATTAAATGTAGCTAAAATTTAGCTAGTTAAAAATGCCACATATCATTGATGATTCAGAAATTAGTAATTATTTCTTTTTTAAAATTAAGGAAATAATTACTAAGATATGGGTCGAGGCCCAACGTTCAATTCAAATTCTAGCATTCGAGCCTATAAATAGGGGTCCTCCCCCCTCATTTTGAGAGGAACTCAACTTTCAGCATCTTACATTCCAGAGCTCAGATTGCAGACAACATCTAGCTATCAAGCAACAAGGATCAAAGTCAGCTAACTCAACATCTTCTGCAACCTCAAATTGAAGTTTATTTCAGAGTTCTTTGTCAAGTTTATCGATCGAGATCAAGCAACCTCGCCCTCGCATCAATTAATCTAGCCAACTACATTCAACACCCAGCATTTTGCAAAATTCAGAGCTCAGACGGTAAAGAGCATCCATCTATCAAGCGAAAATGATCAAAACATACAGAGCTTCAGAAGTTATAATCAGTCACTTGCACATCAAAATTAATAACGGTTTTCAGAGTTCTTTAACTGCTTTGCATCAATCGAGATCAAGCATCACGCCTCGGAATACTCAAGTCATTAGAAGATCGCATCAGAAGATCATTTCATTATATTAAATTCAGATATTGTACCAATATACAACATCAATACAAAATTCAATTTATTGCTAAATGTTTTGTCTAATTTATTTTAGACTCGAAATTTGCGTTTACAGGTGTGTTGAAGTAGTGGTTTGTAAATTATTATGCAAAAATTATATGTATAAAAATTCCCTCAATGAATACATAACAAAATGTCATAAATAAATTTTTTTGATGCAAAAGATCATAAATAATTTAAAATTATTAACATATCAGCATTTATAACAACACTCATTAAATTATTCTGACAAGCTGGAGCGGGAAAAATTGCAATTAGTTATCTTGCTAGTCACCTCCCAGAATTTGCTAGCAATTACAGGTCCTCCACATGAAATGGAGGCAAATTTCCATTAAGAAATGTGCCATGTCTAGTGCAGCTTACCGTAGGCTTGCTTCAAAATTCTGGACGCTTTACGATTTCAAAATTCCGATCAAGTGTTAAAATATCCAAATGACGCTTGAAATTCTTCTTTTAACATTATTTGAGTCTTTCTCCGATAACAACAATAATTACAACAATAACGACAACGATTATTTGCAGTTGGGGAGGCAAAAATATAGCATCAGTTTCCATTAACCATAGCAGCACCAATTTGATAAAACAAGCAAATAGATAAAAATTGGAATTAGCAGCAACAATTCACTGCTTGTTTTTCCTACCACCACCCCATAATGACTGCCAGAAAACAGGCCAGTTCTTCTGAGCCTCGTTCCACCCCAATAGAGAGCCTTCTCTCATGGGGTCCCAACTAGAGGACACAATCCCATAACTGACCCCCAAAAGAGCACTCCCAAAGAAGAAGAATGACACAATGAAGGGCACCCAAGTGGGTACATCAATTTTCAACCCAACTTTCAAGTAATAGAAAAAAGGGAAGAATGCCAGCCCTATAAACAGAGGAATCCCAACTGACAATGCCATCCTGCTTATCATTCTGTTTGTCACTATTTCTGGGATTATACCTTGATTTTCATCATCATCATCATCATAATCTTCTTCATCATCATCTTCTTGTGGGGTTTTAGGGCTTTTGGTTTTCTTCTTGGCCTTCTTTTTGGGGGCACCAAACCCCCTCGGGCTCCTCAGGGTGGCATGGAGATGGAGATGGAGATGGAGATGGAGATGGGAGGGCTCTGGGGAGGGATAAAAGAGGGATTTTTGGTAGGGTTTTGGAGAGGAAAGGGAGAATTGGGAAAAGGGTTTGGCGGGTTTTGATGGCTTTGGGCAGATTAATGGGGGAGTTCTTTGGAATGAGCAACGCTCCATTACCAATCTCTCTGTTTGTCACTGTGTTTTCAACTGAAATGGTTGGTGGTGGTGTGGAGGAGCTTATCTGGTTTGAGGTCCCTTCCAAATTACTTAAATATCCCTCGCTCATGTCATGTGGGTGTCGGATAGCCCTTCCTGGTAGACACAACAAAACTGACCTGAGATCCGAAACCTCAATCGAACGACTCGGACCTATACCCGATCTAACATCCAAACTAGACCCACCCGAAAGTATAACCGAAACCTGAGTTGGTCCGAACTGAACCATACCCGACCCGAAAGTTTTTACAAAATTACTTTTTTTACATGACAAGCATATTGGACCAAAAATCGTTTGATCCGAAGTCGACCCGAACCGAAGTTCACTCATTCCAAATCACACCGACCCGAAATGTCACTTAACATAAAACATGATCCGACCCAAACTTAATCTGACATGTACACGAACCGAATGATCCATTTGCCAGGTCTACATCCTGGTGACTCTTTTCCACATAATGATATTTTTGTTGAAGGATTTGACAAAGTTCATCTAAAATTTCAAATTACCAACCAATTCACAATGATTTTATGACATTCAATGAATCTATGAATGGTTGTTGATAAAATTGAGGAATAAAATTGAGGATAAAATTAGAATTTATCAAGGGTTATGAAGAATTCTATTGTAGGCATATGCAAAGAAAGTATTTATAAAAAAAGGTGCCATTGAAGAATTTTTAGACTAATTTATGATTGCGTACAATATTTTGAAAGAAATTTATTAGCCTATATAAGTTTTATGGGTTGAGAATTGACATTTAGGCGTACACTAGTATTTAGATAAGTGCATTGAACAAAGTACAATTAGATCACGTGTATTTTATTGCTATTTTAGGAAATGTGTGAAAATTTTGTATGTAGTTTTAGATTTTTAAATATATTCGTTACACTTGACTGAATACACCTATTCTTGTTCTTCCTCCCTCCAAAAAAAGTATAGTGGATCTCATTTGAATATGAAAGTTCTTTAAGAATTTGTTTACACTTGGTGCTTCATGAAATTTAAAATAATATGCTCATCACCAAATTAATAAAGTTAAAACTTTTAACTCTTAACTAACGTAGCTATCCATAAATCAAGATTATAAACTCCAAAATAATAACTCTTAATTACTTTTTATTATGAAGGAGCTTATCTACTTTGAGGGCCCCTTCCAAATCACTTCTCCCATTGGCAGTTCCCTGCTTTGCAAAAGGAAGGGGGTCGTCCCAGATCACCATTTCTCTTCTACCTTTTTTTTTTTAATGTGATTTTGTTATTAGTTTTTTAAAATTTTAGTTATTGTCTCTCTAATTAAGAGATTGATCGATCTCTCTTTGAGAATTGTGTGTCTCTATCATATTATGAGAGTTAATTTTATATTTATTTATTATTTTCTTTTACTGGACCCACACTGGGAGGAGTTGTTTGTTGTTTGTTTTCTTTTACTGATTTTATAAGTTTGAATGGGATAGATCAGTCGTGTGTTTTGAAATAGACATCCAATGTATTTCAACCTTTCAAATAGTCCTTTATGTCGAAAGTAGATTTTATTCAAGAATAATACTAGAATGGATCAGTAGATATATCTACCAAGACATTATGAGAGATCTATGGATCTCTTCTTCAAACTGTATCCAAAGCAGTGATCATGAAAATATGGACGATCAGCTTATTTCAAGTTAGTATTTTTGATGTTGACATTTTATTTTGAAATTGAGAATTATATTTATTTCTGTTGAATATGGCATTGTACACGTCATATGGTAAATTAGCCAATGAAACTTTTCTTTTCCTTATCCCAAAGGGGGGAAAAAAAGATAAAAAACTCCATCTTTGTTCACTAATGATTAATGGTCAACACATTGCCGCAGCCCAAAACATAAAAAGTGCTCGCGCAACAATGTGGTAAATCAAAAATCAAAATCCAACCTCAAGGCTGTGAAGTGTGCGCTTTGGTTGATTATCAAAAAATAACCTAGTCCACAACTCACACCTTGGACACCATATACATTCTTAGTTTTGAGAAACTTTATGATACACAAGCCCAGATTCCCTGAACATGTTATATGCAACTCAGAGACAATCAAAAACCAAATTCATTTCACACAGCATCGATGAATGAATTAACACATAAGAATTATTTACAGTACTTACTGGTGAGGCACTTTAAGTACACATCATCATGACTTATAACTATTTAAAATGTCAATTATGCTCTAGACTGTTAATATGTACAACTGCACAATGAAGACTATAAAACATCATGTGAGCCGAAGATACAGCATGATTTCCATGCAAGCCTACAGCTGGATTTTAGAGAAAAGTTCGTCAAGGGCAACATATAACGGCTCTGCAGCCTTCGGTCTCTCGACTGTCCCTAGCAGAATATCACCAGCTGTGAGATAGGGATCCCCATAGAACCGAAGATTCGTGTCTATTCTGGTTGTAACAATATTTCCTTCCAGTGAAACACCCACAAATGCCCCTGAAACACCCAATAAAACCATCGCCATCATATATTTGCCAATACAAGGAGTAAGCCCCAGTATAAATCCTACTGAATGTCTGAAAAGAGGAAGGGACAACATGATGTGTGCAGACAAGTAGAGGCTTTCCAACAAATTAAGTGAAGGATGGAGTGAGACATGCATTGAGCGTGTATAATAATGAACCAAACCAAACCAATACTTGAAGTCTTGCCTAGCAAAGAGTGTGGAGATTAAATTAGCATAATGCTAGATTGAACATGTATATACTTTTGAGTTCATCCCCAAGAATACCACTACGTTTTGCTTTTTTCCCCAAAAAAACCATTAAGTTATTTTTTTCTCCCTTAATGTCAGTATGTCACTATGTTTAGTATTTTGGGAAGAATATGCTACCAAATTATTTGTTTCTTTCCAATCTGCCACGGAGTTGTCAGCTTCTTTTAAAACTCGTCACTGACAATAACAAGTCGTAATGCCACTTGGTGGTAAATTGGGAAAAAAAAATACTGAACACAGTGGCATTAAGGAAGAAAATAACTTAATGGCCTTTTTGGGGGGAAAAAAGTAAAACTTAGTGGCATTTTGGGCTTGAACGAACTTTTTATCTAGCTTATCTTAATCCTAGACTAGACTGTAAATCTATAGGTCTTCCTCTTTTGCTAGGACGGCAGGCAGTCACAGTGTTTAATCTAGGGTCTAACAAAACCAATCTCTTCCCAATTTAGGAATAAGGCTACTACATTTAAACACCCCTCCAATCCATCCCCCCAAACAATGAAACCCAACCCAGGGGGGTTTCCCAATGTACGAATTTGGATTTACAGCAATTCCATAGACAAGCACTCCCCCCCAGCAAAGTTGTCTAAGCTTTGGAGTGAACAAACAGTCATAGAACTGCACTCAGAAGTTAATTTCGTAAAGGAGCATAGAGAAGTCAGAAAGCAGATATTGGTAGTAATAGATCGCGAAACATGGGGGGTTTCAGGAAAAATGACTAGTGAGGGTTGAGACAGCCTAAAGTAGAGACAGAGGAAGTAACTGCAAAGAGTTGAAAGACAAAATTCACGTCACTTTTACTACATGAATTTCAGTAAGAACTCAACTTGGCGCATGCTGGAACCAAGTGTTCAAAACAGTCACTACTTCAAGAATTAAAAAAGGCAACGAAAATCTAGGGGGAGCAATTATAATGAATTGGCAAAGGCTCAGCCTGGTCAACAGCTTATATGCCACTCAATGATGTTCTCCACGAAGCAAAGTACTTTCAAATTCAATCAAAATGTCAAGGAGTTTATATCAGAGGCATCTGAGAAGACGAGGTCCTAATTCTAGCAACGCAAAGAAAGCTATATAGTTGGAAGCTACATCAGACAAGTCACACATGATAATATAAATGAGCTGAAACAATTATTAAAATAATCTCCTGACATAAATAAATAATGACTGAAAAAATAATAACACACCTTTGCTACAACTATAAGAATAGCAGACACCAGATCCTCTATCCCCAGCTCGAAGATCTGCTTCAAGCACTCTTCCAATGGGACCGGCTGCAACACTGCAGCCAGCACCCAGAGAAAAATGCATGCGACTGCAAAATGTCTTTACAGCTTTGGAATCATGAAGCACAATTATGAAGTCCGTAAGCTCACCTCCGATCTGTTGATTAACAGATTACTAGTGATTATTCCACTAGAAAAAGAGAACAACGACCACAAAGTAGACGGTCCAGAATGATAGCAGCTTGTCACAAACTGAAGAACGTATCTACTGTACAATTCATAAATGAACAGCATCCTACGCTTTTTTCCAGGGGTTCTTTTTTTCCCGTGGAATATTCAAAGCCAATCTAAATGCCGTTACAATATATTTTGCAACTCAAACAAATATTATCCAGCTCATATTACACAGAAGCAGATGCTACAACATGATCGTACTAATGGCCTAAAGACCAAGTCGTACTTACTCCGGTTTACTCGAGGCCACAAGGAACAAGAAGGTCCTATAGCAGTTAATTATGTTTGCTTGCCTGAATACATTGCGCAAGGTTATCATTCAAAAGCGATATTACGCCTGACAAATGGATAACTACACATTTTTATTCAATGCAATATTAAATCAGACATCAAACAGCAGCTGTCTGATAACCAAACAGCAATAATTCATAAGTATGATCATGAAACATACTTATGGGATGATCACAAAGGACCAGTAAGAATGTACAACTTCTCCAGCTATATTTGTTGCTAATGAAGCCAATTTACCACAAAATACTTTTAAGTGAAACTGTTACCCAAGGTGGAGATTGCACTCCTCCAATGGTTATTAGATAGGACTAATTTGGAACCTGCTTTGAGATCCACACATTAACATACCATCGAAAACAAGGGAAATAAAATACAAGCAAGGCATTTCTGATCCCTCCCTCTTCTAAGCTCCACTTCGTCATGATTGTTCTGCCAAAAAGTGGAGCATGGACTTGCTGAAAGCCTGAAACAGAGCATGGCGGGTTCTGGCCTGAGTGCAGCCCAGCAAGGAACCCACCCATCCCATCCCATCCCAAAAGAAAAAGAAAAAGGTAAAAGGCCTTGGATCAAAAAGTTCCCTGTTGCACCTGCTCTTATTTTGTCAAAACGGAGATGACTACACTAGGAAAACGCACAAAGACTGATCACATGCATAATGATTAATTCTTCACACTTCAGTATGAGGTAAAATAATTGTGCAATACCAAAAAACATAAAATTGCGATGCACACATCCAGAAATAGCCCTCACCTGAGCACCCCAGCCCAGACCAACTGAAGCAATTGCAGATGGTGCAGACCATGTTCCATCTAATCGTCGGGCAACAACCAAACCAGTACCCATCTTGTATGCAACTACAGCACCGACTTTAGCAACAGTCAAAATTGCCAGACCTCTAGCTCCTTTAAGAACTGCTGAAGGTATAGATCTCTCAGGATTCAACCTTGCAACCTGCCAAGATTACAAAGTCCAATCATAACTCTAGTTCATTAAAATACCTTTGTAGCAAGTGAAACGGCTGCGCAGAGCAAAAAAGAGAAGCTGATGGTAAAAGAATACACATTTAAAGATGCAAATGAAACACTCTGCCCAGCCATGATTTCCCAACCTAACCACCCCTCCCCATTCCCATGCTAAAAGAAAAGAAGAGACATCGAAATAACCTGGATTTTGGCATATTTTCACTAAAGATATTTTCACTAAAGACACCTTAAGTTTATTTTAAAATTTGAGGTACCCTAAGGATTAGCAAGGATAACAAAATAGCATACAACCAGTAAATCTTTCAACATGGAGATAATGTTTATTTTGAGTTTTGACCAGCTGATAAAGTTTGCTGCTTATGGAAGATATTCATCAAGGACTCCGCTACCAAAAAGAGCCAAAGAAAAGGCAAAAACTCGTCTGAGACAAGCAGCGCAACTAGAAGATTTAGGTATATCACACCCATAATTCGGAACCGCTCAGTGGTTGTACAAAAGGCGCATGTATGAAAATACACAAACCTTGGGGAATCTCCACATTGAATTGAGTCCATCAATGTGTAAATATTGGCAAAACGGTCCTTCCATGAAAATTTCCTAAAACTTGTTAAAAAAAAATTTGTGCTGCATATTCCAGATAATGCCTGGTTTGAAAATAAAAGCGCTGTTCCAGCCAGTCAACATAATAAATAAATAAAAACCTATCATCTCTCAGAAATCATCAATCCCAGTAAAGGCTGGATGATATAACGCAACTCATAAAGAAAGTGTGGCATGGAGAATCGACCACTTTAAAATTAATGGTTTTACTTTCCAGTTTATATTTCAGTACATGATAATCTACCTGACTGTAACTCCTCAATGTGATAGCCGCTTTGTAGATCTCATGCTCCATAGACAGACCAACAGGAAGATTCAACCACCCTCTTGCACATGTCCAATCTGTCACATCATGTTTGGCTGTCTGCATGGCATTGCTGATGGTGTTTATTAGTACTGCTTGCAAAGGGTCAAGCCTGTCATAGCAGCTATCACAAACTCTCTGTGGATTCCGCTCCCTAAATTTAACAGGAAGCAAACATCTTCCTTTTGTGCAATTTCTACAAAATATTCCTCCACAAAAACGACAATGATGCCGTCCGCGAGTAAGTGCAGTGAACGGAGCAGTACACTGCATACAAACTGTAGTATAACTATCTGGAAGCCACTCAGGAGGTTCAGCTTCTAAAACATCTTTGAAAGCACTGTAATTAAAGCCGCTTGGCTCTAGAAGCGGTGGCGCACTGGGTATATACACTGAGGAGTTCAAGACTGTGTCACCATTCTTTCCTGATCCCAGGAAAGAAACATTCGATTTGGATAACTGTCGAACATCAATTCCAACCTTATTCCGTCCAGTTAAAATAGAAAATATCCCAGTCATTACGTTTTTCAAGTTAACTTCCGGGGGTTTATCCAGTTGTGGATAATGAAGAGTCTCCTCGCTTGAATCATAACCACCATTTTCACAATCTTCTGAATCAACTGGGTATGGACACAAAGAACCTTGTCCCAGGGATCGTGATGCTGAAGGAGACCTATCATCTTCTACCGCACCCCATCCAGAATCAACATAATAGTCATCATCTTTATAATGGACCATTTTGTCCTTTCCCAAGTTGCTTAGTGAAGAATATGAAACTTTTTGTCCAGACATAGCGATATACCATGCACATAAGAGCACTTATCAGACAACAATTTGCATAAGCTGAGCTGCAAAACACAAACAGTAAAGACAGTTAAGCAAATGAATGAAAAAAAAAAGGGCACCTGCAAGCAAACAACAAAGACCTTGTTAACATGCCTAATTTTCATATTGCATAAACGATGCAGAGAACTGAAGTAAAACAAGTTTCTACAGAGATTTATAAGCTGTGGCCCTGTGGGCTGTTGATAATTCATATAGGGCTCTGCTTTGGCTCCTCATAAAAAGGTTGAGCATGGCAAAAAATACACAGCACAAGAATATATCCAATCTCACACTTAGCCCTTAAGAGGAAAAGGCTTCAAAAGTCTTCATAAACTCATATCAAGACAATTCCTCAAACAATTTCCACCAATTGAATTCATTTAAACATTTCCATAGTAACCACATCACTCAATTCAATCCATGCATTCAGAAAACTGAAGGTTATTGTGAGTTTCCAGGAAGAACTTTACTGTGAATACTTTTCATTATCAATTAAATTCTACAAAAGCCCAATGACAACAGAGTAACGGCCATAGGGCAACCCAAATCCTACATTTGCAAATGGAGGAACTCTACATAAATTAGTCCCATCATGACAAGCATCAATGCTCCTTACGTCTGCAAGACAAATCGAATAAATGTGCAGAGACTATCACTATTTTCTACCTTTGCATATGAAAGGTCCCAGCCAACACAAAATTAACACTTCCATGACTTTGTGAAGACTAGATGAAATGAAAACGTCCAATATCATCACTTTAATCTCCCTTGATCATGAAAGGCCAGCCATAAAACACCTACATTATATTATCATACATTTGGTCTATTCTAGTACATGAAACAGTGGCAAATGAACGAACATATTGAGATCGGACACAACCAACATCAAGTCCTTTATGGAATTTGGGTTAAAACTAATGTAAGTCATGAACATAACCAAATTTTGAACTAGAATTGCACAATGGACCATGGGGACGACACCTCCTTTCCCTCAAGACACCAACCCCACAAAATACAAGGGAGGAATCAAAGTTAGGTGGAGATTGGAATCTCAGGGATGTTCATCAAACAGTTAACAATTGCCAATCTACACAAAATTGATACTTTATTACACAATCTGTACCCGACAAGAACCTAAATCCCAGATGATACACCCAACTAAAGGGCAAATTCATTCATATACCCTAAAAAACTCCTCTAAGATACGGTCACCCAATGGAACAAACCATCACTAGAAACCAAGAAAAACGTAAAAACTGAACTTGGGCATGAAAAATTAACCAAAAAAAGAGAAAATTTTGAAAGGAACAAGACAAACCCAATTGATTGATGAGCCGAGTTAGAGGCTTGGCATCGAGCAAAAGAATAAGTTTGAGGAGAAAGATTGAAGATGAAAGTCAGATGGACAGCTTGCAGCGGGATGACTTCATGAGAGAGATTACCAGAAGGTTACGACAACACCAGTTCAGCATCAAGAACTAGAAGATGACGAGCTTCCCCCCCCCCACTTCTATCGATAATTCGGTCAGGCCCATCAGGGAGATGATTCTTAAGCCCAGTTAGAGTGATGGGCCTATTCAAAGATGGCCCAGAACACCTTTTTTTTTTTTTTTTTTTTTGAGGGGAGGGGGTGCTTGACACTTTAGCGGGGTTGAATCCCTGATCTTCATTTGAAGGGAATATTCTATCATTTGTGGGACGATTTCCAGTTCTATTGTCAAATTTAATGGACAAGGTTGTTGATTCTTGGGAATTTTAGAGTTGTTAATATATTTGGTATGAATAGTTGTATATCTATTGAAAGCTTAGCTTTTGAATTGGATCTCAATGTCACATTATATTTTTTTATTTTTCCCATTCCAGCATCAATGAATTCTAATACGAGAAAAAAGGTGAGAGTCCCCTTTTGAGTCGCTAGGGTTTCAAGTTGTCTTGCGAGTCAAACTATGTTAGTTCCACTTGTTGGACCTCCAGGTTCTCAACAGAGGCGACGTCTGTCCGGCAAGTAGCGTTGTAGTGCGTTCTGTTTTTCTTGGCAAGGTTTGATGGCGGACCAACTTACAGAAGATTGGAAAAAATTAAAATTGATGGATGAGGAAACTCGAGTTGTGGAGGCGTCGGAAGAAGATGATGAAGAAAAGGAACGAGATGGCATGGTTTCGTTACTCTTGGCAAGTAAGTTGTCAATAGAGAAGCCCTTTCCTGGTGAAGCTCTTGAGGGGACGCTTAGAGTGGTCTAGAAAACGAAGGATGGATTTTTTGTGAGGGATCTCGAACCGAACCTGTTTGTGTTTCAGTTCTTTAATGACATAGATAGGGAGCATGTTTTAGAGGGTAGGCCTTAGTTTTTTGACAACCATATGTTAATCATTCAAGAGATACCAAATAGAGCACGACCCTCTAAATTAAAATTTGAGAAATGGTCTTTATGGATTAAGATTTATGACAAACCCCTTGATACAAGAAAATCGAGGATCTATCTTAAAGGAGATTGCTGAGGGGCTTGGAGGCCACATTGAGCATGACGAATATGACCTACTTGCATTGGATAGGACATTGGAATTAAGGTCATGATTGATGTAAATAAGCCCTTGCTAGACAGGAACAATGATAATTGTGGGAAAAGGCAATCAAATTGGGTTGACTCCAAATTGGTAAAGTTGGGGCATGTCGATCAGGATTGTAGGGAGGCTAAAGATGATGAGAGAATCGTCCACCAATATGGTGATTGGATGAGGATCAGTTCCAAGAAGCGTTTATCTAAATGATTTTAGCTAAGAGGGAGATGGAGAAGGACAAACTAGGGAACGTGCTGGGGCACAAGAAGCAAGGCAGCAAGACAAAGGTGACAAAGAGCATCAAAATTGGGTCCCCAAGTCGAGTTACCAAAGCTTTGTTATTTCAGGGGAAGACTGAGGGCGATAAGGAGGTCGAGGGGGAAAGGGAGAAGGATCACTAAAAGGCGTGAAGAACTCTATACAATAGAATCTGGATCACCTACCTTCAGGGCATGAAGTGATTCCGTCTGCTGTTGAAATTGAGAACCACCAGGCCTTCACAAAGGACTCCCTGGACACTTAAAAAAATTCACATAATTTAACCCATATTCTCCCGATACAAAATATCTCGCTACATCCGAATAATTAGGCCCATCCAAGTATCAACCTTTTTATTTATGAGAGTCCTATTCCATTAAGCAACAAGTATCCACAATCTACACCCCCATCTAACTTAGAAGCCACCAAACCACAGCTCTTTAAAAGGATGAAACTCTGGGTTGGCAATAGGGGGAGGAAATAAGCAGGGGAAATGGAAAGGGTGCATAGGACTGGAGCGACGGGAGTAGTTTTGGGGGGGGGGGAGCGAGACAATGCATGTGAAAAGGAAGAGTGGGGATGATTTTGATGAGGAGATGGTGGATATAGGTGATAATGGGAAGAAGAGCAAGAAAACTCAGACTTTTGTGTTCATAGTGAAGGTTGGAGTAGTTTAACCACCCTAGGGGCCATGAGGATCCTTCCCTGGAACTGCAGAGATGTGACAACCCCCTAACAGTTCAAGCACTCCAAAACTGGAGTGGTAAATCTTGCCCTGACATTATCTTATTCTCCGAGGCAATGTCAGAAGCTTCTCGAATGGAGAGATTGGGAACCCGTTTTGATTTAAAGAATGCAGTGGCAGTAAGCAGTTTGAGGAAATTTAGAGGCCTAGCTATCTACTGGAGAGAACAGTTAGATTTTAGGTTTTGGGCTTGCACCAGGAATTTTATGAACGAAGATGTGATGGAGGGGAATCAATTACTAATGAGATTCATTAGGATTTATAGGTACCCTGAAAATCAGCACAAACATTGTACCTTGAGCTTAATTAGGACAAAGCAAGGAATATTGATATATCTACTATCACTGGAGGAGATTTTAATGAGATTCTCTTATTAGAGGAGAAGTGGGGTGGTCCTAAACAAGAGCAGTGTGCCATGGCGTGTTTGAAAGAAGTTATGGATGACTGTAATTTAAGAGATCTAGTTGTGGGTACTTGGTACATATGGCAAAGAGTCGAGCCTGAAAAGACCTGCACTTGTGAGCGTGTGGACCATTTCATCACAAATAATGCTTAGACTACTATCTTCTATTTTTTAAGGGTGCAGAACCTACTCAGGTTCGAATTGGACCGTGGTCATGTTATCTTGTGCATTGATAGAAGGGAGATAAGATAGCACCAACAATCTTATTACTTGAGTTATCTATTAAACACCACAAGAATCCGGTTCAATTGAGACCGGAATTTAGAGACCGAAATAAAAATTGATCTCTGATTAAGTTTGGAGACCGAATTCAGAGACCGAACACTTTGGTATCAAATTGAGGTCAATTTGGAGACCGAATATTACTATACGGTCTCCATTGGAGACCAACATAAATTTCGGTCTCAGATTTTGAGACCGAAACATTATGTGGTCTCAACTTGAGACCAACATTAATTTCGGTCTCCAATTTTGTAGACCGAAACATTACGCGGTCTCAATTAGAGACCACAAGGATTTCGGTCTCAAAGAGTTTCACTGTTCGAGAAGGATCTGATGATTTCCAGAGACCGAAAAATATTTTGGTCTCTGGAAATCAATTTGGAGACCAAAAGTTTCGATTTCAAAATGCAATTAATTCAGAGACCGAAATGTGGATTCGGTCTCCATTTGAGACCAACTACACATTTGGTCTCTAATTAAAAAAGGTAATTGTAATATTTTTGCTTATGATTTAGAGACCAACGGAATGCTTGGTCTCAATAATTAATTTTCGGACTCAGATTTAGAGACCGCATACGTATTTCGATCTCCGATTGAGACCAAAATACATCGGTCTCTGATATTTGCAGAAATTCGATTCCAGGCCTTCTCCCTCATTGCTCTCTGTTCGTTTCCCGCTCTCTGCTCGGTAGAAATTCCCAGAAATCTCTCGGTGTTGCTTCCACTCTCTCACTCACTCACTTACTTCCTTCCTCCTTCAAGCTGCTTGGTCGTAGGTCGCATTTTGAACCCCCGGCAACCCACCCAGGTATCACTTATTTTCGTGTAGCTTCGGTGATAATGTATGTGCCCATTTGAGGATTCTAGGGCTGTTGATGGCATTGCTTCGATTCACCATCCCTCTGATTTGCTTAATGTCAATTTTTGGAACCGTGTTTGGTCTCCCATTGAACGGCATTCTTCAATTTTGTTATTCACAGTGACTTGCACGCCAGGTGTTCGATAAAATGCCTCATTTGATTTTCCTGGATAGTTTACAGTTGTTTGATAGTGTCATCGACTTGCTTGACCATGTTTGTGTGCTGCTACCTATTCTGTAAAATAGAGCTATTATTGGACAGTTCAACAGTGGTTAGTAGTATTGGTGCTAGGCAGCATATGAGAAACCACAAGCTGTACCTTCGAAAAATATCATCCAGATGCAAAAGGGAGGGGGGGTTCCTATGGCTTGGTGATAAAAACGTCCAAGGAAATGGGTCGGTGGCTTGGATGTAGGCGATTTGTTCATGAAGAATGCAACATAGACAAAGCCAAAACCTATATGGAAGAAGGGTCATGAACAAGATTCAATAATTTCCTTGGGGGGATAATAGTTAAAATCAGCTCAATTTCACCCGTTTAGAAGACCATATACCCAACAAATAATTTGTACACGAAGGATTGAGGCCTGAGGGGGCTGTGGTTGCCTTTGGTCCACTGGAATGCAAGCTTATTGTTTAAATGATGGTGGAGATTCTACACAGAGAAACAAGCATTTTGGCAAAGCTTTATTGAATCCATTTGCAAATGCAATTCCAATAACAGTTTGCCAACTGGTACGTTGGCAAGGTTTCTCTACAACAAATTGTTGAGGATATAAAAAAGGAAAGGTATCAAGTTAGTTTCAGGTTAGTTATATGAGGGGTCGACAATTTGGTAGCATATGGAGTTAGGTAGTTGAGTATAAATACACTACTATTGTATGCTATGAAAGAATAGAAAATGGAGGATTATTGGCTCTTTGGGAGCTTCTATCATTTCTCTCTCACTTCTTTTCCCATCTCTTTTCTTTCCTGAAGCTTGAGGTTGCATCCATGGCGGCAAATCAACATGGTATCACAGCAACTCAAAGCTCCCATGGATGATAAAACTAAGCTTCCATAGCTATCCTATGTTCGAAAATACAGAGGATAGGGAATCTGAATCATGCTGCATTTTTCTTTTCGATCAATTGATTTGATTCAGCAATAGATCTAGCTATCATCACTCAAATACGTTTTTTCATTCTTTTCTCGATTGATTGACTTGTGTTTTCAACCAATCAAGCCAAAATCTGTGGATTCAGATCCTTGTTGAGTCTCTGCTTCCCCTCTAACAATCGTAGGTAGTATATGTACAATTTTCCTGCGCTCCACATACTTCTGTCCCAAGCTTGAACATCCAATGAATACAACTAACAATACTGCGTATCTTGTTCTACACAATCAATGGACTAAAGTCAATACATTAATTATTATATTACTAATTTCTTTTGCTCAATTAAACC
Organism: Carnegiea gigantea; assembly: GCA_029747015.1. Lineage (NCBI taxonomy): Eukaryota > Viridiplantae > Streptophyta > Magnoliopsida > Caryophyllales > Cactaceae > Carnegiea > Carnegiea gigantea. The sequence goes on along the minus strand of JAKOGI010000179.1, from coordinate 317,899 downwards.
TTTCTTAGCAGGTCCAATCTCGAATGATATTATTGTATTTCCCTTCGTATTATATTATTGTATTTTTTAATGACTATTTTGAACTTAAAAAAATAACAATGTCATACTTTTGTGACCAATTGAGATGACCAACTAACCACTCTTACTTAGTCAAAAATTAAAAATTTTTGTATGTAAAAGGGTTGTGCCAATTTTTAATCCTTGTATGACTAGGATGTTGGTTTACATTTCCACGCAACTTAAACTAATAAGCTTTGAAAAATAATAACTTTATGTATGTATGTATGTATGTATGCATGTGTATATATATACACACACACACACACACACACACACACCACACACACACACACATATATATATATTATATATTAGATATATATATAGATATATATATATATATATGTATATACACACACACACACACACACACACACACACACACACATATATATATATAATATATAGATATATATATAATATATATATATATATACATATATATATATATATATTATATATATATATATATATATATATATATATATATAATATATATATATATATATATATATATATACGTATATATGTATGTATTTATCTACATGTACTTATTGTTGTATGAAAAAATGTATGTTTGGCTAGTAATATATACAGATCCTCCTGAGACAATGGATCCAAGTCGGGTGTGGATGTACAAAAGACTAGAAGGGAAGTATCTAAGCAAGACATTCGTTGAGAAAGTTGATGACTTTATTATGTTTACCTGTGCACAACAAGAGTTTCAGAGGTGCCAAAAATTGAAGTGCCCTTGCGTGAAATACCGCAATTTATCATACCTTGATGTGGACACGATCAAGTTACATTTGTACCAGCGAGGGTTTCAACCTAAGTATTACAGGTGGGTGCATCATGGTGAAACGTTCCTCGAAGATGATGGAGCTGTAACTTCCTCATCTAACGCACAAGTACTACCCAACCTTATGAGGGATATGGTGATGGATGCATACCCACATACGTCATCCGCATCATTACAAGAGCTACCCCACAATGCGGAGCATGAACCAACACCAGAGGCGAAAAGATCCCTTGAACTCCTCAAGGCAGCAGAGAGACCATTGTACGAGGGATGCGAAATGTCACTACTAAAAGCTGTTGCACGGCTTACCAATCTTAAATGTGAATATAATCTACCCCATAGAACGGATGATGGTATTGCATCCTTCATGAAGGAGATATGCCCAAATAACAACGATATGGTTGGCAATTACTACGAAATTAAGAAATTGCTTACTGGTCTTGAACTTCCACACTGTAAAATAGATGTTTGCCCCAATAGTTGCATGTTATTCTGGAAGGGGGCAGCTGGCCTCCACAGATGCACTTTTTGTGATGAAGGGAGATATTCGCGGACGAGCAAAGAAGGAAGGCAAAGCCCGAGGAAGCAACTAATATATTTTCCCATTAGACCTTGATTACAGCGTCTTTATGCAACAAAGAAAACAGCTGAGAGTATGAGATGGCACCATGAGCACAAGCGCCCTCCTGGGGTCATGGCACATCCATCAGATAGTGAGGCATGGAAACATCTAGACGCTTCCTATCCTTCGTTCGCTACCGAACCACGTAATGTGAGGTTAGACTTGTGCACTGATGGCTTCTCACCATTTGGCCATTACGGTCAAACATATTCATGCTGGCCAGTGATTGTGACCCCTCACAATTTGCCCCCATGGATGTGTAAGAAAAGGCAATTCATGTTTATTGCTCTGCTCATTCCCGGTCCAAAGAATCCAAAAGGAAATCTGGACATATATATGCAACCTCTTATTGAAGAGCTTTTGCAATTGTGGCATGAAGGAATACCAACATATGATGTTTCCCGAAAGCAAAATTTCTTACTGAAAGCTGCCATTCTTTGAACTGTGAGTGACTTTCCTGCTTACGGCATGCTCTCTGGCTGGATGACTGTTGGAAGATTAGCGTGCCCCTATTGTATGGAACATACAAAAGCGTTCAGGCTAGCCCACGGGAACAAGCAATCTTGGTTTGACTGTCATCGACAATTTCTCCCAAAGGATCATAGATTTCGGCGTAATAAATCAGCATTTTATAAAAACAGGGAGGACCATTCAGAACCTCCGCCTATGTTGACTGGGGAGCAGGTTTGGAGTCGTGTGTCTTCGCTCCCAACGGCAGCAGAGCACAAGGGAAAAGTGGATGGTTATGGACGATCCCACAATTGGACAAGACGCAGTATATTTTGGGATCTCCCTTATTGGAGTAAGTTGTTACTACGTCACAACCTCGACGTCATGCACATTGAAAAAAATGTTTTTGAGCAAATAATTAACACCGTGATGAATATTAAAGATAAAACAAAACATGATCTGAACGCAAGGAAGGACATGCTTACTCATTGTAAACGTAGGAGACTTAATGTTCGCGTTATGGAAGCTGGTGAAGGAAGCCGACGAGAAGTTATGCCACAAGCTCCATATGTCCTACAGAAGGAGCATAGAAAGGTGGTGTGTGAATGGATTCGTAAACTGAAATTCCCAGATAGTTATGCGTCGAACTTGAGTAGGTGTGTTGACTGGAGACATGCTTCATTGCATAACTTGAAAAGTCATGATTGTCATGTCTTCATGCAGCGTTTGGTGCCGCTGGCTTTCAGAGATCTCTTACCAACAAACGTATGGAATGTTCTAACTGAGCTTAGCCAGTTTTTTCGGGATTTGTGTTTCTCTAAGTTGCATGTTGATGACATAGTCCGTTTAGAGAACAACATTGCAGAAATATTATGCAAGTTGGAACGAGTTTTTTCCCCTGCATTCTTCAATGTAATGGGGCATCTACATGTGCACTTACCTATAGAACTGAAACTTGGAGGACCGGTTCAATATCGATGGATGTATGACAATGAAAGGTATGCTATGTTTCATTGAATTCATGTCAGCAGTTCCGTACATAAGTGATGTTTCTAATTATTTGATTACAGGTTCCTTCATCACCTAAAGAGAAAAGTGGGCAACAAAGCACGTGTGGAGCCTTCAATTTCCTATGCGTACTTAATGGACGAGATCACGAACTTCATTGTCAACTATTTTGATGACAGTGTTGATGTTAGGGCACGAGATTTGCCCAGAAACTTGATGAACATTGATCAGGACAAAACTGATGTCAAACTTCCAGATATTTTCTCCCAGAACATGGGATATGCCCCGAATGAGGGCAGTGTTCGGTTCTTAGATCATTTGGATCATCAATTGGCGCATATATATGTGCTATCGAACTGTGGATTGTTGGGCGAATATGAAAGGTAAGTTTTTGTAATACATATGGAACAAACGTTGCATACAGTGAACATGTGTACGATGTTCTCATTACACAGTGTAGGATATTCGCGTTGGAGATGAGCCAACAAAACCCCCGTGTTCGGGTCGAGGACGTGTGGTTAACATTTCAGGATAGATTTCCAGAATGGTTCAAAGCGTATGTACGTATTTTGTCCTATGTGATTTTCTTACACAGCGAACGCATTATAATGACAATTTATTTGACCATTTGTGGATATAACGGCCATGTAGGTGTTGCACTCCAACGTTGACAACGCGTATGGTCCTAAAAGACATGTTTGTCGTTGGGATCATTATTACATGAATGGCTTCAACTTCCATGCATATGAATATGGAAAAAGCAAGTCAACAATGAATTACATTGTTTGCGTGAAAGGGACAGATGGGCAGAAATATTATGGCATTCTGCAAGATGTAATTGAGTTGGAGTATGTTGGGGATATTCGTTCATATAAGACGATCTTGTTTAAGTGTGAGTGGTTTGACTGCATTAATGGTGTTGTTATCTATGATACATACAAATTGGTCGATGTAAATCACACGAAGAGATATCCCAAGTACGATCCATTTGTCCTTGCAAGTCAAGTCACGCGAGTGTGCTTCATGCCTTATCCTATGAAAGATAACAGTAAAAAGGACTGGTGGGCAGTGTTAAAAATGAAACCAAGGTCAATAATAGATGCCCCGGAAGAGGACGCACCATTCCAAATAGATGAAAACGAAAACCCGCCTAATTTAGGCGATATTGACGTAGACGATGATGTCGACATCAGACCACAAGAGGAAAATGACATAGATGACGTTGTCGACGATGAGGTAGATGCCATCGATGGTGGAGACGGAGATGAATGGCACGGTGGGTTAGTAGATGAAGACGATGATAATGTTGATGATGATGATGATGACTACTTCACCGAGTCGATGTTTACATAGTGTACGTTGTTCACTAATTTATGCAATGTTGGTGTCGTTATGATTTAGAATCGCCGTTCCGTAAGTTAAATGTATGCGACCTTTTATTACTATCCTCTCCTTCGATTCGTTATGTTATTTGACTTGCATGTTTTCCAACCGGAGTGCGTATTGGTTGCAGCTGTAATGTGTTTATGCAATTTGTTACCTTCATATCAAAGTGTCCAACATTGATCAGTGTATCATACTTAGTGTCATTCCGCATACAATTTCCAAATTCTAATGCATGCACTTATCTAACTGATTTTTATAACATTGTGCAGGAGTAAGTACGCATGGATGGTTCAAGCAGAGCCATCACCCAGGTCGACTCTCAGGAGACGCAGCCTCCAGAGTTTCCGTTGGAGGACAGTAGCACCCCCTTGACCAGGATTTGACTTGTGCTAAACACCGACATGTGGTAAGCATCGTTAACATTCAAAAAATACAAAACGGATGTGTCTGACGTTTTCATTTCATTTGTTGGCAATGCTCTATCATAGGTTCGGTCATCGAGATGTCGCACGTGCCATCTCCGAAACCATTCGAACTTATTATAAGGACGCTTTTACGTGTTGGCGGGACGCCCCTGAGGATCACAGGAGGTTTTGGTGGAATTGTTTTAAGGTATATTTCTCAACTTCACCATATGGTACATGATACCCATATTGAATTAAGTTCAATAAGTATTGAGAAGTAAAATGTCTTCTTGTAATTGATGGGATGCCTTATCCAATGCTCCGGATGTGTGATCCGTTGAGATGTATTGTTGGTGAACTCCGGGCGTATGCCCCGTTGAGCGTGCAAATTTGTTATGAATTTGTAGGTACTGCAGGGAAGTATTGTATGGCTTTAAGCCTGGGATATGGTCAACTTTTAGGCGGAACTCTATCCGTTTCTTCCCAGAAATGAATTGTTTTCCAAAATTTTTTGGATGTGTGATCCGTAGAGATGTGTACTTTGTGTACTTCGGGCGTGTGGCCCGTTGAGCGTGAGATTATCTTACTTACGTGTATGTATGTTTTTTCTACGATAATGTATGTATTAAAGGCTCGGATATTGTCAATTGCTAGGCGGAACTCTGTCCGTTTCTTTTCAGAAATATGACTGCATGCAAATAATTGTACATTCACCTATATTTAACGTACACTAAATATATATGTCGCTGAAGCAATCTTTTAGCCAATAAGTATGTCATCTATCCTCATGTTGGTGTTTTTTGTTAGTATGTGTTAAACATGATCACATATTATGAGTTACGTGAAAAAAACGACCACTACTGAGTTTTTTGGAAAACTAACACAATGCAATCGTATTATATGGTATTATTTGGAATTTCCCATGCAGCAACGATTCACATGGGATCCCGAGCACGAGGCTTTAGTCAGAAGAGAATGGCAACAGAAGGTGCATGTAAGGGTGAAAGACATAGTGAACAAGGTCGTGAGGGGCTCTCCAGACAAGTTCATTACTTGGATAACGGATGATCTTCACGCGTCATTGCGACACAAGAGGGAAAGTGATGAGGAATTCAAGAAGCGGTCTGAGAGGAACACGAAGAACAAGACAGAGGGACCGAAGGCAAAGATTGGGCACAACCAGGGGTCAATATCAGCGACAATGTGGGCAGACAGACTGGTATGAATATCTGAAACACTTGACAGGAATACGTTAATTTAATTTCGCAAGGCTACTCACGTAAACATATGTATACTACCATCTATTAGGCGAAGCAATTAGGAAGAAGACCTTCTGCAGCTGAATTGTTTGCGACCACTCATTCAAAGGTTGATGAGAGTGGTCAACGGATTTGGTGCGATGCTCACACGCAGAGTGTCTATGTAAGTACTACATGATAGATATGTTTGATATGTAAATTTGGACTTCTCTTACCACCCAGCTCACTTGATCCCCTTCCTTCAATTATATTTATAGAAGTTGCTTGGAATTGTGGTTTTCTCATTGTCACGTGAGGTGATATACTCCGGATGTGTGATCCGTTGAGATGTGTATTTGGTGTACTTCGGGCATGTGGCCCGTTGAGCGTGCGAACGTGTTATGTGGTTTTTATGTATTGCAGGGTAGAGATTATGGCTATAAGCCTGGGATATTGTCAACTTTTAGGGGGAGCTCTGTCCGTTTCTTCCCAGAAATGTCGTTTATTTTCTCTTTTTTGATGGACTGTTTCAATTCATCCCACTGATGCAGGACAAATATGAGCAACTGAAAGCAGGAACTGATGTGCAAGTGGGTTCAGCTGCAGATGATCACCTGTTCTTCAAGGCAAGTGGTGGCTGGAGTGAGAAGGGCACTATATACGGACTTGGAAGAGAGGGTCCTGCTATGTTTGAGAGACCGACGACGTCTAGGCGTACTAGCCCCAGCAGTTCTTCTGCGTATTCCTCTCCATTAGTTACGCAACTCCAGGATCAATTGCATATGACACAGAATGAGTTGCAGACCAATCAAGCTCGACTATATTCGACAGAGGAGGAGTTGAAGAGTACTAGGGAGGAGTTGAGTAGTACGAGGGAGGAGTTGGAAGCTGCAAAGAAGCAGTTGGATGACCAAAGAATAGGACTGCTGGAGTTAAATGCTCGGTTTGACAGCTTCTCGGCGCTCCTTGGCCACCCCACTCGTGCAGACAACTCTCAATCGTCCTCGTAGGCTTTGGTACGTACCACATGTCATGTGCGTCACAAGTACGTACATTGGGTTGTAAATATTTATATTTAGGTTGTGGAATTTTTTGGTGTATAATTGCTGTATCAATGACATTTGGAATGCAATTTAAATTTTACCATATATAGTGGCACTTTTGCCATCCAAAAATGTTGTACCAATTGTAGCATTTGAGAAAAAAATATAAACTGCAGGTTCAGGAGAAAAAACAAGCCAAAATATTTTTTTTAAAAAATATTTTAGAGACCGAAATAAATCGGTCTCCGGTGGAGACCAAACTAGGCGTGGTGGTCTCAAAAAATCAAAATGGTTGGTCGCCCAAATTCTGGTCTCAGGCAGAGACCGAATGGTAGGTGGTCTCCACTGGAGACCGAAATTTTTGGTCTCTGTTAGAGACCAAATTTCTGTGGTCTCACTTAGAGACCAAACTAATTTGGTCTCTAGTGGAGACTGGGTCCCCTGGTCTCAAAAGGAGACCGCTAAATTTGGTCTCCAAGTGAGACCGCGTGAGGCCTAGTCTCGATTAGAGACCAAATTTATTTGGTCTCAAGGCGCGGTCTCTAGTGGAGACCAAACCGAAAAATTTGGTCTCCAATTTAAATTTACGACCAATGATTTCGAGACCAGCCCCTTTTTGATCTCAATTCGGTCTCTGAAAACAGATTGAGACCGAATTCTTTTATTTTGGAGACCGAAAATTTTCGGTCTCTAACAATGCGCTTTCTTGTAGTGAAAGGACAAATTGCTGAACAATAAGAACAATTATGCAGAGAACTGAACTCTGATAATCCTCAAAAATTTTGGGATAAAGATAAGAGATTTGTAAAAATTACTTTGCTAAATCCTAATACTATTATTTGAGTCAAACAAATGGTGCATACACACCAGGATATCCAAGAATTCGATAGATAAATGAAAGAACTTCTGGATAAAGGATTAATCAGAAATAGCTAAAGTCCTTATATCAGTCACGCTTTCATGGTAAGAAATCATGCTGAGAAAAAAAAGAGGAAAAGCTAAAATGGTAATCAATTACAAAAAACTTAATGACAATGCCGTCTTTGATGGTTATTATATTCCTAACATAACAATCATTTTCAACAGAATTCAAGAAGTCTCTTGATTCTCGAAAATGGATTGCAAAAGCGGATATTGACAAATTAGAATGGATGAAGAAATCATTTCTTTAACTATTTTTAATGTCCCTTAAGGACATTATGAATGGACAGTAATGTCGTTTGGTCCAAAAAATGCGTCTTAAATATTCTAAAGAAGAATGAATAATATTTTCAAAGATCTTAATCACTATTGTTTAGTCTACATCGATGATATCCTTATATTTTCTAAGACCATAGAACAACATAAAGATGATATTTTAGCTGTCACCCAAAGATGCATTGATCATGATATTATCCTCGATAAAACAAATACATTTATGCGGAACAAGAAATTGAGTTCTTAGATCTAGAGATAAAAGTTGGATAAATTATCCTACAAAAACATATTCTACAAAAAATAGAAAAATTTCCTGAAAAGATTGAAGATATGAAGCAACTAGGAAGGTTTATGGAATGTCTTACCTATGCTTCAGATTTCATTAAAGCTTTAGCTAAATAGAGAAAACCATTGCAGCAGAAACTCAAGAAAAAAGTAAATTAGACATAGACCCCTAGCAATTCAAAGACTATTCAGAACTTTAAAAAGATGTGTAAAAATTTTTATTTTCTTAATTTGCCTAATGAAGGAGATGATTTAATTCTTGAGACATATGTCATCAATGAATACTGGAGTACAGTACTCAAATCAAAGAAGGAGAAAAACTCTGTAAATATTACAGTGAAAGTTTTAATAAATCAGAATGCAATTATCCTGCGGTAAAAAAAGAAATCCTTACAGTCATAAGGGAAATTGAAAAGTTCTTAATCATTTTGGCTTGAAAATCTTTTCTTATTCGAATGGATTACAAAAGAAAACTTGGTTTTGTGAAAAATAATTTATCAAATATGCAAGTGTAGGGGCGACTCCTACATTGGTAATTATGACTTAACAGTTTTTCTTCTCTATTAAATATATACAGGGATCGAAAAAATCTCTAACAGATAGTTTAACTCAAGAACTCGCCAATGGTGATCATCAGAGCAGAGCTCCTGCTGGAAAAGGAGAAAATTTAAAATAAAATGTCATTACTACTAAAATGGGTTTCTCCTTCTAGGAAAATCGTTATGGATATTTTGGAATTTCATACAAAAAGTAGATCACGCTTTGGTTTGCTGTTTTCTGCTTATCTAATAGCACAAAGATTCAACCTTTTAGAGTTACAAATTAATTACCCAAGATGTCTTTGTGATATCCCCCCCTCCAAAAAAGTTTTTACATTCAAGAAAAGTGGATCAATGAGTGGTATGCAGCCTGTATTAACTATTATCATAATTATTCCTATGGTATTTGGGAATCATGGAGTTCGACAATCTACTTTCCTGATGATTTGGAGTTGGTGGTGTTAATTTTGCAGCAAAATCAATATCTCCAAATGACCCCATCATGAAAACCGGGAATATAGAATGGTAGTTTACCTAATGAAAATTCCAGATCCAAAACACCCATTTTTCTCAAGATTAACTAAGTTTCAACAATGCATGTTCAGAATGATCAATTGGATTCTTACATCTCTTGATGATCCATCAAAAATTTCATACAATAAATGCCTATATACGGAGGTACATTGTATAATAATTGAGTGTGAAAATGAAAAAGCCAAACCACCCCATTATCTTATTCAAATAATTGATTTAGCCGATCCTAATGATCGACAACAAGAATGATTTCCAAACCGACAAGAATTAGTTAGTGATCATGCTTTAGCAAGAACCATTGGTTTTTAGAATATTTATCATCAAATGTGGCATTAATTGAACAAGGAAGAATACTAATGCATTGCGGGAATACTACTTTCTCTTATCATAATGAGTTCAGCAAATATAGTAAATGAGGGAGCTACTTCAGAAGACGTCTTTGATTATCTATTTGATATTGAAGCTGAAAAATTTTTATTAGAAAAAAGAAAGAAATATCTTTATGAATTATTTAAAAAATGGGATCCAAAACATCTTCCACTTGATGAAGATTTTAATGATTATTTGGATAATGATGGACTGAAAGACATTATTGGAGATGGAGGTATGCAGAATCTCAATATGGATAACTGGTCTTGTTAGTAATTAAGAACTTAGAAAAATAGTTGCACCATTATTGTACTATTTTGTCCAGTGTTAGATCAATAAAATAATGCTGTCTACTGTACCCATGTGAAGACAGCTATAATCATGTGAAAATATCAATGTGTACTGTACATCTGTAGCCGTTAGGGCATTATATGTATTTCATCTCTTCTATAAAAGGAGAGGCTCAGTGTTGAGAAGGGACGCGATCATTTGAGCATACTTGAGTAAAAAAGAAGTCAGAAATCTCCATTTCTCTATAAGCAAGCATCTATAATAATCTTAGTGGTTTAAGTCCCTTTTAAATCTTTCCATTGTAATATCCATTTTCAAGTTTTCAATAAAAGAAGTTTCTCAATAGGGACCGTTATTCGATTGAACCTTATATCTTAAATATTATAATTTCTTAATTCAAATTTCACTATCCTTTAAAATATACAAAACTTGATTAGTGACTACGAATCGAGGTAGTAAACAAAATAGATCTATGATGTGCCTGATCTAAGGAAGGTGTGGTTGAAATTAACAATCTCTGTAAACTGTAAGATAGAGGAACGCCATAATCCAATGCCGACTAAGTTCAGGTAATGGTCGAAACTCTTTAATTAAGCTTTAATTATTTTGTTAAGCATGGTAGGCTTATAACTATTGAAAATATAATATAAGTAGTAGATTATGATAACTAACACTAGTAAAGTCATTATAAGAAATTTAACGGTACAAAACAAGTATATTTCCTAAAAAAAGAAACATAAAAAATATATTATTTGCGTATTTTATCCAAATCTGGGGTCTTTGTGAAATTTCTAAAAGTTTTGGGCCAAAAGTGAAAAAAGAAATAGTACGGAAGGTATTAAAAAATTAAAACAGTCGTTCGGAAGGTAGGAAAAAACTAGAACATCATACCTTAGGGTAATAAAAAACTAAGCCAAAAAAGTGAGGTCCGAAAAAAATTAATGAACACCGATGTCAAGGTACTAAAAAGTCAATTACCCTATTTTATGTTCGACCCGATTCTTGTTTAGGTGGTTGTTATCTATCTCTTAGGCGAGATTTATTATTTTAGTAATCCATGCATGTTACTTGACATATTGCTTATATCATACTATTAGTAGGAAAGACCATATTGTAATCCTACTATTAATTAGCTGATAGTGAAAGTTTTAGTACCGTTATTATATTCCTGTGGTTTTTCCTCGTCTTAGGGTTTGCCACATAAATTTGGTGTGACTTTGTTGTGTTTGGGCTGATTATATTTTTTGTGATTTCAAGTATTTGATCATTGATATACTCTGCCTATGTTAACAACACAGTACAAATATAATTTGCTTCCATTGGTAGTTTAAAATTATTTTTCTAATGTATTTGATAAAATTTCATTTACCTCCTTAAAATCTATTTTATTATTTATTTCCATGCTTTTTTATTTATTGTCTATGTATATGTAATAAGCAAATTACATTTTTGCTGCAACCTTACTTATTACTTTATTTGCACAGATTTGTCTTCATTATTTACACGATTTTCTTCTTAATATGATTAAAGTTTATGTAGCATCTAAACTCATAACCTTATTTTGTTACATATTTGGGCATGATCTTATTGCTGAATTAAGTTCCTTTTCAATATGAATTGAAATCTACATGACAACTAAAATATGTAATGTAAATCTAACTTAAAACACAAGTGATTTGTCAGATTTCGTCAATTATTAATATTTAACATATCAAAAGACAACGACATAATTTGTTAAAAAGTCTCGGGTTGTGGATTTTTAGATGCAAAACAGAAACAACCATTTTAAAAATGTTAATAGTGACAAAAATTTTTTTTGCTTTGAGAAGGTTACAATTTTTTTTTTTTTTGGGGGGGGGGGGGAGGGGTTTGACAGTAGAAGACTTTTTGTCAAAAATTGGGTTGAGAAGGTTTTAGTTGTTTGACTAAGTTAAATAATCATTTTCAAATGTTTGGCAAATGGTTTCTTGTGGTGCATCTTCCCCCAAACAAAGCCAAAGGCAAGATTTGTAACTATTTCGGATGGTTATTTGGATTTTTTTTGCCTATGTTTGACATGAATATTTATATTTAATAGTTATACTGCCTATTCTGATTTTAACTTTTCCTTTATTATTCTTTTTTGTTTAGATTCCTTTCAGTGGCCGTTTACTGTTCTAGTTTTTTTAGGACTTCTTGTTGGTATAATAATTGAATAAAGCGAAATCAAATCGTGGCAAAACTAAAAATTTAAGGAGAGACTAGTCTGAAAAAAATTGAAGGGTTGGAGGTAGTTGAGTGTAACTGGAAAGCGGGAAAATGGCATAATGGAGGAGAGAGAGGGAAGGGCTACAACAGTGTGCCAGTGAAGTCACTCGTAGTGGGCTACATTAAGCAATGCAAGTTCCATAGTGACAGTCTATTGATGGTCTTCTATTACAAAGTCGATAGCGGATAAATGTTGGTGTCTATGATGACAGAACAGATGCACATAAGGAATTCTTCGCCGAAAAACAAAGAGTACAAGATGAAACTAACAAGGATGCAATGATTAGGACTGTAACATAACAGTATATGTCCATCAAGTTAATAAAGAAACAATGCAAAAAGCATGTAGTCAAAAATGTTAATTCTCGAAATCATTGGGCACAAAAATATTGATAGTTTATTCATAAGTGGGAAATGCTAATGGCTATTAATTTAGTTACATGTGGAATCGTGGAGTAAAATTTCACCACATTATTTAACTATGTATATACGCCAACAATTTACACGCGTTGTTTATTTTCAAATGTCATGTGCTGACCAGGATTTCTTTTTGAAAAATATTAATGCTATCCAAAATCATAGCAGTGTTTGTTTACTTTTACTTTTTAACAATTGCTTATCATCGATGGATGATCATCCATTTTATTAAATTCTATTCTGTTTGAACACATTTATAAAGGAAATAAGTTGAATTGATCATAGTTATTAAATTTCTAGTTCACATCCTACGATCCTAGGATTTTACGATTTAAAAACTTTCCACCGATCTAACTCCTGCTAGAATCTTAAATTTATTTGGATCTCATGATTCTATTTGAGTTCAAAAAATAGATGGTTGGATCATAATGCGATTTTACGATCCTACGACCTCCCACTATCCTAAATAAATGTTACAAAGTGCTCATACTTAATTATAATCGAGAAATTATTCTAACGATGTATATTTTGTATCAAGATTTCCCATAAAACATAATTGAATGAATTTGTATAATCTTTATGGAAGTTTATTAAGGTTTTTGTTCTTACGATAATAAGTTTCATTATTCCAAACAAATATTAGAAACCTGTAATCCTCGATTCGATTCTATGACTCTGATTCTAAGGACTCTCCATTAATTCTAATTAGGATCCCGATTCTAACAACCTTGAAATCGATATAGTTTTTTACTTTTTTGGCTGCTTAAGACTTAAACGGATACTTGGACTTAATCAATCCAGATTCATATATTGGCATTCCTTATAAAAAAAAAAAAATTGGCTATTAAATTTTATAGATATAAAGCACTAATTCTAATATTGAGACTACGAACGGCCTAATCTTAAATGAACTTTTTTAAGTCTAGAAACATAAGTAGAAGTCACTTCTGCAATGTATTGAATGCCAGGGCGAAGGTTTTACCAAAACAATTCATTAGGTAATATTTTTTATTTTTTGGTTCATTAAATAAAGCTGACTACTTTTATTGAGCCTTTATTTAGGGATAGTCCAGTATATAAAACTACGAGGTCTATGTATAGAAGAAAGTACAACATACTAAGCTGTTAATTGATTAGTCTAATGCCGACTGCTCTTTTACTTAAATTTACTTGCACCAATAATTTTTGTAACACTTTGTGATTTGATCTAGGCATTTATAGTGCAAGAGTAGGACTAACAAAAAATCAGGTTCAGGTTAATTCAGGGCCGGTCCAAAAAAATCTAACATTTGGACAAATATTTTATACTCAGATGCTGTTCAAATTATAAATTAATTAACAAGACCCAAACTCTGTTTGGATATCTAATGTCCGGACCCAATTGTTCGACTATCTGAATATGTGGAATGAGTTTTTGACATTCTAACGGAATAATGTGTGATTGAACCCAAGCCTAATTTTTTCAATGCCCGGACCTGGTTGTTTGAATTTTTCAATAAAAATTTCTGGAGGTTTTGGTTCAAAACTACACTTAATCGAGTTGTCTGATGTCCAACCAATTGTTCGATGCTCTGAATTCAAAATGACTCACAAAATCCAGACAATCTGGATGCAAATTTTGTAACTATATCAATCTGTTTGAATTGAATAAAATCCGAAAATCAGGTTGGATGGATTTTTGCCAACCCCATGCATGAGCTTATACAAATCAGACTAATGTCTATTCGTCCACTGGTCGAAATTCTCTAGTATCATATAAAACGCAATGTAAGTCTGAAAATAAAAAGAAATGATTTGGGTTAGATATGAAGAAATGAAAAGGTTTAGTTTTACATAGTTAAGGATTACTTATGTTAATTTAACGTAATGGTATAGAGCTTGAAAAATGACATGATAAATATGAGTTTGAGTTGAACACTACTAGTATTTTTTGTTGGCGGAGAAGTGATTGATTTGTCCTAATACTCTGAACTAAAAAGCGGCAAGGAATTTGATGTGTAACAAATTAGGGAAAGCAAATCTAAGTTAGGTCATAGGACGTGGACTGATCATCATGCATAATTGTTGATTGACAACCTGAAAAAACAGGTTTTAATAATTGGGTCTTCACAAGGAAAAAAGGAAAAAATCCAAAAAAAGGAAAAATTAAATGTTCATCCCCAATAATTGCAATCCAACTGGCTACTGGAACAAAAAAAAATATAAATAAAAAATCATGAGTTCATAGCCCGCAAGAAACCAGCCCTTTTGTTAATTTTCTGTTGATTTGAAAATTATTATTGTTTGCGTAAATTAATTGTAACCTCGGAAGCATAGGAAACATAGGTCAGCTAGGTAAAAAGAAAATGAAAAATAAAGAAAAATTCGGTGGGATTTTGGCATATGCTAATTTGCTAAGTTGTGGTCTTCCTTCGCTACTCCCGATCTCATCTTCCTCAGCCTTCCTTTCTGTCTCCCCTCTCTGCAATTTATCCCCGAAAATAAAGTACCCATTTTGGTTTCGAGTGTAATTTTTTCTGGGTTTCGGAAGTTGGAAAAAGAGATACTTGAATTTTATCCCTCAATTTTGTTGATGTAATTGAAACTGCTTGAGTTGGGTACCCATAAATCAGCCTGAAAAGGAAGAAATTCACGTGATTTTGGTGAAAAAGCTGGAAATTCTTTGTGGGTGTGAATCGTGGTTCCTTTTTTTTTTTGGGTTTCTAATTTTTTGGGAAGATAATTGGTTAAATGGAGGTGGGCTATTAAAAAAATTTGAGCTGGGGATAAGAGGAGGAAAGAGATATGCTGTATTTGAAACAGCCTCAGGTTCAGGATAAATGGGGTGGTGAATTGATGAAATTGAGAATTTGAAGTCTGAAATTTGAATGCGTGTCTGAGATTTTCCCGAGCCCAAAGGCTCGGGGGATCCGAGTAGGAAAATGGGTCCTCAAGGAAATGAGCCCCAACTCTTGCACCCTTCTCTCTCCCCTCCTCAGCCTTACATGCAGAAGTTCAGGCTTTATCAGACTCAATCGGTATTCTTCTTCCTTCCTTGTGATTCTAGTCATCTTTGAATTTTATTGGTTTTGATGAATTTGTAACTCACATTTCATTTGGGTGCAAATTTGAATTGGTTTTTAGCTGATGGGAATTCAGCTTTGTGTAATTCCATGTTATTTCTTGGTAGTTTCGGTTAAATGGTGTTGATCATACTTGAAATTTGTGTTGGACTGGGGAATTGCTCGAGTTAAGGTTATTTTATGCTGAAATGGTGCAATGATGCTTCTGGGGCTGTTTTGGATGGGGGTACTTTTTGTGGTTTAAATTGTTGTCATATATCAGAAGGCTCATCACTCACCAATAGGGTAGTTCAGGTTGCCAATGTACAGAAAGTTTGGCTGCTTTCCATCGCGGTCAAACTTACTCAACACCTATGTTCCTGATGTTACAAATGAGAGAAGCCTGCGCGCATCATTCGTAGTATAGAGGCATGATTTGGCCCCTTGGGAAATGTTATGAAGTTAATGCAGGAGAACGTTGACCATTGGAGATGGGAAAGCCGATAAGTAAAAAGTTGAAAAGTAATGGTTTATTGTATAATTAACTCAGCCCCCCCTCCCCCCTCAAACACACACACAAAAACACATGTAATTTCTTGTAATTCCACCGTCAAACATGGGTAATTTCCTAGACCACTAAACCTCATGGACATAGAGCTGTCTTTTTCAGTATGCAAATAGGTTCACGCCCTCTCCAATTAGGTGTTTGTTGAATATTATTGAATGACCATTTTTTAAATTGCCCTTTCTTGTGTCTTGACTGAGCTTAGTCAACATTGTCTCAAGAGTAAAAGTGTCTTTCATATCAACGGAACAATCCACCATCTGAATAAAATAAGGGCTACAACTACCATTTGTATGCTTGGAGTAAGAGGTGTAAGTACTCTGACGCAAGGATTCAAAATGCGGTTCGGTTGTGCTACGGCATAATCATTCTAATGCTCTAATGCGGCAATTGTGTTCCATATCGTGGTTTTCGTAGGTTGAAAATGCTGTTCGTCCAACTTCAAAATCTTTCCAATGTGGCCATTTCATTGTGCAGCGGCCACACTTTGACCGTGAATCCTGCATAAGGATTTTTGTTAAAGTTAGTTGTGTGAATC
This sequence comes from Carnegiea gigantea, assembly GCA_029747015.1. Classification (NCBI taxonomy): domain Eukaryota; kingdom Viridiplantae; phylum Streptophyta; class Magnoliopsida; order Caryophyllales; family Cactaceae; genus Carnegiea; species Carnegiea gigantea. Next base: position 300,866 of record JAKOGI010000179.1, on the reverse strand, counting down.
TGTAGCTTTCCTCTTTAAAAATTGTAGATAAATAGTGACGTAGTGGATGATTGGAACCCAATTGGTTGTCCCATGATTGAACCCGTTTGAAGGGGCTTTTTACATAAATTTGTGATGTATTTTCTCGTTATAATGTCATATTAGAGGAAGGATCTGTGAGAGAATTTTTTGTAGCACTTTTTTGGGGTGGGTTGAGGCCAGCGTCAAAAGTATTTATGATGCTTTTTGACTGATTCATACCTGATTTTTTTTTGTGCCCAGTGTTAAACCTATATTACTTTAGCAGGCTTGGGTCTCATTTGCAAGAGTATGAGAGAGGATAATCCGTCAACAAATTGGTAATTTAACTTCATGAGATTGTTGGATGCTCAAATGACATCTGGTAACATTTATTTTGATACCCACATATGATCAATGGAAACACTTTGTTTCCTGACAAAGGATTATATTAGGGGGGTGACAATTGGGATGGTTGGAGATGGTTGGCTGAATGATGGCATGTAGTTGCTGAAGGCGGGAGTTGGGCTTGTAAGAGTCCTGAATAGTGGTTTTCTAAAGTTGCAGTGAAGTCCAGTGTTCGGGAGTATGAGAAAGTGACAATATTGCCCATCAAGAGTAATCAAGATCACAATAAAGCCAATTTCAGAACCCCCGCCCTCCCAAAAAAATCCCTTCATTTGAGGCTTGAAGTTCTATTTCTTCAATAGCAAGTTACTAATGTGATGTGCAACAACAGTGAACCTACCAGCAACTGGGGGTTGGCATTCATTTGTCACTAAAGATAATAGATAAGTGGCTGTTTGGATTATCTTGTTTAAATTATGAATTTCTTGTGGATTCTGGTGATTCTATCTTGGAAAAGAGAGTATATAAGCTATCCCGTTCAAGTATGTCTCATCCTTAAATTCTTCAGTGTATAGACGCCACTGGGGTACATAACTAAAAAGCATACCACAATACTTGTACCAAGTTGCAGGGGGCCCCTTCGCTGTTCAAGTGGAAAGTAGGTGACCTCCCTGTCACACAGATTTAGCATAATTAGGGTTGAATCATGGCTTAGAACTGGATTCCAGGGTTGACGAGAATCCCTTAAAACTACGATTCACACATGCCAATGTCTCTCAATTACGTAACACGGACCATGGTGAATGCTGGAGATGTACTTCTAACAGATGGATGGAGCAATAGACAAATGAGGGCAAAGGAAACATTGCTATTTATGATAACTAATGAGGTTGATATCTGAGTGAGTTGACCTGGGTAGGCCTCCTCTTTGTCCTGTCCTTTTGTACAGTTGTCAGCTCATATAACTTTTATACAATGAGTATAGGGAAAAATTCCATACTTTCTTGTTGGCTCAATATGTCAAGTAGTCAAGTGAACCTCACATTAACGAGCAAATTGTTGCTCTTTTTCAGTTGAAACATGCATTGGGTGCAAGAACTATATCTGTCTTCCATATGTTGTTCTAGAGCTAAAACTAGCAAGTCATATATTCTGGAGTCCAATTAGGCAGTCTAAAAGATATGAATTTTGAGCTTCTGATATCATTGTTATGAACATGATTTTGGAGAATTTTGCCCCGCTTTTCATTTTTGTGATAAAATTGGACTATTTATTTCCTTATAGTTGGCTGTTGATGAGTGGCTTCAGAATCAAAGTAATCTCTTTTTGTACTTAGTTTCCCATCTGAATGGTAGTATGTTACTTGATCTTTGTTGACTCACTCTGCTTGTTTTCATCCGATAGAAATTCTACATGATAGGAAGGGATAAGAATAGAACATACTGGCGAGTGTTAACAATTGATCGCTCAGAACCATATGAGCTAGACATTCGCGAGGATTCTACTACATATACTGAAAGTGAATGTTCTGAACTCCTGAGACGGATACATGAAGGAAACAAATCTGTTGGTGGACTGAAGTTTGTCACCACTTGTTATGGAATAGTTGGTATGTAATATTCATGCTATTTTTATAACTGTAAAGGCTGTAGAGTTTGATTGATTGTCATCTATTTTCTTTCATTCTTTTTTGTCTATCAGGATTCATTAAATTTTTGGGGCCTTACTATATGCTGCTAATCACTAAGAGGAGGCAGATTGGTGTAATATGTGGGCACACAATATATGCTATCTCCAAGAGTGAGATGATCCCACTTTCAAATTCTACACAATCGGCTAGCATCGAGGACTCCAGAAATGAGAACAGGTATTCTGTGGCAACTATCTCATGGAACAGATTTTAAGGAAGCCATATGCTGATATCCATCCCTCGCCCTTGTTTATCTTGGCGATTGACTTGAATTTTATTGACTAGCTTTAGGCTTCAAGATTATTGAGAATCGATAGTTTCTGTCAAAAATAATTAACGGACTACTCGAAAGTTTGTTCGAACCTCTTAACTATTGCTTCTTCTATCCCATTCTACACGATGCATTGAAACTCATGGCTCCTGCATTTATGTCAAAAAATTAATGTGCCCACATAGAATGTCAGTCATTGGGTAATTATTGAGTTGAATTATGACATTAACTGGTTCATGCTGTAATGGCCACGATTTATTTTGCAATGGCTGGGAGTGGGAGAGACCATCTTAAGGTGCCAAGCCTAGCTTCGTGGCTTTACTGTTATCTTGGCTGTCAATGCAATTTTCATCTTTTTGGGACTGCTGTCTATGACTCTTTGCTTTTTATTTGGTCTGAGGTATTAGCGGGTTCTCCTGTCAAGGATGTAAGTGAAACAATCTATCTGGTGTAGCAGAGGTAAGACTGATGAACTACTGTGGCAGGAGGCTCCACTACGGAGTGGCAGTAGAAAAGTCATGGACATGAGAATTAATTGTTTGTTTTCTCTGATGATCTCTGATAGGGTGAATGGTTTTACTCAGGAAATTTCTTCAGCAACAAGAGTATATTTCAGTTCTTTCTTAGCTTCATGTAGTAGAACCCTTGCACATCATTTATTTTTTATATTGGAGGATTGACAAGCTCTCTTAACATTAGGGAACTGTTTCCCTTTGTTTGGTGTTAGCCATTGATTGACTGACATACCCATCTACCAAAGAGAGAACAAATAAAAATTTTATGTTGAGGTTGCAATACTTGGGCTTGTTTTGCTGCTACACGCATTTGTATGTTGGGAAATTCTATGGTCATCTTGGGAGTACAGTAAATTTTGTACTCTCGGCTTATTTATATGGTAAACAACACACTAATGTGCACTAATGAATATAGCTTTTTATTTTGGGACTGAATGATTTTGGACTTTTTAGCATACTGTGACCATATTTTGGTGTACAGTTTTGGAGTTACATTTTTCTGGTGTACAGTAACTGTTTTTGGTCTGTAGTATTTAACTGTACAAGCGATTAAACGATACACTAAACAACACCCTAATGTAACTAAAATTTTTAAACTGTAATTTTTCGTTACAGTAAGTGTGGTTTTAGTGTATTTTTAAGCTACAGAAGTTGGGAGTACAACATTTAACTTTACTTCCGGAATGGCCGTAGAAGATTCCTTGTTTGTTAGGGCTTTCAAACATTGCTTTGTTGAAAAAGTAGACTACTGTTTAAATCAAAGGAGCTGAAAATGATTGAAAATTTTTCTGTTGTTGTGTATACTTTCCTGAGTGCAAACTGTTTTTACTTTTGTTGATCTTCGTTATGTTAATGGTGCAGATATAAGAAGCTTCTGGGCATGGTAGATCTTACAAAGGACTTCTTTTTTAGCCATTCATACCATGTCATGCGCACTCTACAAAAGAACCTGTGTGATAGACGGACTGGACAGGTGGTGTATGAAACTATGTTTGTGTGGAATGAATTCTTAACACGTGGAATTAGAAGTCATCTCCAAAATACTGCTTGGACTGTTGCATTGGTTTATGGTTTCTTTAAGCAGGTCAGTGCTGAATTTCTATTTTATGCTTGGCTGAGTGTAAGATTGGGATGTTCATTAATGTGGAGGTTTGAATACGACAAAGTAAGACTTTGTCTGTCTGAATGTCTGAGATCCCGGTTTTATGTGCTGATTGTCTCTGTTGTTTCTTCTTATTTTATATAAAATGTAGGCTCTTGCTTTTGCTGTCTTCCTATGTTCTAAAGACTACCTTTGACCTTTCTTTATTTATCTTGTGCAGGCCACACTCTCCATAGCTGGCCGGGACTTTATGCTAACTTTGATAGCAAGACGTTCACGTCATTATGCTGGTACCAGGTTGGTGTGGACATTGTATCGATTTCCTTTAATTTGTAGATAGTTCTAGAGAGTTTGTTGTTTCTGATACTCCTCATCCTCCCCTGAGCATGGGGGGATTTTTAAGAAATTTTTTTTTTACATTTTTTTGGGGTCTAAATATGATCTGAATGTTCGATTGCTAAGTTCTGCTTACGTTGGTGGTACTTGGAATTTGACTACTTTTTTCGAGGACACTGAATGTGTGGCAAACCCTACTTGAAATCATGCTGTCTCTTGACATAGACTTTCTGATTGCTCTTTATCAGATATCTGAAACGTGGAGTGAATGAGAAGGGGCGAGTCGCAAATGATGTCGAAACAGAGCAGATTGTGTTTGAGGATGTTCCAGAGAGATCCCCTGTGCAAATTAGTTCTGTTGTCCAGAATCGTGGCTCTATTCCTCTTTTTTGGTCTCAGGAAACTTCGCGCTTAAATCTTAAGCCTGATATCATATGTATATTTCTACCTTGACAGCTCAGCCTTTGTTTTTATGGGAGTAATTAGTATTAAGAGCTACTTTTTCTAAAATATCCATGAGATCATTTTGTGGGGAAGTTTAAGGAGGGAAGATAGGTTTACCCTCCCCCCCCCCGCCCCCAAAAAACAAAAATCCCTCGCCCCTCTTGCTGAGTTTTAATCCATTTTCTTCATGGAAGTTCAATATCATTTGCTGGTCATTAAATTTAGGAGTCTCATTCGTATTTTTAGTTTTAATATGGGGTTAACTGTCAGCCTCTATGTTTTTTCCTGGGGTAGGACTGTAAGTATTGGCCAGATTACGATATCGACTGGGAATCCCATTGGGCTAGTGTTTTTTTTTTTTTTGGGGGGGGGTTTCTTCTGGCCATTTACCTTCTACAGTGGGCTAATATGCATGTGTTGTGTTTCTTATGCCTTCTCTGTCTCTTTAGTGTCAAGAAGGGATCAAAATTATGAAGCTACAAGGCTTCATTTTGAAAATCTTGCCAACAGATATGGAAACCCGATAATAATTTTGAATTTGATCAAGGTATGATTTGCATATTGTTCGCACTTCACACTTCATACAATTTTGTAGTGCATGACTGCACCTTCTTTGCCTACTTAAGAGACCTGAATTGTAACAAGTCTATGAACCTCCAGAGTTTGACGACTTGTTTCATTTTGTTTTCCACTTTGAACAGACAAATGAGAAGAGGCCACGAGAGTCCATTCTCCGTACAGAGTTTGCAAATGCTATCGAATGTATTAATAGAGACTTGCCTGAAGAGAATCGCCTGAAGTTCCTGCATTGGGATTTACACAAACATTCACGAAGGTAGTTGTTTCTGCTTTGTCATTGCAGGGATTATCATAAAAATAGCACTGATTTCTACTTATACTTCTTCTGTGCTCTGGCAACTGATCTTTTATTCTGAGGCCGCAGGACACATTTACATGCACATGCACTTGCCAAAACCTGAACTTTGTGGTGCTTTGATATGTTTCCTGATTTTTTCTCTTTGTTCTCTTTCCAGCAAAGCAACAAATGTATTGCTCCTTCTAGGAAAGGTGGCCGCATACGCATTGACACTAACAGGTTTCTTTTATTGTCAACTACTACCTGCCCAAGGGCCTGCTGATCCTTCAGTATGTCCACCCTCTGAGTAAGTAGGCCTATCTCTTGCAGTTTTTTCATTTGTACTGTGTGAAGGTTGAAAATATGTGGGCCCGATCTAATTCAATCTTGCCCAGGATTTAACTCCTGTTTTGTTTTTTTTCCCTAATGGAAAGAAATATAGAGCAGAAGTCACTGTCTGGTTCCTTCTCAGATCTTTTTGCAACATATTATCAAAAAGTCACGCATTGCTTGAAACAGTGAACCATTGACCCACTGAGCTACATTGAAGTTTTTTACATAGTTGTGCTTGGTTTTGTTATGGACCTCCATTCCAATTTGCATCACTGGCTTTACTGCATGATTTTCTTGGCCACTTATGTGATGTTTGGTTAAATGTAATGTAATGCAATCAATCTTGTAATGCAACCTTGATTACATACTTTGTGGTAATCAGAATTACAAAGTAGTTATTATTTGTAAGCAAGATACTGAAACACAATCACAAACTTGTTTGCATTATAAGGTGTCCTCTTTTGTTGTTTACATCCAACTAAACATCACCTTAAAGTTAATTATAGCAAGGTAGTCTGGCCGTTCAAAGTCCAAATCTTTTGTTAACAATTTTTTATTGGGTTTCCTCTTTTGTTGTTGAATTTCTATTGGTTGAGTGTCTGTTATATGTGACTCAATGACCTGAAGTCTGATTATGAACTGTAGCTGTCGCTAGAGTGATGGGTCCATGTTTGTCTAATCTCTGGTGGCACCTCTTATAATAAAATGTAAATGAATGATGCAGGAACTTAGAGACAAATAACTATTCTCCGCAGGAGAATTGTAAAACTGACTCTGAAGATGCTAAAATAGAACGAAGAAATGGCGATACTGAAGCAAATGGAGATTTTGCTGAGAAGAAGCCAGTGTTCCAAAAAGGTGTTCTGAGAACAAACTGCATTGATTGCCTCGATCGAACAAATGTTGCTCAATTTGCATATGGATTAGCTGCCCTAGGACACCAGCTTCATGCTTTAGATATTATAGATGTCCCGAAGGTGGACCTTGATTCATCTCTAGCTGATGATTTGATGGGATTCTATGAAAAAATGGGAGACACTCTTGCACACCAGTATGGAGGCTCTGCTGCTCATAATAAGGTATTCTTTAACATGTCTTGCAACAAGTTGCCTATATTTCTTGAAGCATTTATGCATGCTGATATTCCTCCCTCTCTCTCACCCCCCCTGAACGCACACATGCTTACACACGCATCTCCAAATCTTATTCCAAATATACACCTGAAGTTCTGCCTAAGCTTTGTGTGTGTGTTGGTTTGGGGTGGTTTAAGGGTCGAATGTGGCAGCCTTCCCTTTGAATTGGAAGAGGCTGTTTCTGTTGGACTCTTGATTGAAAAGTTTTGATTTACCCCCCCCCCCAAAAACCTAGAGACTGTTCAGTGAGGCATTTTGCTATAGTATCATATAATCCAAGTGGAGGATTGGCCCAAAATTACCACTTCAGCTGTCGGAAAAATTGACATGTCTCTCTCTCTGTCTCTGTCTTTGTCTCTCTCTCTCTCGCTCTTCATGAACTTTGATGTTATCCACTTTGGACGTGACCAGCAATCCTATGCAGCAAAATATGCTTGTGACTAGCAGTCCTTTGCAGCACAGGAAGCTTCATGATTTTCATTTTGCTTGGAGCTGTTCAAGTCAACATTGAAGCGTGAGACCTTCAATTTTATGAACCTTGATCATTCTACTCACATCTCCTATATCATCGGTTTTTGCTTTTATTCTGTCTAATGACAACCACCACCACCTAGTGAGGTCTTGTTTGAAACCATGCTTGTTTATGTCTCTCTCTAAGGTATTCTTACCAATTCTCGTTTGGTTTTGTGCTGATCTATGTATGCAAAACATATTGATAAGTGTCTCCTTCCACCTTTCTTTGAGTTTTGTTTCCAAAAGGTTGCATCCTGTAGTTGTAAGATTTTCGTCAGCATTTACATGTTCCTTATTTGAAGCCCTTATGACTATTCCTTCTCTTCCAAGGGCAAAGATATTTTTTTTTTTGGTTTTGGGGGGGGGGGGTTGCTATGTGAAAGAGATGATATACTACCTTTTTGTGAGCTGTTTCTCAACATCAGGTCCAACCTGTTCACAAATCCAATGATGCAAAAGCAAACATAAAACAACTTCATTTTGCCTTGAACCTGATTTCGCAAACTCATTCCTTATCTAGAGATAACAGTATTGAAGGGCACACAGACGTTTATTTTCAGCAAATGCAAGAAGCTCTTAATGCTTTCTTAAAAAGAAAAAAAAAGTTGCAGAGGGCTCACCCCTTTTCTTTCTTCCTTTTCTTTGGGGTAGGGGGTGGTTTGGGGAAGAGGCTTTAGCAAGGTGGCTTTGTCCCAAGAAAATTGCAAACATAAGATTCCATGTGGTCTTTGCAGCCGGGCAACCTATACTACAGACATGTTGCGTGTTTACAACAAGTTGCATGTGTCTTGCACCAACCATCATAGGTTCCTTTCCTGTCCTCCTTATACAACAATATCAAGGGTTCTAAAGAGGAAAGGCTCTTCATTGATATTTTGTTGTATAATGCTGTTATTTCATAGTTATAAAGCCTTTTGTGAGATGTTTTCAATGCTCTTTCTAGCCATTCTTGGGACTTTTTTTTTGGTTTTTTTTTTTTTGGGGGGGGTTTGGGGGGGGGGGGGGGGCTGTGGAACAATTCAAAATAATGGCCTTTCGACATTTTTGGATGTAAAACTCTGAGTTTGTCCTTGTATGTGCAGAACCATTTTTGGATGGCTATATAGCCTTATGTGATGCTTCAGCATAGCAATGCATGACATGCCTATCTCCCAAACAACGCTACCTAACAAAGCCAAACAGACATATGCGCACACACACACACACACACACACACACACACAAGTGAACCTCTCTGACAAGTAATGATTTAGTCTGTCAATGTTGTTATTCTTGTACATATGGTTCTGCCCTTAACCCCCACAAAATGTGATTGGTCCTTTGATGCATATGTGTTCTTCAACAGTCCTTCAATGTGCAAAAGCTTTATTCAGCCTTTAGTTTAAACCACCCCGCCCGAAAAAAAAGAAGCTGATCACTTGAGTTTCTATTTTTTGTACTTGGCATAGATATTTTCTCAGAGAAGGGGTCAATGCAAAGCTGCAACCCAGTCACAGGAATTTTTCAGAACTCTGCAACGATATTACAGCAATGCGTACATGGATGCTGAGAAACAAAATGCCATCAATGTGTAAGTTCCTTGTCCACCCCTCCAAAAAAAGTGAATAATTCCAGTGTACAAGGGCATTTAGGCTTATAATATTCTCTCTCATCAAGAGTGAAGACTTCCTTATGCCTCCCTCCCCGTAGGCAGGAGAAGCTATTCATCCATTGAAGCCTATCGCAGAGTGACCTAGTAGGCTCTCAATGAGCGCCTGCGGGGAGTTGAGGAAGGGGTTTAAATGGAGTGGACTAGGCCCAACAAAGACCTATCCTCTAGGGTAACTATGCCCACAAGGCGGCTAGTTATCTTCCCCCAAATTCTCCCAAACAAAGCTCTTGTACATGTAATTTAGTTTTAGTGCATAAGTTCATCATTTCTGATAGACTTCGATGCTCAAATTCTTGGTAAGATCTTGTAGTCCTGCTTTTCTACAATAAGATTGGATACATTTATTTCCATTTCCACTATTAATGTGCTTCACAATAAAAACATTTTTGTGCAGATTCCTTGGGCATTTCCAGCCTCAGCATGGCAAGCCAGCATTATGGGAGCTAGGCTCAGACCAGCTTTGGAATGCTTCAAGAAGTGGACAAACAGAAACCGATACAAATGGAAGGTACTTGAAGTTGCTTGAGACAAAAGCTAGTTGGGGCTGATTTAAAATGTTCAGATGATTATATTTCTTTGTGCTCAAAGGAATTTTGAAGTTGAATAACCTGTGGTGTTTTACCTTCCTTTGAGGCATCCAAAATAAAAGTTCTAACCTTGTCATGTTATATTTTTGAAGCTATCATGACTCACTCACTTATTCAGATTTTATAGTCAACTATTTTATCCTAAGTGAATTGAGTGCTTTGGTTGCTCAGAAGGCACAATATGTGACTTTTTTTTTTAAAAAAAATTTTTAGGGTGAAATTCAAATAAGATTCATGTCTAATTAACATTCCTCTCCCCTCATCAACTAGGCAAAGAAGAAAATGAAATTTCATTTAATGCCTTTTATGATTTTGCCAATTTTTAGTGGGGATGAAGGTTCTGAAATCCAGCTACTTCCCTGTTTCTTTGAGCTATATCCATAGTCACTAACAGTTACGAATCAACCAAAATGCCTATAATAAAACACTAAGTTAGGATTTCAAAATTTGCAAAATTAGTGATTTAGGCTTTATTAGATGAAAATATTGCTGGTAAAATCAAACAACAAATAGAATTTAAACATATATCAAAGAAAATTGTATCAAAAGCGGGTTAATCGGTAAACCAATAAATCGATTAAAAATGTCAGGTTTGTTGGTTGAAATTTGACAGGTTCGTCAATCAAACAAACTAGTTTATCACCAACAAAGATGGGATTCAGTATAGTAGTGATTTTTTTTTTTTTTTAGATGGGTAAATTTTGCATGCACACAACCTGTGGAGAATTGAAGCTTTTGGTATTTCTTTTGGAAACTAGTCATTCTACGCTAGACTGCCCCCAAAGAAGTAGTACAGTAGTCAAAATTGAGAATTCATCCTTGAATTTTAAAATCGAGGAAGGGATACATATTGTTGGTTGTAGTGTTTTTATTGTTTTTTCTTGATTATTAATTAACTTGTGGAAGGAACCAGGTTGCATAACCTTGTCCATTAACAGGGTGCTATATGCCTCCAGAGTCCAGACGTCCATGCCCCCTTGCTCCCAAACGCTCTCTCTCCCCTTCTCCCTGCCTATGCCTGAATCCTGAGCTTTAGGCATAGCCACAAGTGCGCAGATCCTAGTTACCTTGACCCAATGCAGGGCAGTTGGACTGGGAAGATACTAGTGAGCCTTGAATCCTGAGCTTTAGGCATAGCCACAAGTGCGCGGATGCTAGTTACCTTGACCCAATGCACGGCAGTTGGACTGGCAAGATACTATTGAGCCTCCAGGAGCTTTTCTCTTTCATTGATCAACATTGCAAATCCCTTGTCCATTAAAGAGTATCAGATGGTGTCCGGTGTCCATTCCCCATGCTTTCTCTCTTCTACCCTGCTGAGGCACTTGGCTCATAGCCATGAGTGCACAGATATAGTCTATGGTCAGTCTGGCCTGGAAGCTTGTCCCCATTGGAGTGCTGTGGGGGGTCCAGTGAGATTGCATCACAGATAGATTTGCCAATGGCTAACCTCCTGTCTCTCTCATTGATCAGCATCATGCAGCCTTGTCCCCCTATCTTTCTGTTCCTTCACCCATTTCTCTATCCTTTGTTCTTCCGCAATTATGGTGTAATTCTTGTGCTATATGCTGTGAACGTGTTTGCGTAGCGTGGCTACACTGGTCATCCCTGTGGTGTGTCAGCCAAAGGGGACCATTAGGTGTTTCCTCACATTGGTTGATCCAATGGAGGAACTAGAGTACAGGGTTGGGGATGGTTCCCTTGCCCCCTTGAGACCAGGCAAAAATTGACGTGACTCGAAAACCAAACCTAAACCTAAACTTGCATGAAAGTCATGGGTTTTGAACACGATATTACTAACCCGAATCCGAAACAAACTGAATCCGGAAAGCTTGTTAATTAGTGGGTCAAACCTGACCCGGACCCGTTTGGCCTCTTGGGTTAAGACAATAAAAACAATTTTCTTGTGTTTGTAACATATTAACTGAATGTTATATCGCTATAATTGATTTTTTTTTTTTACCTTATCCCTCTTAATAATAACGGTTATTGATTATATCACATCATTTAGAGAGATGTTACATAAGTATCGTCTTCCTTTACTAACGAACACTAATACCATTTCCTTTCCTAACTTCATTCTCATAAAATAACATTTTATACAAATACATAGTATAATTTCAACAAAATGGGCATGAAATGATGCAAAATGAATAATTTATAATCTTAATGAATTTAATAAGAACCGGACAAATTTGGAATATACGTTTGTTGTACTATTATATTTTTGGTGAAGTGATAACCTAGTTAATCACATTCTGAATGGTATTACTTGTAATAATCTAAATTTTTTATTTAATTAAAGAAATAATTATAATTTCATGTACTTTAATTTTCTTTTATTTGGTTGTCGTTCTAACTGGACCGAAGTCACTGAACCATAATGCTAGGGGTGAGCAATGGGCCAAAAGGGTGACGGGTAATGTTAGGGTGAGTCGTGCTTTTCCTTTGGACTAAATGGGCCAGGTCGTGCCAACCTAGGTTGACCTTTTTTGACCCGTTTAAAATGGAGCAAACGTGCATAAGAAACATCCATGTAATAGTCATCGTTACCCCGTTATTACCTAACCCATTATTGATGTGACCTTTTAGCACCTTATTTTAAACGGGCTGACCTGTGCAACCCAAAGAGGACTTGACCCGTTGCCCACTCCTACATGACACTTATATGATTGCTGAACTTTTTTATTAACTACGGACGATTTTTAAGTAATACATGTGTTTAGTTCTTATAATTGAACCCCCCCCCCCAAAAAAAAAAACTGATTAAAAATGTGCTGTTAACCTGTTGGGTCAACTAGATACTGAAATATGTTTCCATATTTTACTGAACCCGAAATACACCGATCTTGTATTTTACCCAAACCCGAATATACCTGACCTGTATTTTACCACCCGTTTGCTGGAATTAACAAGTAAACTTCGCTTTTTTTAGGAGGGGGATTTTTTGAGACTTTACTATCACAATGGAGCCCACTTAATCAAATCCGATTTAGTTTGACAAAAAGGGGAATATGAGATCACAATGTATGCATAGTTCGAATACCAGCTGTATTTCAAAACTTTGGTGCCCTACGAAGTGGACTCCGCAAAACATGACACTGAATGGAATTTGCAAAAATTACCAAGGGCATAAATCTTAATGCTGCTTGTGTCTCACATTTCTTTATTAGGTCACTATTCAAAAGGTGCCATTCAGATGGGAGCATTCTTCAAAAAAGAGGCTCGACAACCGCAACACCTGATTTGCGAAAAGAGAACTTTACAACCTTGGTTTTCCCTGATCCACCTGAAGCTGCTGACAGAGCTGCATTGGAGTCATCTCCTGGAGTATCAACATCAGAAAGTGACGCATCATACTGCAGGTCCATTTTTTATCAGGATATTTCTTGATTCTTTGTTGTCATGATTATTTCTGTTTCCATGCTGCATTTTTCTCTTATTCTCTTTTGCTTCTGCTGCCCTCTTCCTTGTGTATATCTAGAGATTCTTGTCATCACCATATTTCCAAAGGGGAATTACTTCTGAAGGTCCTCTATGTTGCTGAATATAATTGTCTAGTTTTTATTTTTTTAAATTTTTTAGTGAGGATGTTTGAAATGGTGAAATCATGTGATTCTTCTGATGCATGACATTCCCATTTCCCCTGCTTGGGTGACTTTTCGGGAGCTCATAAAGAAGAGACCGCTCACCTGAGAGATGTTGTGAGGTGGATGCTGTTAGGTAGACAATTAATAAGTGTGGGTAACTAGTAATAATTCATTAGTGGGCGACTCCTATGAAATTCACCCCTAGGCAAATTATTATTGGTTACTCTCAAATTAAAAAGTCACCCTAAAATGAAAGATTCTTCTCCCAAAATCTTTAAATAGTCACCTCTAAAAGTGGCGGTCTCACCATTTTTTTTCGATGAAATAGTTTCACGTGAGATTTATTTATTTATTTTATATATATGTATGGGAGGGAGGGGCAACCAATGGTATGATGAGTTGATCGAAGTTTGTGGTTGAAATTATGCATCCGGGATTCACACTAAGGCCTTAAAGCCTTATTGAATTACAAGCGGCAGAGTAACTCAATTTTCTTAGTAGACTGCAGGCAGTGGAAAAGGCTATTGCTCCATGATGGTTCACATGGTCTCCTGTAGTGGAAAAGCCCCATGAAGTCAGAATACGGCAGACTCTTGTGGTGGCCTAATAGTAGTTTTATAGCCTAGTATGATTCTCCACATTGGACTGGAAGCAGGCATTCTTGAGTATTGTTTGCTCAAGTTTTGATTGCATCCAATGTTAATCAAACCTCAATTTCAGGAGATTCAAATGTAGGCTGCCTATTTCTGCAGGCAAAGAGGCCGATTCCGAGAGACCATTTGTTGAAATATGCTAAGTTGATTTACTTTTGGAAATGGGGTCCTGTAATGGAACTCATACAAGCACAGGGCGGGTGAAATACCCTGAGGAATTTAAAGAAAATTTGAACAAGATTGTGAATGACATTCCACTTTTGTCTACTTCATGCGTTCACTCTCCAAATATGCTCGTTCTGCATTTATGATCAAAGAAACAATCAGTAAAAAATCCCGAAGTTTCTCTAACCACTTTCAGCTTCAGCGTTGAGGCTTTGTGCTTTCGACACCCGAGTTTTAGGATTTTAGTTTGTAAGCATGGGTCTTTCTGCTACTCTGACCGTCTTTGCCACAGGTATACTGAGTCAATACCTCACAAGCAGCTTTTTGGAGATGTGCAACGGGAACAGTATGCTGAAAATGATGATGTGAACATCCATGAACATGCGGATTCATCAGATTGCTCAAATTTTGTGGACCTGGATTGGCTTTCATCTTCTGGAAACTCTTGTGAGGAGGATTCGTATGAGAGGTAAGTCTCTTATTCTTTTCTCCTGCAGATTTCTGTTTGTATGCTATTACTTACTAGTGTTAGAAGGGTGATCTAATCATAGAAAATAGTACATAAGCAAAAAAGATTCATTAAAAGAATTTAGTGTCTTGTTCTTGGGGTGAGTCAAAGTTCTTTGGCAGGTTTAGCCATATATGCACATGATGTTTCCATTTTGATTGTTTTCAATTTATTGTTCTGTGCAGTAGGCACAGAGGAATTTCTATCAAGCTAATTCACATTATAAGTAATCGCCCTCCTATCTGGCTTGCAGTTCATGTTAAAGTGCTTAAATGCGTTCATCATCTTCCTTGCCTTCTAAAACCACATAAATAGACTGCTGAGAAGGTGGATGGAGTTTGCACAATCTGTTCTCCCTTTTCACCATTCTTCTGTGGCTTCTCGATTAGCTAGGGGACTGTATACTGTTATCTAGAACATGTTCAATAGAACGTTCCATATCAAGCACTAAAATGATTGTCACACAAAGTGATGGTTGGAGTTGTGGATACATGTGGAACCTCCTCAGATTTTCATTAGATTTCGTGACCCAGAAGTGAATCCTGACCCTTTAATGGACCCTCTGATCCTCAAAAGAACTTAGCTGACCATCAGGAGTATCATCAACCATTTAACCTTCCTTTCCTTTTTTGGGAAGAAGACTTGGTGAAACTTCTGAAGCAGTGTTCTCCTTTCGATTGTCAATATCTGCAATGCGTGCATTTTAGGCTGCTGACTTCCTTTGTCGGTGACATGACTAATGCTCGGCCTTTTTGGGGTACCCCCGGTATCTAATGGGCCATTATTGTTCTAGGCGCTTTCGGGTCATGTACCTTAAAACTGCTCAGGAGATGTCTATTGAGTTGTGTCACGCGATCATATTCTGTGCCTGCAACCAACACTGACCTGCTGCCACCAGTCCTTTGGGAAGGTTGGGAATCCATTGTATCAAAATGGAAGGAACCATAGTCTTAACACATTGAGTTGGAGCTGAATACAGTTAGCAAAACCGCAAACTGAGGCTGCAAACATCAATGTACTTGAATGGGTAATACATAAGTGAGCCAAAACTAAAAACACCAATGGGCTGAGGCTTCTGTGAGACTATCAACCTAAGAGTCAAAACTTTTGGGGATGATATCCTGGTTTAACTTGTCCTACTCTAGTTGGTCTAGGTACCATCCTCGTATCTCAGGACAGCATCATGTGAGCCTTGTATATGTTTCGTAGTTCATTGGCATTTTTCAGTTACACCCTCCTTTTTGAGCAATTAGTTGAATATTAATTTTGTACAAAAATCTTTTGCAATGTGGCATGTTTGACGGTGAGTCCATCCATGACTATCGTAGAGGCTTTTTCTAGTGTGATTCATACCGGTTCTGTTTTTTGGGTTGTTGTAAGTCGGTTGAATAAGACGGTTTATAAGGTCTGGGATATGTGATATGGGAGGCTCAACTGCAACCTTAAGTATGGAACTGCATTGCCATTATGCTCTGTGTAGTTACATTATACTTGTCACAGGTCGGTGTTTGCGAATTCTCTCATTGTTGGTCTCTCATCAGATAACGTCATGAATGGAGTAATGGGAGAAACCCCATCCAGCAGTCAGTACGGATCTGGCATGAAGGTGAGTGCCTTTAATTTAAAGAGAAAGTAGAACTACTAATTGGTACCTCGTGAGGTGTAGAGGTTCCAGCTGGAAGTTCACATTGGGTTGCATTGTAACTGCATTGTTCTTTAACTTGGGCCTTGCCTTATCAAAACGTAGTCATAGTTATATGAAACTTTTTAAAATGTAGATGTATCTCTTGAGCATCCACATTAAATGCAGACTACATGATGCGTCATGCATTTGATTCTTTTGATTGAGATGTAAATATTTACTTATTGGTCCAAAATTAGAAATATCATCTTAATCACATGGAAAAGACGATTTGATGCACACGACACCCAATATGTTATTCGATAACTAGTTGTTGTTGCCTATTTAGGTGATGTTTGGTTTGATGAAAGGGTACGTGGTGAGTTTCAAATTGAAAGAAAGGGAATGGACCAAGCTGGTTTCCAGGACCTGAAAACAAATATTTGGTTTAAAAACTGACCAACCCTCAAACTACCTTTTTTTCCTCCCTGCCCCACCCTCTACACACACACACACACACACACACACGCACACACACACACACACACATGCATATATATATACCCATGCACACACATAGATGCACACACGTGTCTCTGTGTGTGCGCGCGCACACACAGAGACACGTGTGTGCATCTATATGTGTGTGCGCGTGCATACACACATATAAATTATATGTGTGTTTTTGGGTGGATATATGTATATACATACATACATACATACATATATTACATACATACATACATGTGTGTGTGTGTGTGTGTGTGTGTGTGTGTGTGTGTGTGTGTATATATATGTATGTGGAGGAAGGAGGAAGCCATGGTCCTATCTCATGTCATCTTTTGGAGTATTTGGAGAGAGAGAGAAACATAAGAGTTTTTGAAAGCAGAGAAACTCCTCTTCAGCGTTTGAAAGAGAATTTCATCAAGATTCTCTACTTTTGAAAGAATGGAAAGTTTAACTCTTCCTCTTTTGATATGGTTGATTGTGTGGATAGTTTATATGTAGGATATATAGAGCTTTTGTAGGGGTGGGCAAACGGGCCGGCTACGTTGCGTTTCATTTGTTTTTTCGTAAGGAAATTACAAAAATGTCCTTTTTAGATTTACGAAAATGACCTTTGCTTTTAATTTCGTATTTCAGTTTGTTTTCCTTAACTTTCTTCATCCGTAAAATAAGTTATTTGAGATTCTTTTAAACTTTTATTTGGTTGGTACCATACAGTATATTTAAAGGTTAATTCTAATAACGCTATGTTATTTTTAATTAAGTTTATAGTGTTTGGGTGCACACTTTCTGGTAGAGTAAAAAGGTAATATATCCTAACTTTGTAGTGATTTTAACAAGTTTTGTCTTATACTTCTAGTAGTACAATCAAAATATCTCAAATAATCCCAAACTTGATCTTGTGTATAGTATTTTAAATTGGGTAAATTGAAACTTTGGTCAGCTAGATAATCACCTTCTTGGTCCAACCTAGAATTAGATTGTAGTTTATTTTTCGAATAGCTCATATTTTAATTTTGTCAGAAATGTAATACCTCCTATGAGACAAGTTTTTAATTGAATAAAGTTTTCAACAAGCATTAATTAAGTGGGGTTTTGTACATATATGGTTGCCATATTTGTTGCACGTACATTTGAGGTTTGCATGGCTCCTTTTCTTATGAGTTATGGGTATGTTTTATGGTTTATGGGTTTTGTCAGATTTAATTTAATGCAAATTAAGTTGTAGGTGTACTTTGGGTATGATTTATGGTATGGCTAATTTAATCAATAAGCTCTGATGCCATTAAGACAAGGGTTTGGTAACTTTTTGTAGAAAAAGGTTTAAAACACTTTAATGAGAGAACATAATTGAACAAAAAATTGATAAAACTGTTTTAAATTTTTTAGAAATGTACTCCCAAAGTAATAAATCAAACTATCAAGTATAAATCAAAAATTTAGACCTCCTTTCTCAGAGTCTCTTCTGAAGATATGTCATTCTTCAGTCTGCTGCCATGCTCTTCCTCTCCACGAGCCTTACTGGACTTACTTCGCCCTACAAACTATTTCTCTCCTTTCAAGAATTTTGAAAGAATAGAGGTATAGATTTGAGAGATTTCTGAAGATAATTATTTTTATTACTCGGTTTTCCAGAAAAAGGAAAATTAGAACATGATAGAGAGCCGAGAGCCAGATAGTTCTTTGGGTGATCTATTCTTCGCTTAAATGCCTCTGACCTTCTTTTACAGAAGGTTTACATATTTATACACCTTGAAAGTGAAGGGAACAATAATCTTACATCACTACTTACGATGCAATGGATAGCGACATAAAGTTTGATGCAGAAGTCTTTGCATACTTTTGCTTTGTCATTCCTTTGCCTTTGTTGAAAGAGTTGACTTCAGAAGATACTTCAGATTGTAGACGGTAGTGACCAAGCAAAATGTCTTCAACTATCCTTTGTTGCTGTTGTTGTGAAGTAGCAAATGGTCAGTCTTTCCGACATTCAGGGTTAGATCATAACGATTTCTTTGCACTTCTATTGTAGATTTAAGGTTCTATACTTACAGTCCCTTCTAATGGGTGGGCTACTGCCTTAATGGTTGGGTTTGGTTTCTTTTTTCTTTTTATCCCCGCAATTCCCTGTATGTTTTTCGTACTTGCATAACGAATTTGTTTGGGCAATTCCACACAGGGAAAGGATCTATTGGAAGCAGAGCCCTCATATGCCCGGGCTAGTACTTCATTGTTAGAAGAATTCTCTGACAGCTTTGTGCAGTGGGTGACTTATGGAGAGACGCTTTGCCATTGAACAATGTGCGGCATTAAGATTATTCGTTGGCCTTCTTCCTCGAACACTGGAGTTCTTCTGGTGATTGAGTTCATGCTGGTTTTCGATTGAACATGGTGAAAATATGGTAACTGAGCCAGAAGGAACTTGAGGAATGAGCAGCTATGCTCTCCAACGAGACAACCTGCGTGGCTCCTTGATTTTTGATCATTTCAGAGTCGCCCAGAAGTTTCATAGTAAATAGCCGATAGTTTACAGATTCTTTTTGGGAGCTCGTTTTCTTTGCGCTGACCTGATTTGCGCTGACCTGTATTTCATCTCTAAGTTTTATGTAAATAGTCTTTAGTTATCCTTCGCTCTTGGGAGCTCCTCTTGCAATGTAGGCAATTGATTATTTCTTCATCTATTTTAATGATCTGTTTAAATTAAGGAATTAAGTGCTGATAAAAAAGTAACAGAAAAACAAAGTGTGTGAGCAAGTGTTGGTTGGTTGGTTGGTATCGGTTGTTTGTGGGCACAATTAGGCCATTGGGCTTGGGCATTGTGTGCCTGATGCACCTCCCCCCCAACCCTCGGCCTGTGTAAGGCGCAAAGGGCTGTTTGCAAGATGCGTAGTGCATCAATTAGCATTAAGTGCTTATCAGCATTATTTAACACCCGTAAGCTGTAAGTATGCTTGCAATGGTCTGATAACTTTCGTTTGTATAATCTAAACAGCTTTTTTTGGGTTAGATGGATTCAAATATTTGTTTGATGAGCATTTATTTATGTATAAAGTAACACCACCGCTATCTTGGAATGTGGGTCATGTTTTCGTAGGGTTTGAGACAATCTAAATGTATGCAACTTTACTTATACAGACATTTCTGCCCGTAGAAAAATTGATTTCAAGAGATTCATACAAAAAGGATTTTGTGAAAACAGTATAAAGAAGAAAACAAAGATACGTATAATGGAATGAACTAATAAACTATGTAAAATATAAGAACGAAATCGTAGAGGAAAGTACTATAACTTAACAAATAAAGGCAGATTAATATTATCTCTTCTCATATGAAGGTATTATTTAGATACAAATACGACAAAAAATAGAAAAAATATCCAGTAACACACACTGACATATCCTACCCTACTACACCCAAAGGATAGCTACAACGCTATCTCTCTTTGCCCAAGACCTTAATCGACCTTAATCGTACCCCGCCACAGTCTCCTATCTTGAGCCATATCTTCGGTTAACCCTAAAACCTTCAAGTCCTGTTTAATCACCTTATTCAAGCTCTTCCTTAGTCGTTCCCTATCTCTTCTACACTAAGGGATGTTAATCCTCTTGCATCTCTGCACAAGGGCATCTAAACTACTCCTCTTCACATAATCAAATCATTTGAGTCTGCAGTCTCTTATCTTATCTTTCATGGGAGCTACTTTAACTATGTCTCTAATTAATTCATTCCCAATTCTATCCATTGTCGTATAGCCATACATCCATCTAATCATCCTCATCTTTGCTACCATCAAGCTTTGAACTTGTGTCTTTTTAGTTAATCAGCACTCTGAACCATACAACACAGCAGGTCTAACTACCATACGAAAAACTTTATCTTTTAATCTTACAGACATCCCCTTATCACATAGTACACCTAAAATATTTTTTCATTTTTGACGACCCACTTTTATGCGATGGTTAATGTTCTTGTCAATGTCTTGTTTCTGTTAAATGATCGAGCCAAGATATTTAAACTTCTCAACTTTTGATCTTGCCCTCCCATCAATG
>JAKOGI010000179.1:45000-275000 GCA_029747015.1 Carnegiea gigantea | reverse complement strand
ATTTTATATTTTATATTTTATATTTATATTTTTATTTTTCTTAAATTTTTAAATTTTTTTATTTTTGATTTTTGATTTTTGATTTTTAATTTTCTTAAATTTTTTAAATTTTTTTGTTTTAATTTTTAAATTTTTTTGTATTTATTTTTTATTATCTTATTTTGTATTTTTTTGTATTCATTTTTTTATTTTTTATTTTTTGGAATTTTTCGTAGGTTCTTTTTCTGGAATAAAAAAATAAAAAATAAAAAATAAGTACAAAAAAATGAAAAATAAAAAATAAAAATAAATACAAAAAATTTAAAAATAAAAATAAAAAATAAAAATAAACACGAAAAATAAAAATAAAAAATAAAAAATAAAAAATAAAAAATTGAAATAAAAAATTGAAAAAAAAATAAAAAATAAAAAATATAAAAATTTAAAAATAAAATAAAAAATACAAAATACAAAAATAAAAAATACAAAAATAAAAACAAAAAATACAAAAATACAAAAATACAAAAATACGAAAACACAAAAATAAAAATAAACAAAATAAAAAATAAAATAACAAAATTAAAAATAAATAAAAAATTCAAGTAGCATAAATTTTCTAAAAATAATGTCAACTATAATACATCTGCACTTTCTGTCACGAATTACGAACAATACCAAAAAATTATACGTAGGAAAAAAAAATCTGCAACTTCTGTCATGAATTACGATGTGCAGAAAATTATTCTGTCACATATACAACAACAACCATATACGCTTTCTAACCTACAACAAATATCTCGCAACCAACGATAATAAAAAAATAAAACTGTTTCATAATATCCGAAAAATTAAAACTGCTTATAATTGCTATCAGATTATTCGTACACACAATTACGTAAATTATAAAAATTTTCAGAATATGAGAAATGGTTGTTTTATGTAGGTGTGTGAAGGAGTGGGTGAGTGTGGGAAGAAGTAGTATTTTTTTTTAAGTGTGGGAAGGAGTGGGAAGAGGGGGGAAGGAGTGGGTGAGTGTGGGTTGGGTTGATTAAACTACGAAAAGAACAGGGCCTATAACAAAAAAAATTCCATGTATTCTTGTAATACATGACTAATGACAATATAAAATAAAACTAATAGCATCTTCAATGGGTGATTAAAAAATTTGTTTGATTGTTTCATTTGCAAAGATAACCAAAACCGTTTTCAATGAGTGACTATTAGTTGACTATAATGGTTAGTTAATTGCGGCATTGTGAAAGGTAACAAAACCCATTTCCAATCGGTGACTGTTATGTTTATGTAATCTTAACATTTTGAAAGGTAACTAACACCGATTTCAATG
This sequence comes from Carnegiea gigantea, assembly GCA_029747015.1. NCBI lineage: Eukaryota > Viridiplantae > Streptophyta > Magnoliopsida > Caryophyllales > Cactaceae > Carnegiea > Carnegiea gigantea. The sequence goes on along the minus strand of JAKOGI010000179.1, from coordinate 273,676 downwards.
GTTGACTATAATGTTTATCTAATTATTTCATCTTAAAGGGTAACTAATAACATTCTCAATGGGTGATTGTACTAACATTATGTATGCTTTGTGTGCAGACAACCGAAATGAAATAGAATGCCGCCTGCTAGCGATTGGGATTCATGAGTCGAATGAACTACTAGCGATATGATAGAGCACGAAGAGTCAATTCAAGATTTGAGCGGATTATTGGTTGGATATTGTGACACATGATTGATGACATATTTGATTTATATCACCAACACTCATGTATTGTTGGTTTCACATCTAAATGGTGAACCAAGCAAGTTCCTCATCATTGATGATATATTTGATTTGCAGCTAAACTCAATTTCATAAGCATAATGTATACGTCTCCTTATTGGCATTACTATTAGTATTCTGCACCAACTTTGATTTTGAAGCTATTTACTTCCTACCCATCTAAACATGCTTCGATTGGGTTTTGCCGTTATGGAAGTATGAAATAGTAATGGCACATTAGCTTTGGCAACCAAATTATTACTCCCCTAATATGAATATTATTGTTCACCCAATATTATTAGTCACCCACATAAAATGTGAATATTATTAGTAAGTAGTCACCTATCTAAGATATTATTAGTCACCGTACCCCATATTATTAGTCACGCATCTAAAATATGAATTTGATTAGTCACCCATCTACAGTATTATTAGTCCCCCAATTTTAGACATATAGGAATAAAAGTAGCCTTAGCAAGGTTGAAAATTCCATAATGTTAGTCACCCAATATAAATATTATTAGTCATACATTATTTGTCAGATCAACCTAAAAAATTAAATAATTAATCCATCATATTAATCATCCATTAGAAATGTTATTAGTAATTCAATTATCTTAAAAAAAGAAAAAATAAATATTTTAATCACTGATTGATGACGTTATTAGTCATATTTATGTTTTCATTGTGGTCATACATTACAATATTAAATGCAAATTAAATACAATAATTCATAAACACAATTAAAGAGTTAAAAGGCTCAGTGACTAATTGTGGCCAAGATCCTTGACGTCCCCCTAAAAGGTTTGCATTTTTCTCCCGTTTTAATTTATTCTTTCATCTTTATCTTCCCTTAGTTTTCTTGGTACGGAACAATCCCTGAGAGGGTCGACAAGTTACCTTCTGTTTGGTTGTAAAACTAGTACTGCTCTTGGTATAGGACAATCTTAGCAAGGTTGAAAATTTCATAAAATTAGTCACCCCATATAAATATTATTAGTCATACATAATTTGGCAGATCAACCTAAAAAAATCAAATAATTAATCTATCATATTAGTCATCCATTACAAATGTTATTAGTCACCCATTGTAAATATTATTAAGATTGAATTTTCGATAAAACAAAAAATCATACAAGACTACGAGGCCATAATTGTACAAGACCAAAACAAAAGAGTTACAAAAGCTCATTATACTCTCTTGGATATTTAACTAAACGGTCCCTAGGTTATGCATACAAAGCAAGATAATTTCATAAAATTAGTCACTCAATATAAATATTACACATAATTTGCCAGATCAACCTAAAAAATTAAAAAATTAATCTATCATATATATTAGTCATTCATTAGAAATGCTATTAGTCCCCCAATATAAATATTATTAACATTGAAGTTTAATTTCCATAGAACAAAAAATCATACAAGAATATAAGACCAAAACGAAAGACTTACAAAAGCGTACCTGTTGGACATTTATCTAAATGGTGCTTAGGTTATGCATACAAAGCAAGATTGAATGTTCCATGAAAGACCAAACTTATGTGTATATAATACAAAGACCAAAATCAAAGACTTATAAGGCAGCGTGAATGGCAAAAGATCCTACCTCAAAAACTTTGTTCAATGAGCACAAATGATTACAAAACCCTAACTAAGCACAAACGAATAATGAAGCGAGCTCAGTGTGAGTTTGTGCTTTATGCAAAAGAGAAGAACTAAGCACATATGTTGATTAATGGTAAAGTAAGCAACAAATATGTCAACGGCAAAACAAGCATCACATATGTCAACAACAAACCATATATTGCTTGAACACGTAGATTAACAACAAACATAAAAAGCTAACGAATTCTCATCAAAATACAAAATCCGACAAGAAGAATTTATGAATCCTGTCAAAAGAATGGTTTTGAAATTCGTGTACATTGATTGAACACAAACAATGGTAGCAACAACACGAATAAATCGTATATTGACTGAACACGGATAGTCATAGCCCCAAGCAGATAGTATATAGGTGGGGTTTAATGAAGATTTTGGTAAGTGAGGGAAACTTGCCAAATCTTTTTTTTTTTTTTAAAAAAATGGAAACGACAGGACAGTGAAACCACTCTCCTTAACTGCCCCTCTTTAATTTTAAAAAAATACCTCGTATGCCGCCTCACAATAACATAGCATGAGATAATCTCATATAAGAATTTACCTGTATAAATGACCACTTACCTGTAATAATGAGTTAAGTCATGTGTTAAATTTGAAACAATATATACATTTGATTTCCCTTTTCTATGGGTCACTTAACCTACGTTACCCGGACTCAGCAATTGGGCCTGCCATACCCTTGTCGACACTATCCGACACGAATTCGGATAGGGGATACAGACCAGATCCATCGAAATCACTCGGACATAGATCAGGTGGCGATACAATATAGAGGTTAGAGGCCTGGCGAAGACGGGTTGTTGTTGCAGAGATGTGGTCAGCATCGGTGTAGAAGCTCATCGCTTCACTTTTTCGATCGACAAAGAGGGGAGAGAGAGAGAGAGAGAGAGAGAGAGGTGGGTCTCTGTGTTGCAGTGGTGGCGCGCTGCTGTTTTAGGGTTTTCTTTGCTTCTTTTTTATTTCCTTGTTTTTGATTATTTTTTTAATAATAGTTGATAGTGGATGGGTTGTTAGAATGGGCTGGATGTTGGATATTGACCAGACCAGGTCCTTCATACTTTTCTTTTTTCTTTGTTTTTTTAAAAAATTGGTATGTTCTAAGTGTATAATATGGGCTATGGGCTGCTCCTTTAATATAGAATTTTAATAAATGGGGACTTAAGTAATAGAAGATAATATGTTATGCTAATTTTAAGGGGAAAAAAATGTTTGTGTCCAAATTTTGAACGGGTTTTGCACCCCATGTCCAAGTTTAGGATAGTGTCCCCGTGTCCTAAATTTTTGGACTTGACAAATCGAACACTTGGATCTTTACCCAGATCCAACAACCATGTCCCTAGTCCAGGTGACATAGTGCTTAAGCATTGGTTTGATTCAATAAGTTGAAATCTGACATATCCTTCTGCTAGGGCTTTGAACCTGATTGGCAGAAACCCATTAAAATTGAAGCGACAACACCCTCGGGTGTGCATAAGAACAACTCCAAATTAAGAAATTTTGTATGTATTAATGCCCAATTTTTAAGTTTTACAAAAATATTTTTGTTAGTGTCGTGTATAATAACATGATGATTTGTTCGAAGAAGTCTAAATGATCTACCACAAAGTTTTGTGCATCCTGACTTCACGACTCACAACGTTTGCAAGCTGAAGAAATCCCTTCATGGTTTGAAAGTAGCTACAGAAGCCTAGTTTCATTAGTGTAATAGTTTCTATCTTTTCCTGTGCTTCACTTGTAGTTGTGCAAACTTTGGATATGCTTTTCTTTCTCAATCTAAATAGGTCCTTGATATTCTTACCAAGTTCAATATTTCCATATTCGCCACTTCCTTCTAGGACCTTGTTGTTACTTATTGATGAGGAATTACTCTTGGATCGTACCATGTATCGGAGTATGGTCGACTCCTTACAATAGTTGATTAAGACTAGACCTGATATATCCTATGTAGTGAATCTAGTGTCTTAGTTTATACATGCCGCTTGTGCTACTTATTCATTTGTGCTGCAGTGTATTTTTCGCTATTTGCAGGGCACAACAGATTATGATCTCACGCTCAAGAAGGAGAAAAATCTATAAATTGTTTTGGCTTAATAAGATGCAAATTGGGTAGTTTGTTCAAATGGTTCCCTCCACATGCAAATTAAGCAGTTTCTCCAAATAGCTCCTGCTCTTCTAATAGTTGCCATTTTTCTGATTCCAAATATGATTTCGTGGGCTCCAAAAAGTAGCTAATAGTATCTAAGTTTTCTATTGAAGAATCCAAGGTGATTTCTTATATAATTATAGAAACTGTTGAGTTTTTTATATATCAGTTGGGCCAAACAAACAGTCATACATATAAGCTCAAATTAGGTTTCAACCTAGAACCAATTGGCAATATTGGAGTAACTTACAAACTTATATACATACTCAAGCCTTGCCTTAGGCCTAGGCACATTCTCCTGCCTGCCCCAAAGGGAATTAGTTCAAAGTGGTTTCCCCTATAATCGACTATGGAGTTCTCAAATCTCTCTGGATAAAAACTTTCAGGCTCTGTCCAATACTTGGTGTCTCTTCCAATCGCCCATGCGTTGATAAAAATTCGAGCTTTAGATGGTATTTCATAATCCTGAATTTCGCATCGCTCCATTGATTCCCTGGGGACCAAGAAGGGCACCGTAGGGTGAAGCCTTAAGGTTTCTTTGATTACTTGCTTCAAGTATTTAAGATCATGTGAGCTGGTTTCATCAACAATTTCTTTCCCTTCCAACTTCAGTACTTCCCTGATCTCATTTTGGGCCTTCTCCATTACTTTTAGGTTTTTTAATAGTTCAAACATTGCCCATTCCACTGTAGTTGAACTTGTCTTGCTTCCAGCCATAAAAATCTCCTATATTATACAATAATATTAGCACTAAAATAAGAAAAATTGCCCATAATTCAGAGTGACCTAACTAGCTTGTTTCATGTTATCTACCACAACGTCTTTATGTGCAAGTTGTATATATTGGGTAAGTTGAGGTACATACTTACCCACCAGATCTCGTGTTAAACCCAATAGGTTATTTATCGAAGCAAGGGGGATGAGGAATACATTGATCATACTAAGTCAAATGGAGGTTTAACCCACAAAGCGACCACATTCGTAGGGCAAGTTCACCGTTAACCATAATCATATTAATGATAAGTTTTAGAATTATACTCCTCCATTTACTCCAATATCCAAAGCACCATTAACCATAAGTTTATCTGCCCTAAAATCAATTTTAAAGATGAGTGATGATATATATCTCGTCGTAAGATACTTTTAAATATCTTGTTTATATAAATTAATGTGTTTTATGATTAAAAATCTTCAAATTTTCAATGATTACATTTAGTTATGGATGGCTAAGCTTAAATATTCGTCAGATACGTTGACGGGTATGAGATGATACCCTAATCGGTTCAACCCTATCTGCGAGGGCAAAACAGAACAAAACAAAAAAAAAACTTGCCAAAACAATTGCCATGATATTCTCCATGGTGAGAGAGAATTGAGAGCCACGAGATGAAGAGCGATCACCCTTGTAAAATGTCAAGAGAACATCAACCAAGTCTTTATAATCCTCTCCTTCACCTTGTTGCCTCTTCTTTGATATGTGATCGTGAATGATGGAATCAAGTGTCCGATCAGTTCTCCTAACTATGTCTTGGAGTCTCTTTCTCATGCCAGTGACGAAGGGTAGGAACTTGATCGATGGATAAAGGTCACATATTGAAAACCCTGATGACATCTCTGATACATCCATTACATGCGCTCTAAATGCTTCCTGCTCTTTACCCTTTTTGCTAAAAGTTAATCTGGCAGAAGAATTTATGCAATGATTATATTAGTACATGATGTTTTGAGAGATGTTAACGCTAATTTGCTCTTTTCTTTTGTAGCTAGTAGTAGAATATGGAATATTAGAGATGTAACATATAGTACAGTTATATTATTATCATCATTATTATTATTTAGAAATAATAAAATATTTCAAATTTAAATTATTGCTATTGTTGCTTTTTTTTTTAAAAAAAATGTGCAATAAAAGCTTTTGACTTCAATAATATTATTTTTTCGTTAAAATAATAAACTATTTAATATAAAAATACAAGTATTATATTGATACAAATATGGAATATTAGAGATGTAAGATTACTAAGATATTATACAATAACAATTATGAATTATGTTCACTATAATGACACTATTATTATTATTACTATTATCAGTATGGACCCGTACTTTGTACGGTGCATATTATAGTAGATAGATATATATATATATATATATATATATATATATATATATATATATATATATATATATATTCAAAATAATCGATGAATGTTGATTATGGACAAAGTTAATATTGTAATTTAGAAAAGGGTACTTAAATTTATTGAAAAATATGAATAGATAGCACTTTTATGCATAACTATTGAAGCTCAATAATTAAAACAACGTATGATTACGAAAGACACGATGTGAAGTATGACAAAGATTGTATGTAGTCAATATGAAACTAAATCATGCTAAATAACATGATAATACGTTAATTTGTGGTGCCAATGACGAAGAATTCACATTATCTTCTTGATACCTACATTAAAAATTAAGTTCTTAATAATAATTTGATTAGCAACGATATAATGAAGATTACAATTATATCTTGTGTACCTAATGTACTTAACATCAGTGTTTCGTAAGTAATACATCTCTTACTTCCAACTAACTGACGCAATAAGAGTGATAGATAATTCTACTTTCATGCTATCGTGGAGACTTCATAATAAATACTCGTGGTTTATCGATACAATCATTTATAATTGCATATATTGATAGATGATCATATGGCTGTAGAGAATGTTATAATGAGACAGTCAGTAATTAAAAAATAAAATGTCCAAAAAACATGATGAACAATATAATACATGTGTTACATATGAATCCAATTGTATTATTGTATGCAAAATAGCCCGAGCATCCTTATGAAGAATAATAAATCTTCTATAATCTTTATGATCTCGCAATAAAATTATATAGATTTACCTATAATTCATATAAAAGAATATAGTACATAATAATGTAAACTGTTCAACCAGAAATTGAGTTAATTTATACCCTTCGTTATCTATTATTTGCTTCAAAATAAATAATTAAATTAGTATTTTAATATTATTTTATTTATTTTGTAGGAATTGAAAAAAACTTAAAAAAATAAATAGTGCTCAACTGATTAATATTGGATCAAGTGGAGAAAAGAAGAAGAAGAAGAACCGACCCAATAACTATGGCCCAATTACCCCTCCCTCTTCTATTCTCAGCTCTTTCTCTCTCTCTCTCTCTCTTCACACTATGCGTGTCTGCTTGTTCTTCCGCAGTCTAGTTCGCGAGACCCATTTGCGTGTCCAATGCCAAGCCAACCTGAAGTCCCAGCTTCCCTTCTCTCTTTCTCTTTTCTCTCATAAGGGCCAGTTCTCTTCTTTTCCTTTCCTTAGCCCGCCCGCGCCCGTTTTCCACCTTCTATAGGGGCCTGGATTCCCCTTCCAAACTGGCCTATTTCGCCCCTAAGCCAGCTCCATCCAAGACCAGTTCTTTTTCTTTCTTTCTTTCACTTAATTCACATGTACTTGGACATGATAGCCAACCCTTTCTCCTTGCTTCTTTCTTTGCTTTGCTACCTAGAAAAGTCCGACTCCACCTTCTTGGCGTGCTGGTGCTTTATCACCATCATTCTTGTTTCTAGTTGTAGATTTAAACTCTAAAATTTGATTCAAGATTCAGAATTTTGGTAGAACTGATTTTTAATTTGTTAAGATTTAAAATCAAGCGATAGTTGCAAATTCAAGTTCGTATTCTTCGCGCATTGGCAGAGCTTCAGTCTGGCCTATATTCGAGTTTTCGATACTGGTCATTCTTTGGATAACTGGATTCTCTATTTAGTTCATGTATGCGTTTACATCCATATTTTCATTCCAAGCCAGAGCTGAGGGGGTTTAGAGGTGAAGAGGTTGAGCTTAATTTCTCTCATGTTTGTTAAGTTCTCTATTTATATTTCGGTTATCCAAGTTTGAATTTGCTTTGCATAATTTGCCCATAATTAAAGTTGTGATGGATAGGGTAAGCTTCTTTCTGATATTGATCTTCCAGTGTAGCATTTTGAAATAATTCATTACTAATTAACTAAGTCTTGACAATTTAATTCAATCGTATCACATTTAGTTTTATAGCGATCTAATTTCATAACATATCCCTGATGATCGACACCCGTACTTACTACAGCGATCAACCGCACACTTGTAAAATTCACAACATAAATATACAACTGGAAATGTATAATCAATAGTACTTAACAATGAATAAGTTAGATAATTTTTTAGACTATCATAATTTTCAAATTATTATAAAGAATTAAGATATTATAACTGCTATCAAAAATATTTGCTAAACTTATTGTGGTATATTTCTATTTATTAGAAATTTTAGTTGATAGTTTCTCATAATTTGCACCTATCAATAATTGCTTCTCCTTCAAAAGTTATTCATTATTTTATTTAAAAAACTCCAAATATTGTATATGGCATGGTTGCTATTTGGAATATTGTAATATTTTATAAATAATTATTACAATTAAAAACTTATAAATTTTTTTCACTTATTATATGGTATAGAAATACTTGTTACAAATTAAAAAAATAAAAAACTTCATCAACCTCTTAAAAGAAACATTTTCGACCATTAATTAATTGTCATTGTGTGAATTTTTGTTCATAAAAAAAACAATAGTGATTTTAGGAACTTTAATTCGTGACCAAGAAATATAGGAACAAAAACACCTTATCCCGCATTAAGAACGTTTGGAGAGAAAAATCTTTCGTCTAAGTCTAGCTCTTCTATTAATTCACATCTCTTCTATTTAATCTAATAATAATATGTAAAGTGGCTAATTTCGGGTTTACCATTAAAATAAGAAAAGTGAAACTTTAATACTTTATTCCTTCCTTGGATTACTAAAATATTAATACCATTCATAAACTTCAGTACATATGTATTTTCAGTTATTTAGAAAAAGTTATTAAAGTATATTTTGTTTTTAGGTAGTTAATAGATTCCACTGCAAAAAAAAAAAGTCAAGAAATAATATACTTTTAATTATGATGGTAATTATTTTTATTGAAAATCTGATGGTTGTGATTATATAATCAAATAATTTAATGATATTATGATGATAATTATTTTTATTGATTTAGGAAAGGATATCAAAATATATATTGTTTTTAGGTAGTTAAGAGATTCTATTACCAAAAAAAATCAAGATATTATATATTTTTAATTATGATGGTAATTATTTTATTGGAAATTCGACGGTTGTGATTATATAATCAAATAATCTAACGATTTAAAATCTCAAATTTATGAGAAAATTTAAAAAAGCCATGTCATCACAACATTGCTTTTATATTATAGTATAGATTATTATTATTATTATTATTATTATTATTATTATTATTATTATTATTATTATTATTCAAAAATAATAAAATATTTTTAATTTTATTATTATTATTATTATTATCTTTTCCTTTGTCTTCCCAATTACATATAAAAATATATATTAACATAATAAAAGATTCTGACTCTAATAACCTTTGTCTACCCAATTTTTTTTTTTTTTTACCCATTCGGATCCATTAATTCGTATGGGACATTAGAGATGTTAGATAAAATAAAATAATAGGTATAGACCATATTCATTTTGCAAATATAATTATTATATTGGCCAAATATGAAATAGTAGAGATGTAAGATACAATACAATAATAATTATGGATCTCATTTACTATAAAGACACGTTACTATTGTTGTTCTTATTGTTCTTTTTGTTGTTCTTGTAACCTTCTTCTTCTTGTTGTTATTATTGTTGTTGTCATTTTTAATAAAATATAATAAAATTTTCTAATAAAATAGATTATACTAGGGGTGGGCAACAGATCGGGTACTCATTGGGTTAAGCGATCGGCTGGTTTAAAATAGGGCTAATAATGGACCGGGTTAATAACAGATTGGGTCAATAGTGGGCCAGTCCATTAAGACATATTAACGGGCTGGACTGGGCTAGGCCATTAACGGCCCGTTCAGTGACCCATTAATTTTTTCAACTTACTTAACACACTAATTTACATGTTCCAATTGATTAAACTTATTACCAATACTTTATACGTAACAATAATTATTATATACTGTTTTTTAGCGCAAGTTTGTTCCGTTTTTAAACGGGTCCAAAGCGGGCCATCTATGGGCGACTTGACCCAACCTATTTATTAGCTTAGTTGTGTATTTTCTAATTTTGAATTTGCACTGGCTTAGTTTGGCTGAAAAATTACAGAGATTTTAATTGGAAAACTAACTCATCAAAAATGCTCCTTAGTAATAATGGGCAGGCCATGGGCGGGTCGGGTTCATGCAGTCCATAATCCAGCCCGGTCCATTAACAAATGTGTTGAGCCCAACCTGACCCAGTTAGTTAATGGACTGGTCCAATCCGACCCGATCCGACCCGGTCCGTTATCCATCCCTAGATTATACTGATGTAAAATAATTAACTACCGCTAAAAGGAACAAATTACTTTCAACTTCAAGAGCAAAAGAGTACCACTACAGGAAACCGGTCCAGTTGAGACCGAAATATAGAGACCGGAAAAAAAAATCGGTCTCAACAATTAAGTAGAGACCGGCATTTAAAGACCGTTAACAGTGGTCTCCAGCAGAGTCCAATTCTGAGACCGAACAGGATTTCGGATTCTAACTGCGACTGGGCTTAGAGACCAATAATCTTGGACTCAAACTCTTCATCGTTTCCGCGTAGACAAACACCAAAAGTTAGAGACCAAAAAATTTATTGGTCTTCAAATAAATTTGGAGACCGAATTCAGATACCGATACTTTTGGTATCAAATTGCAATCAATTCAGATTTAGAGACCGAAGTCCATCATTGGTTTCTAACTGAGACCAAAATCCAAAATGGGTCTCTAACTGAGACCAAAAAGACTTTTCGGTCTCAGATTTAGAGACCGATTTCGTATATAGGTCTCCAATTTCTGAGCAAGCTTCCAGAACTTAACTCGGTTTCAGTTGAGACCAAACTCCAAAATTGGTCTCTAACTGAGACCAAAAAGACTTTTCGGTCTCCAATTTAGAGACCGATTTCGTATGTCGGTCTCCAATTTCTGAGCAAGCTTCCACAACTTAACTCGGTTTCAGTTGAGACCAAACTCCAAAATTGGTCTCTAACTGAGACCAAAAAGACTTTTTGGTCTCAGATTTAGAGACCGATTTCGTATATCGGCCTCCAATTTCTGAGCAAGCTTCCAGAACTTAATTCGGTATCAGTTGAGACCACAAATGCCGGTCTCTACGTTTCGAAGAAAAAAAACTGGCCCAAGCGCGGGCTCCTTCATCTCCAGCTAGCTCTCTGCTCTTCGCTCTCTCTCACTCCCAATTCACTGCTCTCTGCTCCCTGCTCTGCTCTCTCACTCACTCGATCTGCTTGCTCCTTCAACCATTCACTCACTTCCGTCCTCAGCGTGCTGCTTCAGACGCCCCACACCGGCCCCAACCAACATGAAGGTATGGCTTCAAACTGATTTTGCCTCTGCTGTTGGTACATTATCAATGTTGTGCAATCATTTGTGTGTCTTCACTCGTATTTTTCTTCTTTGCTATCAATGAAAGTGCTGATTTGAGGTTTCTAGGGTTTTCACAATTGTGCATAGCTTACTTGGGGTATGCGTTGCTTGCGTCTGAGTTGTTTGCAGAGTTGATTTCATATGCACACCATGTGTTTGTGAAAACGTCTGAACTATGCTATATGTCATTCATCTCGTGAACACTGTCTGCTGCTTTCAAACTAATTCTCTCTGTTTTAATTGTTTCTCATTTTACTTGCTAAATTGTGCCTTTTATTTTATTGGTCACTTTCAGGTTTCATGTAATGTTAGTATCATGTTTACAGTTTAATCGAAAGTTTGCAGCAGCACCTGAACAATGGACTGTGTTCTGTGATGGTTATTTTGTCAAGTTAAGAAATTTTTGATGCAAATCTGAGCTTGGTTTATTGTTGGTGTGAGTTTTGGATTGTGAGAGCTTTTATGGTTAGTGTAGAGCAGGGTTGTCATCCGTGACATTCTAACTGTCTGGACCAGGAACTGAAATTAGGGCTACTGTGTATTTCACTAAATTAGACAACAAGTACCATTGAGAATCAAACCATACTTCTAGTTCTCTAGCCTAGTTCTCTTGTTCTGCTATACTTTTATCGTTTGTGAAAGAAAAAAAAAATCAGTTTTGAATTAGGAAGCAAGGCCATCCATCCAAAGGGATCGTGTTCACCAAGGAGGTGAACATGAAGGGTGTGGTCTTTATAGTGGAGACTCCACTAGGCACTTCTTTTTGTCTTTTTGGAAAAAAAGGAAAAGAGGGCACAACTTGGAATTAAAAACGGAAAATTATTTTTACTTACACTTGCAGTATGCATTCTTGCATTAACGATGCTGTCATATTGGGCTAGCGATTCCCCTAACTTGAACTCTACTATGACCCGTTCCCCTCTAAGTCTCCTAATGAAACAATTAACGTGAATACTTCAAAATTGCCTTATAGATGTTTAATTTTCATGGTCTTGACATTATTCCATCCCAAAGAAGAGAAACAGATATTAAAAATCCAAAATTATTACTGAACTCAACAATCCACTACCCAAAACAGAATGACAATGTATGTAATAGCTAAATGTTCGGGGCTCTATTGTTACGTGTTAGGAATAGGGCTTGTGGCCAAGGGGCACCCAGTGGTACTAGTCAAATGGATGTTATGATTCTCAAATATTCATACTTTTGGGTTTTCCATATCCATGCTCTATTCCAATCCTATCATATCTTCCATTGAGAATAAGGAGTCGGTGCCTTTGAGAATCGAATTCAACTGTGCACCTAAAGACATTGCATGCTTTTCTCATGGATGCAATAACATATGCAAAAGCGATGAAGGAATAGAAAAAGAAAAAGCAACTTAAACTAATAAGCTTTGGAAAACAATAAGTTTATGTATGTATGTAGTCCCCAAGAGTTCACCTCGTTGACAGAAAGCAAGGTCTGGCGCTGGATAGTGACAGCGAGCCAGAGTTTGAGGTGAACTTCAGATATGTGCGGCGCAAGACCATGACCCCCAGGGATGCCAGAGTCAATCTTGGGGATGACCTTTTTGATGACGTCCAGAGCTGCTCAGGTGAGCCAGCCAATCTTGAGGACGTACGCACCCTTCCTTCGCCTTTTACTGTCATTTTCTTTTGCTTTGTTGCTTTAGCTTTGATAAGTACAGAATGATTCCATACTTATCTTTTTTCACCCCTCTTCTTTTTTTATTCAGATTGGGGAGTTTGACCTAGCACACCCATTGTCGATGAGCAGTTACTCGAGGATGTTGGTTGCGCTACTAAATCTTCTGCCTCCAAGGCAATCCCGGGCATTAGCAAGGACATTGAGACTGTGAGGAGGCGAACATCTCCTTATAAGGTTGGGAGTTCAACTTCTAGGGGAATAGAGGCCTTACGCGCATCAGCTAATCAGAGCCATGATTCAGTTGATGGACCTAACTCTCTTGAGGTAGCCAGTATGTGGCCACTTTCTGCTGACGCTGATGTTGGCAGTCCTAGGGGTTCGAAAGGAAGACTTTCCTGTGCAGCTATTCCCTCCACTACTTCATTCTATCCTGGACCTGACTCTCAAAGTATCTTCACCGCCGCCATTCGGGTGATGGGGTCCAAATACTTGACTAGTTTAAAGAATGCAAAATTTGATGAAGTAAAGGGAAAACTTCAAGGTGTCCTAATGATCTATAAGGGGATTGAGCAGATTTGTGGGGACCCGACTACTTTGAAGAAGATGGTAGAGGATTATGGAAGCATTGTGTCAGCCTTTTTATCATCAAAGAATACAGCTTCCTCATGCCGCCACCCAGATGGTGTGGCGAAGGAGAAGGTGCTGTGCACTGAGCAGGTCGATCTTGCACGCTCACACCTTGCCACTGCGTGTGCAGATCTGGGTGCCGCGACGGAGAAACTTAAGGGGTTGGCACAGAGGATTGTTGATTTGGGGGACGCGTTTCGCCTTACCCGGGAAGAGGAGCGCCAGCTTAAGGCTGACATCCATTCCGATCTTCCCTATTAGAGGCTGCTAAGGAGGAAGTTGATGTGAGATCCAAATCTCTTGCCGACCTCGAGATGGTACCTACTCTTTCCCCTGATGATGCTAAGGAGGTGGAAAGGCATGAGCAGGTCATGCTAGCACTGCAATCCTCACTCAATCCCGATACTTGGATGGACACTAATTGATGTATCGCTCAACTTGTTTTGTTCTTTTTTTCTTTGTAACAAACATTTGTAATGGACTTTGTGTCCTCCTTTATATGAAATTTGATTGCTGCCTTGTTGTCCCTCTTTTATTATGTTTGACTGAACTTGGTATTTTATTTACCAAGCTACCTACGTACTTATAGAAATATTGCAATTCCCAGTAAGATCAAGTCATCACGTAGTTCAACAAAATAAATTTTGTGTATATTTGTTTTACTGTGCACAGTTTATACTTTTGCGAGTCAGAGCAACTTGAAAGAACGAGCAGTTTAGGCTCTTACTTAGGAGCTTTACAACATATCTCAAGGATAATAGCGCTTCAAGAATTTGCCATTTATGGGTCCTACCCAAACCCCTTGCCCATCTACTATCTTATAAGCGTCATTTGAGTAGACCTCATGGACAATATAAAGTCATTCCCATTTCGAAGCGAATTTGCTTCCTATCTTATGGGTCATGATGGTTGGCCTTTTCAACACAAGCACCTGATCCCCAACTTGGAACGAGCGCGGACGAACCTTTTTATTGAACGCTCTTGCTAGACAAGCTTGATAGCATTCTAGCTTCTGTTGTGCTTGAAGTCTCTTCTCATCAAGGGCCTCCAGCTTAGCTAATCGAAGCTTGTGGTTTTCGTCTTCTGCCAAACCTTCCTGTATGGCGATGCACAGCAATAGGATTTGGAGCTCTAATGGTAGTACGACTTCAAGTCAATACATCAGAGCAAAGGGGGTCGACTGCGTTAGCGTCTTATGGGTTATGATGATTGGCCTTTTCAGCACAAGCACCTAATCCCCAACTTGGAATGAGCGCGGACGAACCTTTTTATTGAACGCTCTTGCTAGACAAGCTTGGTAGCATTGTAGCTTCTGTTGTGCTTGAAGTCTCTTCTCATAGAGGGCCTCAGCTTAGCTAATCGAAGCTTGTGGTTTTCGTCTTCTGCCAAACCTTCCTGTATGGCGATGCACAGCAACAGGATTTGGAGCTCTAATGGTAGTACGACTTCAAGTCAATACATCAGAGCGAAGGAGCTCTACTATGTTAGCGTCTTGTATGTGGTTTGGTATGCCCAAAGAGCCTCCCCTAGCCTGTCGTGCCAATCTCTTTTAGACTTTGCGATAACTTTTTGGAGTAAGTTGCAAAGTGTTTTATTAAAGGCTTCAGCCAGGCCGTTTGCAGGGGCATAGTACATGGAAAACTTATGCATGGTGAACTTAAACTTCTCACATAGGATGCTCAACAGGCTGTTGATAAAGGGCTTACCATTATTAGTGATAATGTACCTTGGTACACCATATCGATGGATAATGTGCGTTCTTATGAAGTCAATCACATTTTCTTTTTGAACCTCCCTTAGTGGAATTGCTTCCGCTCATTTAGAAAAGTAATCAGTGGCAGCCAAGATGCAGGAGTGGCCAACCGATGATTTAGGCATGATTGGTTCGACGACATCAAGGCCCCATGCCTCAAAGGGCCAGGATGCAACCGTTGGGTGAAACGGTTCTGGAGGTTGATGTACGAATTTGGCATGGAAGCGACAAGGATCACACCTCTTTGAATAATCTATGCAATCTTGCACCATAGTGGGTCAGTAGTAATCCATTCTTTTAATGCGATCGTGTAGCCTAGGCCCTAATTGGTGCGCTCCACACACGCCTAAATGAGCTTCCGCCATCACTTGCTTTGCTTCTTCTAAGTCCAAGCATCATAACCAAGGGCCAAGAAAAGAATTCCGTTGTAGTAAAGGAAGCTCGGAGCTCTTTGCTGTATTTCCGTCTTATGCCTTGGGTCACTAGCAAGTTTTCCCTGCTCTAAGTACTCAATTATAGGTTGGCGCCAGTCTTCTATATCTATTTCAAGAACACAGATCATGTTGACGTCTTCCTCTAAGTCTTCATCATTGGGCGGAACAACCTAGTAGCTATATACTGGAATCATTCCTTCTTCTGCCCCTAGTGCCAAAGTGGCTGCGGGCTTGCCAGTATGTCAGCCATCTTGTTGACACTCCTTGGCATGTGCTCTAACTTGACATGTCTAACTTATTTAGCTGGTGTAATGCTTGCCTGTGATACGGGACAGAATCCTCTTTCTTAACCTCATACTCATCAAGTAGTTGATTGATGACCAACTGTGAGTCACCATATATGTTGAGGTCGGTAATCCCCATCTCAATAGCCATTTCAAGACTTAAGCTAAGCGCTTGGTATTCTGCCACATCGTTAGAGTATAACTGAGTAAGCACAAATGAATATGGGAGAATGTGTTTTTCGGGGGAGACAAAGACCACTCTTGCACCAGCGCCATCTCGCCTAGCTACACCATCGAAACATTTCCCAGGGAGGGAGGATATCGATGTAGAACACGTCTTCTCCTGACAAATCATTATTTAGCTCTGAATCATTAGGAATGGGATAATCTGTTAAGAAATTTGCTAATGCTTATCCCTTAACCGCTCTTTGGGGTACATAGATAAGGTCGTACTGTTTTAAGATGACCGCCCATTTTGCCAGTCGCCCATTTAAGATTGGCCTAGACAAGATGTACTTGATAGGATCAGCTTTGGAGATCACTTGCACTGTATAGGCCTGTATGAAATGCTTGAGTTTCTGGATGGCAAAGATAAGCGGTAAGCACATCTTTTCAATCGGGGAATACTTCAATTCAATGCCAACCAACGTACAACTTAAGTAGTACAGGGCGACTTCTTTCCCTTCCTCATGCTCCTATACACATAATGCTCCTAAGGATTTTTCCTAAGCTGTAATGTACAGTCGAAGAGGCTTGCCAGAAATGGGTGCCCCCAACACCGGAGGATGGGACAAATACTCTTTTATTTTCTGGAAAGCTGCTCGACATAAGTTGTCCCATTCAAACGGTGCACCCTTTTTCATAAGGTGGCAGAAGGTGGTGACAATGTCCTACAAGATTGAGATGAATCTTCGGATGTATGCTAAGGGACCTTGAAGTCCGCGAGGCTCCTTGAGATTTTTCGGCTCAGGCATCTCTTAGATTGCCTTGATCTTCGATTGGTCGATCTCAATCCCTCGGTGGTGCACCATGAAACCCAAGAATTTTTCAGATGTGACACCAAACGCGCACTTGAGTGGGTTCATCTTCAATTGACATCTCCGTAATCACTCAAAGATTAGACGAAGATCTTATATGTGGTCCACCCTCTTTTTGGACTTGACCACCAAATCATTGACGTAGCGCTCAACTTTTTTGTGGAGCATATCATCAAAAATTATTTGCATTGCCCTTTGGTAAGTTGTTTCTACATTCTTAAGTCCGAAGGGCATCACCTTATAGCAAAAAATGTCTTTAGGTGTCCGAAAAGCTATCACCTCTTGATCTTCTGGTGCCATCAGATTTGATTATATCCTGCGGTGCAATCCATGAATGACAATGCTTTATGGCCCATAGTTGAGTCAATCATTATTTTTGTGATCGGAAGCGGGAAATCATCTTTTGGACAAGCGTCATTGAGATCCCAGAAGTCCACACAAATACAAAGTTGCCTATTTTTCTTCTTGACAGGCACGATGTTTGTGATCCATGTTGGGTACTTGACCTCGCGAATGAATCATGCCTCTATGAGTTTGTTTACCTCATTTTCGATTTCTGGTACCGACTCTAGGCGAAAACGTCGCCGAGGTTGCTTCTTTGGTGAAATACCCCTTTTGATGGATAGGCAATGGAATGCGACCATTGGGTCCGACCCAGGCATTTCCTTATAGCTCTAAGAAAACACATCCTTATACTCAGATAGGAGTTCTAGCTACTGCTTTTCCTTTTCAGGTGTAAGTGATGAGCTTAAGTAGATAGGACGAGGCTCTTCATTAGTTCTAAGATTCAACTTGTTAGAATGTATAATGTTTTGATGATAACAAATCCAAGTGTTGTAGTAGTTGTTGTTGTTCCAAACAGGCTTTACCAACAGGGTCTTACTGGGTCTTACTGCTGTTTTTCAATATATTAAAACTACTTGACTAATGGTTTATCAAGAACAGGTACTCAAGTCAGCGATTTAAGAACAACCATGAGGAACAGGCTCTGTAAGGTGTTTGAAACATGTCCTGTGAAGTGTTTGAAGCATAGGATATAAGTGCAGCCGTGAGGAACAGTTCTGTGAAGTGTTTGCAGCAGATTCGTCTCTCTACAAGATGACTAGTGGTTACAACAAGATGTCTTGATTTAATTTGGTTTTATATTTTTAGACTCTTGTTAATATGCCAATCAGAAACTCTTAACTTACCACTTACTTGAAACGGTTTTGTTTTCTTTTGATAAATATTTCGGATCACCCTTCAGAACAATCCTGGAAATCAGGGTGTTTCCAGAATAAGCTGCGAAAAAATTTTGCACGATTTTTATCTTTTGAATTTTGAGCAGCTTCTTCAAGGATTTGCAAGAAAGATTTTTTATGGAGTATCTTACCCCTTATCCTAAAAACGGTTATTAAAATCTAAGGGGATTTGCAAAATCTTTTTTGAATAAAAAGAATATCCAATTTTTGGCAAGTGGATAAAGTTGTTGAGAAAAACATGGGCTAGTTGCTGAGAATCACCGCCTTATGCACACGGTTTAGGAAGTGTTTCCAGCTCATGTTTCCTCATCCCTTGTGGCTAAAGAATTCTATATTCTTTAGGGATTTTAGTTTCCAAAAATTTGAGGAGTTGTTTTTCCAAGCACTATATAAAGTCGCTTCTTAGAACGATAGAAGCATCAGTTTTCAAAGAGAAAAATTTAGTGTTCATGAGCTTAAAAGTTTGAAAAGAAAACCGTGTCTAGTGAGTGAGTTATTTGAGCTTTCAAAGTTGGCATATTAGGATTTCATTGTACCCTATATTAGCTTAGTTGAGAAGTATTGTAATAGGGTGTTTTTATTTACATTCTTCTTTCACAAAAGTGAGTTGAGTGTGTGTCCAAATCAAGGAGATTTTGGACGTGGGGTAACCTGTCTCAGGGAAGACGGTTACGTGGGTTGCAATTTGTAACAAGGTGTGTTACTATTGTAACGTGATTAGCCTGTTTAGTGAAGTGTTTAAATCCTACAGGAGGTAGGTCGTGGTTTTTAACCTCAGTTGGGCTAGAGGTGTTTTCCACGTAAAAATCCTGTGTCCATTATTTCCGCATTCAATTTTGTTGGATTTTCGCTTCTGCTTATCTCAGAAACAACCTGTGCAAACAGGGCCTAAGACTGTTTGCCAGCAACTTGCGAAAATCGGACACCACAATTCACCCCCCTCTTGTGGTTGTGTACTCTCTAAATCAACAAGTGGTATCAGAGCAGGTTCTCCTTTGAGAGGCTAACACCTTGAGAGATCCTTGAAGATGAGTACCCCACAAGGCATGCTTGAAGGTCAATCCATAACTCGACCACCATACTTCAATGGCCAACACTATGGTTGGTGGAAGAATAGGATGGAAAACTACATCCAAGCCGAGGACTATGAGTTGTGGATGCTCATCAAGAATGGACCACTCATCCCAAAGAAAATAACTGAAGATGGAAAGTCAATCCCCAAGGAGCCTAAAGAATTCAATACTGAAGATTACAAAATGATGGAGAAGAATGCCAAAGCCAAGAAACTTCTATATTTTGGCCTAGGCCCTGATGAATATACTCGCATATCTGAATGTGAGTCGGCCAAAAAAATCTGGGATGCCTTGCAAGTAGCTCACGAAGGGACCAATCAAGTAAAGCAATCCCGGATTGAATTACTTATGAGAAAATATGAGCTGTTTGAGAGGGGTGATCGCGAAAGTGTGATGGACATGTACACTCGCTTCACTCACAGAACGAATGAGCTAAAATCCTTGGGAAAATCCTTCACCACCGAAGAATTGGTGAGGAAGATCCTAAGAATTTTAACTCATTCTTGGGAAGCGAAAGTAACGGCCATCCAAGAAGCTAAAGACATGAACAAGATCACCCTACATGAGCTGATTGGCAACCTCCAAACGTATGAACTTAGGAAAAATTCTCAACAGAAAGATGAGACAAAGAGAGATCGAGGTCTTGCACTAAAGGCCTTAGAAGATGATTCTGATTCTGATGAGGAGGAGATTGCCATGATCACTCAAAAGTTCAAGAAGTTCTTCAAGAAAGTCAAAGAAAATAGCAAAAGGAAGGACTTCAGCAAGGCCAGGAACACCTCTCGGGAACAGTTCTCCGGGTGTTTCAAGTGTGGCAAACTGGACCACATTGTGAGAAACTGCCCACTGCACAAGGAAGAACAAGAACCCGAACACCCTAGAAAACAGGGGAGGAAACAGGGTGTAAGCAGCTCAGCGAAAAGGTTCTCAAAAGCTATGCTCGCGGCCTGGGGAGACTCAAGCGAGGATGAGGAAGGGTCTGAAGCTGGGGAAGCTGATGTAGCACTCATGGCAAGAAGTGACACTGATTCAGATGATGGATCAACAGATAGTCTGACTCAACTCAAGAACAAGGTACGTGGTCTAAATAAATCAACTCTTGAGGAATTAGTGTACACTATAATGGATATATGTGCTGAATTAAAAAGGGATGTTCGAGATCTAGAACTTGAAAATGAAACCCTTAAATTGGAAAAACTTGAAGTTGACAAAGAAACTCTTGCCTTGCATGAAAACATCAATGTGCTTAAAGAAATTCTGCTCATGAAAGAAGAGACTTGTTCCACTAAATTGACTGAGCTGGAAAAAGAATCCCTTGACTTAAAAGGTAAGGTCGAGTCCTTGCTTGTAGAAAATAAAAACTTGCTTGAGAAAATGAAACAAATGGAATCAGACCTTGCCACAAACAAGTTCTGGAACTGGTCTTCACAAGCACTTGAATGGTTAAACACCCATCATAGTCGAAATAGAGGAGGACTAGGTTTTGTGCCTAAGATGACCTACCCAGTGAATAGAAAATATGTAGGATTATCTGAGAATATTGTATGTTATCACTGTGGTAAAACGGGTCATTACCATTATACTTGTCCCTCAAGAAAGTATGCCATTAAAAGGAACTCAGTGTACGTAAAACAAATATGGGTTAGGAAAGATGAGATTTGTACCTCTAAAGGAATGGGACCCAAGTGGATCTGGGTTCCTAAAACTAACCCTTGATTTGTTTTGCAGGCTGAAGTGAGAGAGAACAACCCAACAAACAACCCAGCAAACAATGCAGGGAATAGTCTAGGGAACAAGCAGCTGTGGTATGTTGACAGTGGGTGTTCGAGGCATATGACTGGTGAAAGATCCAATTTTCTCTCACTTACAGCTTCAGAAGGTGGGAGTGTGGCATTTGAAAATGGAAAATCCGGGACAATTGTCGGCATAGGTAAGATAGGTGAGTCACTCTCCCATTCAATTGACAATGTTTATTTTGTGGATGGATTAAAACACAACTTGCTAAGTGTGTCCAACTGTGTGACAAAGACAACCTAGTAGTGTTCTCTCCAACACGTTGCTTGGTTGTAAATATGAACACAGGAGATGTTGTGTTGAGGGGGAAGCGACACAAGAATGTTTATAAAGTGTGTATCTCCACTCTTCCCCAAAATAATTTGACTTGTTTGAGTGCCCTAAATGATGATGTTATGCTTTGGCACAAAAGGCTAGGTCATGCAAGCCACTCACTTTTGAACAAACTTGTAACCAAAGACTTAGTGGTAGGCTTACCTTCCATCAAATTCAATGATGACAAGGTATGTGATGCATGTGCCAAAGGCAAACAAGTCAAAAATTCATTTAAATCTAAAAAATGTGTAAGCACTACTCGACCTCTTGAATTGATACATATGGATCTATGTGGTCCAATGAGGATCATGAGCCGAGGTGGCAAGAGGTATGTGCTTGTGATAGTGGATGACTACTCTCGTTTCACTTGGACTTTGTTTTTGGCTTCTAAAGATGAAACCTTTGAAAAATTTCTTGCTTTCATTAAAAAGATTGAAAAGAGAGTAGGACATTCCTTGGTATGCTTAAGGTCTGACCATGGGACAGAATTTGAAAATTCGAGCTTTATTGATTATTGTAATGAGCATGGTATTGATCATAATTTTTCAGCTCCAAGAACACCCCAACAGAACGGGGTGGTAGAACGCAAAAATCGCACTCTAGAGGACATGACTAGAACAATGCTTGTTGCTAGTGGTCTTCCTAGAAACTTTTGGGCTGAAGCTTTGAATACATCATGTTACATTATAAATAGATGCATGATTAGACCTATTCTTAACAAAACTCCTTATGAACTTTTCAAGGGAAGAAAACCTAATATTATGCATTTGAGAGTTTTTGGTTGTAAATGTTTTGTGCATAATAATGGAAAGGATGCCTTAGGGAAATTTGATCCAAGGAGTGATGAAGCAATATTCCTTGGTTACTCCTCGCATAGTAAGGCATACAAAGTGTTTAATAAGAGAACCTTGTGTGTTGAGGAAAGTGTGCATGTGCTTTTTGATGAAACTAACTCTCTAAGCGAGAATGATGCACAGGAAGAAGACTTCGAACTAGGTCTTGTTAGAAAAGACGTGCTGCTTCAAGGTGAACAAGGTAAGAATCAATTGGAGGGAGCAAGGTCTGAGGCTGTTCTTCAGAAAGGTAAGCAAGGTGTGAACCAAACAGGGGGAAACAGGGTGGAACCCTGTTCGGGACAACACCAGCCGAATCCTTCAGGGATAAATCCAGGAACAAGCTCCCAAACAGGCTCGAGAACAGGTTCTGAACCTGTTTCACCGAGTATTCCAACTAGGATGGAGAGCGAGTCTATGAACCCACTTTCACCACGATCATGGAAATACCAAAGTTCACATCCTCTTGATCAAATTTTGTCTGATATTAATGTAGGAGTTCAAACTAGATCTAGACTCAAAAATTTCTGTGCTTTCTATGCTTTTCTCTCAAAAATTGAGCCTAAGAATATTAATGAAGCCCTTGCAGATTCAGATTGGGTCACAGCCATGCAAGAAGAACTCCATCAGTTCGAAAGGAACAAGGTATGGCACCTTGTGCCACGGCCAGAGGATAGAACAATCATTGGAACCAAGTGGGTGTTCCGTAACAAGCTGGATGAGTGCGGAACAGTCACTAGAAACAAGGCCCGGCTGGTGGTTCAAGGCTACAACCAAGAAGAGGGAATTGATTATGAAGAAACCTTTGCACCTGTTGCAAGGATGGAGGCTATTCGAATCTTGATAGCATTTGCAGCCCATATGGAGATCAAGTTGTATCAAATGGATGTCAAAAGTGCATTTTTAAATGGGTACCTCAAAGAAGAAGTGTATGTCAAACAACCCCCTGGTTTTGAAAGTAATGAATTTCCTAACCATGTTTTCAAACTTGACAAAGCACTTTATGGTTTAAAACAAGCCCCTAGAGCTTGGTATGAGCGGTTATCAAGCTTTTTATTAGAAAATGGGTTTACAAGAGGCAAGGTAGACAATACCTTGTTTCTAAAATCTAAGGGGGAACATTTGTTGATTGTCCAAGTATATGTCGATGACATCATATTTGGTGCAACTCATCATAATTTGTGCAATGAATTTTCAAAAATGATGAGGAGTGAGTTTGAAATGAGCATGATGGGTGAGCTTAATTTCTTTCTAGGCTTGCAAATCAAGCAAACTTCAAACGGCACCATGATCCATCAACAAAAGTATATCAAAGAGTTACTTAAGCGTTTTAAGATGGAGTCGGCCAAGCCCATTGATACTCCCATCTCTCCCTCAACCAGGTTGGTAATAGATGATGGTAGTCCCTCAGTTGAGGAGAAATCCTATAGGGGCATGATAGGGTCACTCCTATACCTGACGGCTAGTAGACCTGACATTATTTTCAGTGTTGGTCTATGTGCACGTTTTCAGTCTAACCCTAAAGAAACTCATCTTAAGGCTGTAAAAAGGATTTTAAGATACTTAAAATATACACCTGATCTAGCCTTATGGTATCCTAGAGGTTGCAACTTTGATCTTGTTGGGTATGTTGATGCTGATTATGCAGGTTTCTTGGTTGATAGGAAAAGCACCTCAGGTATGGCTCACTTTCTTGGACCTTGTTTGGTATCTTGGACAACTAAGAAACAACTCTCTATTGCCTTGTCCACAGCAGAAGCTAAATATATGGCAGCTGCATCTTGCTGTGCTCAGTTATTATGGATAAGACAACAACTCAAGGACTTTTGTGTTGACATAGGATGCATTCCTATTTATTGTGACAATACAAGTGCAATTAACATTGCCAAGAATCCATGTCAACACAAAAGAACAAAACATATTGACATTCGCTATCATTTCTTAAGAGACAATATTGAAAAAGGAGTGATCTCAATGAATTTCTGTGCCACTGAAAATCAAATTGCTGACATATTCACCAAGGCATTGAGTAGAGAACAATTTGAAAGGAATAGACTCGAACTAGGCTTAATTAGAACAACCTGACCAACCTGTTCTCTCACCCTGTTTGCACCATTTAAAAGTTACGGGTACAACATGTTAAAATTTTTTGTTTGCAATCAACTTCTGTGCTATGTTTAGCATATGTGAGGTTTGCAACCTGCTGACACTTGTTGAGGTCTAATGAGATTGCCCTTATTGTCCCATGTTACCGAGCAAGTAACCTCAAGAACAAGCACCAGGAATAGGTACGCCTCTTGTTTGTCAAATATGTGCAACAAATTGAAAATTGCTAATCTCTTCCCGAGGCGTGCGCGGCCTAAATAAATGCAAAAGCCCGTTGCAAAACGGGCAAAATCTTTTAAAGATTTCGCATGTCACTCTCTTTAAAGCTCTCTTGCTCAATCTCTCACGTCCACCGAAACTCTCTTGCTCTGAAACTCTGTTAAAGAAACCCTAATCTCTCTCCTTCCTCTGAAAAATGGCGTCTCCCATTAGCTCCGAGAGCTCCTCGACCTCGACTCAGGGCAACCAGACACAGAGCACAGCCTTGCAAACAGCCACAGCCCTATTTGCGCCTACATAATTTCTGACGGCCCTCATGGAAGGTAAAATTATTGAACCTTCTCGACCCATTGTCTATAAACCTTTTGGGTTTTTGAAAAGCATCGACCTTAGAACAGTGAATCTGAAATTGGAAGACATCCCTTACAAATTTGGGTGGGAATTGATTTTGTTTGGAGAAACGGGGGCATGTAAACCCCAAGAACCTGTTGGGGCATCTGAAAGAGAAATTGGGCCTTTAGATGAAATCTTTCGGTTCGATCATGGACTAGATGACATCAGTTCGCTTGGGCTATTCCCAGAGCAGGAAACAGGGGCCGAAACAGGGCCTGAAGTTTTTAGGGATGACCTAGGGGAGGATTTGTCAAAAGAAGAAGGGGGTAGTAGTGATCAAATGGAGGAGTCTCCTGTGAAGCCTGAACAAGCCACACCGGTACCACCAACCGGTGAGAAACGTAAACGATACAAAATTGTGGCTAGGCGTACTAGAATGCCAAGAACACGACCACCATCAAGGTCTAAAAGTGGCCAGACTGAAGAATCCTCAAAAAGTGAAACCCCTGTCAAACCAAAACCACAAATCCCCTCTTCGTCCAAACCCACAACCACGCCAACTCGCAAATCAGCCCGAATTGCTTCCCACTCCACACCTCGTCCTGCCAACCAGTCATCCCCTGTTGTTGAGGAAATTGATTCCTCCTCTGAGCCTTCATCAGATAGCGATACTGAGAACACCACCTTCAAACAGGGCACTCCTGTGTTCTCAGAGTACTGAGAGGATAAGCCTCTGCCTACACCAAAATCAACCTCCACTTTACCCTCCAAACCATCACCCCTCAAAACTCCCAAGAGAAAAGCCTCTCTCAAACACGCCTCCACCCAAGACCCTCCTACTGAGCCTCAACCTAAAAGAGCCAAGAAGTCTACCCTGTCCGCAATCTTAGCCAAACTGACCCAACTGCTTCAGAGACGGGTAGTCAGGGGCAAAATTATCAAGGTAAAATATTTTGAGGAACAGGGTCTGGGGGTGTTTCTGCACAAGCTGCGTGCACAGGGGTGGTATGAGCTATTTACAAACGCCCAGCTGAGGTGTTCTGTACATGAGTTGGCAAAGTTCTATGCCAACTGCAGTGTCACCGAAGGAGTGGTGACAAGTATTGTTAATAGGCAACAGCTTCGCTTTGATGTAAAGATATTAGGGGAAATTCTGGGGATTCCCTCCTCGGGCTTTGATATATATGTGAGAGAAGACAAGACTATTCTAGGGACAGCCAGTCTGCTGGAGCTCGCCCAAAAATTTAGCCAGCAATCAAGCCTCCAAACACCCAAGTCCGTGAAGAAAGGGGACATGACATCGCTCTATCAATTGATATTCTGGTTTATCATCAAGAATGTCATCCCCAGGGGCCAGGGTCGCAATCTTGCTGATGCCATGGATCAATGTTTGATGGATCTGATGGACAAGGAAGAGCAAATCAACCTTCCTGCCATCATGATTCGCCACATAGCAAGAATTGCAAACACCTCCAGGGAACATGACCTGGGATACGGCTTCCTCCTGACTAGTGTGTTTGAGCACTTTGGGGTGACTTTGCAGAAGAAGGTGGGTGCTCAGTTCATTGATGAGATTGGGAGTAACACCCTTATGGGGTGTGGATACACTTTGGTTGAAGGGTCTGCCTCAGAACAGGGGACCAGAACACCCCGTCCTCCTGTTCCTGGCAGTTCCTCAGTCAAGCTTGAGGCTGCTTTAGAAGAAAACTCTCGACTCAGTGCTGAGCTTACTGCTGTAAAGGCTGCCCTGGATGAGGAAAAGGCTCTCAATACAAAACGCTATGAAGATATCCTCGCCCTTCTCTCTTCCCTCTCAGCAAAATTTTCCCTTCCTGCTCTCTGATCACCCCCCATCTGTTGTTCTCATAGCCTGTTCTCATTTCTCTTGGTTATCCTCTCTTGCTAGTTTGTACTTTCTGTTGCACTCGTTTGGTGAATGACAGGTTATCTTGTTTTTTGATTGGCTTTGCCTTGCTTGCTTTCTGTTGTGAATTGCTTGTGTGTGACTAGGATGACCAATCTCATTACCGTACCAACACACTTGAGTGTATCGCCTGTTGACTTTCCTCCATTACCCAAGTGGTGGTGATAGCAAACACCCTATGTTTGACAGTTCAACCCTACTTTTTAATGATGCCAAAAGGAGGAAGATAGGTTGACCAATATTGTTTTAGTTTTGCTATGGACGAGTTAAATTTCTTACACTAACTGCTTCATGTGAATTGTCGGTCCTATAAATAATTGGCACTAATCACTTCAATTGTCCTTGAAAGTCAATATGGTCACTTGGTTTGTCATCATCAAAAAGGGGGAATTTGTTAGAATGTATAAGGTTTTGATGATAACAAATCCAAGTGTTGTAGTAGTTGTTGTTGTTCCAAACAGGCTTTACCAACAGGGCCTTACTGCTGTTTTTCAATATATTAAAACTGCTTGACTAATGGTTTATCAAGAACAGGTACTCAAGTCAGCGATGTAAGAACAACCATGAGGAACAGGCTCTGTAAGGTGTTTGAAACATGTCCTGTGAAGTGTTTGAAGCATAGGATATAAGTGCAGCCGTGAGGAACAAGTTCTGTGAAGTGTTTGCAGCAGATTCGTCTTTCTACAAGATGACTAGTGGTTACAACAAGATGTCTTGATTTAATTTGGTTTTATATTTTTAGACTCTTGTTAATATGCCAATCAGAAACTCTTAACTTACCACTTACTTGAAACGGTTTTGTTTTCTTTTGGTAAATATTTCGGATCACCCTTCAGAACAATCCTGGAAACAGGGTGATCAGGGTGTTTCCAGAATAAGCTGCGAAAAACTGTTTTGCACGATTTTTATCTTTTGAATTTTGAGCAGCTTCTTCAAGGATTTGCAAGAAAGATTTTTTATGGAGTATCTTACCCCTTATCCTAAAAACGGTTATTAAAATCTAAGGGGATTTGCAAAATCTTTTTTGAATAAAAAGAATATCCAATTTTTGGCAAGTGGATAAGGTTGTTGAGAAAAACATGGGCTAGTTGCTGAGAATCACCGCCTTATGCACACGGTTTAGGAAGTGTTTCCAGCTCATGTTTCCTCATCCCTTGTGGCTAAAGAATTCTATATTCTTTAGGGATTTTAGTTTCCAAAAATTTGAGGAATTGTTTTTCCAAGCACTATATAAAGTCGCTTCTTAGAACGATAGAAGCATCGGTTTTCAAAGAGAAAAATTTAGTGTTCATGAGCTTAAAAGTTTGAAAAGAAAACCGTGTCTAGTGAGTGAGTTATTTGAGCTTTCAAAGTTGGCATACTAGGATTTCATTGTATCCTATATTAGCTTAGTTGAGAAGCATTGTAATAGGGTGTTTTTATTTACATTCTTCTTTCACAAAAAGTTGAGTGTGTGTCCAAATCAAGGGGATTTTGGACGTGGGGTAACCTGTCTTAGGGAAGACGGTTACGTGGGTTGCAATTTGTAACAAGGTGTGTTACTATTGTAACGTGATTAGCCCGTTTAGTGAAGTGTTTAAATCCTACAGGAGGTAGGTCGTGGTTTTTAACCTCAGTTGGGCTAGAGGTGTTTTCCACGTAAAAATCCTGTGTCCATTATTTCCGCATTCAATTTTGTTGGATTTTCGCTTCTGCTTATCTCAGAAACAACCTGTGCAAACAGGGCTTAAGACTGTTTGCCAGCAACTTGCGAAAATCGGACACCACAATTCACCCCCCTCTTGTGGTTGTGTACTCTCTAAATCAACACAACTTTTTCAACTCATCAATCATAGCCTGTCCCCCATCTTCGAAAGTCTCAAAAGTTTCAGCTAGCTCTATCTCTGAGTCTGAGTCATCATATTCATGGGTTGTGATATGATTGGAAGGAGCAGCTTCTTCTTCCTCCGCCTCATTGCTAGAGTTAGAGTTCTTTTGCTGATGTATGAAAATCACATTACGCCTTTTACTCTTAATGAATTGTCCGTCTTTACATCCAAGCTGGAGAATCGCTTCACACGAGAAGGGATAGAGCTCTGAACTTCATTTATCACTCCCAAACGGCTAAACGCAGAACTTTCTCCTGCTGAAGCCGTGAGCTTGAAGACGCTTCACTAGTTTTTGTTCTGGCAAACAATGAACGCCTTGGCTGGGGAACATCTTCAATTCTACTGAAAATAGAGATTTTGTGGCCTTTCCCTTTCCCTATTTGGGTGAACACTGACGGACGTTTTCTCGGAGTGGGCGATTGCAGCCCATCAAATATAGAGGGCTTTGGATTAGGTGAAGCACTTTCATCTTCACTCTCATCTACCTCTTTCGCTGAAATGTGTTGAACTTCTACCTTCTTGTCCTTTCGTCGCCCGAAGATTCTGATTGGCTGCGGTGGCGTAAAGCCTAGTCCGACTTTAGAGACGCCTACTGAACCTCCCTGCTTTTGAATCCTTCTCTGAATTTCAGTATGTCCATGAGGCTTGACCTCAACTATCTTTCCTAAGGTAGCTGGATTTTGAAAGTCATAGTTAGCCTTTTCCATAATCTTATAGGCGTTGGGAACAAATCTTTCTTTAGTTCGCACTCTTGGCAAGTAATCGCTTTCCTTAGAAGAGACGACAAACCATGGAATATGGGGCCGACTCACCTTAGCCTGCCACATCTTAAGGGTTGGAAGGGTTACACCCGTTTTTAAGGAGGTTATGCTAGCTCTATCACTCTTAGTAGCTTTGCTCTTGATGCTATTGCCTATGCACTCGCCAAAGGATGATTCGTTCTCCTTACGGCGAGACTTAGATATGTACCTTAAAATTGGTGGCACTGATCTCACTGAAGAGGCAACCGATTTAGCAACTTGCTCAACACGAGAAGTGGTGCTGCCTGGCTGACTTGCTTCTTTCTCAAGCTGTTGCTTAGGAGAATCATCTTTTGTTGCTCGAGGAGCCTTCTTTGCGATACCTTTGCCTGTAGAAGAAATGGTTGACGGTGTGGTTTCCTTAGGTGCGACACCTTCTTCAAAGAACCTTGTGTCTGTAAAATGCGACTCGGCCTTAGTGAATGGCTTAACATCCCCATTTATTTTCTTCTCTCCATCACAGTTGTACTTAAGGCACTGGTGTAAAGTGGAAGCCACTATCCCATGTTCATGAAGCCATGGTCACCTAAGTAGCAACTTGTAGGAAGCCTTAGCATCAATTACATAGAAGATGGAGGATGTCGGCAAATCTCCCATTATTAGTTCAACGCGAATCATGCCGATTGCACGTTGGCCTTCAAGGTTGAAGCCTTGAATTATCGTTCGGCTCTTGGACAGTTCTTCCACCGTGATGCCTAAGTCGCTCATTGTAGACTTAGGTATAATGTTGGTAGCTGATCCTCCATCCATGAGAATGCGCCTGACTTTCTACTCCCTAATGTAACCAGTCTCAAACAAAAGGACGGTTGTGGGGCTTTGATCCCAACAACAAATCATCATCAGTGAAAGTGACTACGATGTTGCAAGAGGC
Organism: Carnegiea gigantea; assembly: GCA_029747015.1. Lineage (NCBI taxonomy): Eukaryota > Viridiplantae > Streptophyta > Magnoliopsida > Caryophyllales > Cactaceae > Carnegiea > Carnegiea gigantea. The sequence continues at coordinate 242,891 of JAKOGI010000179.1, read as the reverse complement.
ACGCTGAATAGGGCCTTCTGCTGATCCTCCCACATCTTTGATTTTATCAGTGTAAAGTTCTGGGTGTTGTAAGGCAGCAACAACATGTTGATGAATCTCCTCAGGTAAACAAAAGCTTTACCCCCAGCCCATGCGAGCTGGAAAAGCCTCTTGGACAGTTAAGGTCTTATCAGCTACTCTAAGAGACTCCTTTCGTCCATTGCTTCCTTTGTCTTCCTCTTCTTCGAGCTCAAAAGATAAGGTCATATTGACTATAACTTTCTCAGAGAATCCTATTGGGAAAAACTCTTCAAGTGTGACAGGGACAAGCTGCTCCTACTCAAGGAGGTCAATAGGCAGAATTTCATGCCTTTTGACGTTCTTGGACTTCTTCTTTCCTTTTGAATAATGAGGGCTTTTCTTTCTTTCTTGTCTCTTCTTGCGGTGGAGAGGTAGCGATTGCACTTGGCTTTGCTTCCTTGGCTTCCGACGAGTGACAAGAGTTCATCCCTCTTCATCATCATCAGCTTTATCAGAGACATCCATAAAAGGATCAGCCTCTATCAAGGGTCCTTTGGACTCAATTAGAACCACTATAGGCTCCAAACTTTCACATTGAATTGTAATTAATTTCTCTCAAAGGAAGGAAATCAATTCAGTGTTTATTTTACCTTGAGGTTGAGTACACTTTGGCTTCTAGGGCGATGACGAACACTCCAGCTGAGTGGAGATATGATTTGTCTCGACAGTGTCGTCCAAATTCAATATTATCTTCCCATCCCTGGCATGTTGCATAATATGCTCCTTGAGCGTAATGTATTTCTCAAGAGGGTGACTAACTATCCTATGATACCGACAATATTTTGGGTTGGTAACCCTTCCACCTTCTTCAGGGCGTTTTGACTCTAGAAGTTTAATAACCCCATTTTAAAGAAGATCGTCGAGCATTCCTGACAAGTCTGAGTCAGGGAAGGGATATTTCTTCTCCTGCATTCCTTCAATATACGACGCTTCTTTCGGTATCCTTGGAGAACCCACTTTTTCGTTGTCATGCTTGGGCTTTCTAGAGATTCGAACCGGTTCCCCGGTTGAAGCAACCATAGATTCTTTATGTAAGGACTTTGAGGACTTGGGATTTTTCTTGAATTCAGCCTTGTCCTTTCTAGAGTCGAGTAAGGAAGAAGACTTGCTACAGTGACTTGCAATTGTCATCTCCATATCATAAGCTTTTGTTGCCAGTTCCTGGAAGGTCCTTGGCTTACTCATTTGCAAGACATATAGTAAATCCCACTCCATGCCCTGCGCACACACTTCGACAGCTGAAGCTTCTGATAAACGGTCCTTGCACTCGAGACTAAGGGATCTCCAGTGATTAATGTAGTCAAGGACTGGCTCGTCCTTCCATTGTCTAGAGTTTGTCAGCTCTGTCATGCTAACGACGCGTTGAGTGCTGTAGAACCGATTTAGGAACTCCTGCTCCATTTGTTGTCAGCTATCAATGGACTCTGGCTCCAAGTCTGTGTATTAGTCGAAGACAATCCCTTTTAAAGTTTGGACAAACTGCTTCACCAGCCGATCTCCCTCTGTGCCAGCATTACTGCACATCTCAATGAAGTGCGCGATATGCTGTTTGGGGTTGCCCTTACCATCAAACTGGTTGAACTTGGAAGGCTGATACAATCCTTTTTGTATAGGGCTTTGTGTACAAATTAGTCTTGTGAGACCCTCCTCCCAGCTGAGCCCTGACTGCGTTTACTATCAAGCTCTGAATCTGCTCAACTGACATTGAGCCTAAGGAGCAGTCCTTCTTTGCTTTCTGGTCGTTGTCAGATTCCTCACTGTGGTGCGACTCTTTATCAGAGTCTTCAGCGCCTGAACCTTTGGAAGCTTCAGAGAACTTCTTTTCCATCCTCTTCGCCAGGTCGGCAATTTAGTCGTTCTGTTGTTTGATTTGGGCGTCCTTCTCTGCACTCTCTTTAGAGAGCCTATGCAAGGTAGCCTTCATACTTGCCAACTGTTCTTCAAGGTTAGCAGCCCCTGCCATCATGACTGGCATGATGACAGTGTCAGAGGATTCAGCTTCAGTCTCTGACATGCATGCCCCTTTTCGTGAGGGCGAAGAAGAGTTACTACTATAGTAGTCTTCAACCTCGCAGACCGAACATTGAAGGTAAAGTTTTTGAATTTCATCCATCCAAGATGACGCCTTATGTTGCGTCTTCGAGTCTTAGAGTTTGGATGGGGGCGGTGCAGTCTGGCTAGCAGCGGTCGGCAGAGCAGCTTGTGCCATGCTCCTAGTCTTCATTGCATGAGTGCGCTTGCTAGAAGCGACGTTGGCTTCACAGGATCTAAGAGAGAAAGATCCCATGTTCTTCTTCTTCAAAGCTTGCGCGGCAACGATCTTCGTAGGCATGTCTTTGTTGAAGATGATGTTTTAACTTGAGAGTCTTGATCTTTAAGAGAAAGAGATGAGAGGTAGAGATTGTCCCACTAAGCATGCCAAATTTTGTAATCGCAAAATTACAAAGATTGAATTTTTATAGATTCAATTGAATGAATTGGGGTATAATATCTATGAATACAAAATCCTCTGATTCTTTCTCTTTTAAGGATGAATTTTTCAACCTTTGAATCAAAGGGGTAGGGGCCTATTTATAGGAGAGCCTCCCCCTTGAAAGTCAAGATGGGCCTTGGCTTGGGTTTTGGGCTTGTGCCTTTCAATTAGGCCTCACCCTAGATTGCTTTGACTCTCGTTTGTTTTGACTTTAACTTTAACTTTGACTTTGACTTTGACTTGGGAGTCTCTCGGGCTTGAGCCGAGCATTGACTTGAAAGTTGCCTCGAGTTTTGACTGGGCGTTGCCTTGAGAGTCGTTTGATGTTTGACTTGTGAGTCGATGTAGTTCCTGACCTTGACTTTGACTTTGACCACGCCTTGACTTGGACATCATTCGAACTTTAGGTCGTGACTTGACTTGGTAATCGTCTTGAGCCTCGGTTTGGGCCTTGACTTGAATTTTGATTGAGCCTGGACTTGGAAGTCATTCGAGCTTAATCTTGGGTTTGACTTATGAGTCTTTTGGACTGGACTTATGAGTCTTTGGGCTTGATTAAATTCATTAAAAGGGGTTGGCCCAATTAACTAATTTAATTTAATTTTGGTATGGCATGAATAAATTTTTAGTACCTGCAAGAACTCTCCCATCACAGATTTTCTAAATTTACAGGACTCGAACCCAAAACCTCACTTAAGGGAAACAAGTGTCAAACCACTTGAACCAACATGTGTTGGTTATTTATGTCTTTGAATACAATATCTCTGTGAATCCCCACTCAAATTAAGGAGATGTAATAAAGGATATATCATGGACGAATATATGCAATATTTTTTTATAACCTTAATTCTGCATGTAATGTACAAATAAGGATTTAAGTCCTCCTGGTTAGGGGAGAAAATTATTCCCTCTAAAATTGTCCTTACTTTGCAAATTTCAAGATTCTTGGACAAAATGTACTCTCAGATTATGACTGCTGCATGTTACTTAAAGTAAATATACAGATGAATAACCCCTGCACAACATAGAGATTTTTGAGGGAAAAAAAATTGATGAACTTATGTGTGTGTTTCTGCAGATGTGTAAGGGAATTTTATCAAAACGATCCCATGAGGAAGGGTTAAATCATTTTTCTATAATTTAGATGCTTAGTCTTGATTTTGTAAGTTTATTTTTATAAGTATGCTCTCTCTTATGAGTATATGAGACAGGGAATATTCATTTAGTTTGTGCTAGCTAGTTGCTATGCTAATTTTTGATTATTTTATCAACTATCAGGGGAAAAAAAAAGGTGTGTTTGAACTAGAAACATTGTAAAAAGAAAAATGAAAGCAAATAAAATAGGGAGAACATTTTTGTTTCTCTCTACAATTTTCCTTTCGAGTTTTAGAAGGGAGTCACATGATCAATAAATAGATTGATTTTTCATCACATTCCCCCTGCCCTTTTCGCCCTTTTTCTCGATACTCTGAACCAAAATGTCATTCTTTTCATTTCATTTTTTTTCCTAAATCAAAATTTTTTAGATACAGAATACAACCATTTGAAGATTATTAGATGTTTGATCAAGCAACTCAACATGACTACACATGGCACCATATGGATGCAATAAATAAGAAGAATTTGGGGGGGTGAAGTCATGCTTAATTTTGACTTCGATAAGGCAATCTAACATTAATTTATTATTTAGATAGACAAACAGTTTGATTTAATATGAATCAAATATAGCATGAACTGTTTTGATTTTTGAGCCTGCGAGAACTCAATTGCCCCAAACTTCACCGTAGCAGACTCAGGCTCCGAGTCTTTGGATGCTTGTGCTTTGCCAAAAACTGTGTCAAAACTAAGGACAAGTTTGTGCCACGTAGTAGGAAGGGCATATTTGTTGGTTATTCCTTTGGGAAGAAAGGATGGAAGATACTTAATTTAGAGACTCATGAAATTTTTGTTAGTAGGGATGTTGTGTTCTATGAGGATGTATTCCGTTTTTGTAATGAAAAGAACGAAGAAATTGCAATAAAGCAGCGTGGTGCGGACACTGCTTTAGTGTTTGATGATGACGAGGATCTGAAAAAACTGGGCTATGGGAATATAGAGGAGTCAGCCCAGTTACATGCAAGGGGGAGCTTGGATGTTAGGCCAGCCCAAGCGCTCGACCAGCTAGTTAGCACAAGAGGAGAGTTAGAAGATCAGCATGTGGGGCAGGACAGATGGGGAGACAGAGGTCCAACAGAAAATGCAGAAGCCCAACTAGCTCCAAGTCCAGAACAGCAAACCGAAGACCCTGTGCGCCCAGTTGCAGCCCAGGCAGAAGATGTGTCTGAACCAGCCCAAATTGTGAGAAGAGAAAGCAGCCCCAAGAAGACACCAGCCCATTTAGACGACTTTGTATGCTATGGTACCCGAATTAAAGAACCCATCTCGCTCACTCAGCCGCTTTAAAGGGGGTCCTTAGGTACGCGTTATCCAATAACAAATTATGTTACATGTGCAAATTTTTCTGTCTCTGACCAAAAATACTTAGCTGTAATTGCAAAAGTTGTTGAGCCCACGTTTTTACACCGAAGTAGTTAAAGAACCTCAGTGGCAAAAGGCAATGGCAGAGGAAATTAAGGCATTGGAGGAATCCGAGACTTGGGAGGTAGTGGATCTTCCACCAGGTAAAAAGCCGATTAGTTGCAAGTGGGTGTATCGTGTGAAGTACAATTTAGATGGCTCTATTTAGTGATATGAGACGCATTTGGTTATACGTGGAGACCATAAAGTAGAAGGCTTCGACTATAATGAAACATTTGTGCCAATAGCCAAGATGACGAGTGTGTGCTGCTTTCTCGTAGTAGCAGTCTCTAAAGGTTGGGATCTGCACCAAATAGACGTCAACAATGCTTTCTTACATGGTGATCTTAATGAAGAGGTGTACATGAAAATGCCCCCTGGGTTCAAATCTAGAAGTGCTAATAAAGCGTGCAAATTAAAAAGATCACTTTATGGTCTTCGACAAGTTCCAAGACAGTGGTTTGCTAAACTCTCATCCAAACTTTGTGAGTATGGATTTGTTCGCTCTTATGCAGATTACTCCTTGTTTGTTTATCATCAGGGGAAGGTATTCACGGCCTTGTTAGTCTATATAGATGATATTGTACTAGCAACAAACAATGCTTAGGCATGTAAGGATTTTAAGACTTATCTACATGCATGTTTCAGCATTAAAGACTTAGGTGCCTTAAAATATTTTCTGGAGATCGAGGTTGCTCCGGGTCCATAAGGACTATTTTTGTGTCAATGTAAGTACGCCCTAGAGATCCTTCAGGAGTGTGGGCTTCTAAAGGCCAAGCCAATAGACTTCTTACTCGAAGAAAATTATAATCTTGCTTTAGCAGATGGTCACCTATTGAAAGATATTGCTCAGTATCGAAGATTAGTTGGTTGCTTAATTTATCTTAGAATTACACGGCCAGATCTTGTTTATGTAGTGCATAATTTACCTCAGTTTATGCAGGCTCCCAGAGAAGAACACATGGAGGCCACTCGGAGAGTATTGCAATATCTAGAAGGGATTGCAGGTCTTGGAATATTTTTTAAAGCACAATCTGAAATGAAATTGTTTGGGTTCTGCAATCCAGATTGGGGGCATGTCCCCTTTCCAGAAGATCATTGACGGGATACTTTATCCAGCTTGGAGAGTTACCCATCTCCTGGAACACCAAGCTAACAAAATAATCCCTAGTTCTATGAGTAATAGGAAAGTTATACAGAAATCTACTAGGAATAGGAAACTATACAAAATCATATCCCAAATTAGTTTGTTTCCTAATAGTAACTACTGGCTTTCCATATCACTATAGGTGGGCAATGGATAGGGTCAGATGAGGTAAGGGTTGGTTGATTTATAAAGTGGATCAGATTGTGTCATCGTCGGCCCATTAACGATTTTGATCAGGTCGGGCTTTTTATAATAATTATTGTTACACATGAAGCACTGGTAATGAGCTCAATTAATTATAACAAGTAAATTAGTGTAATAAGCTAGCTGAAAAATTGATGGGTCACTAAACGAGCCGTTAATGGACCGACTCGACCCAATCGGTTAATATACTTTAATAGACTGACCCACTATTAACTCGGTCTATTATTAACTCGGCCTTTTATTTACCCTATTTTAAATGGCCCAAGGCACTTAACTCAATGGGTTATTGACCTGTTGTCCTCTACATGTCACCACATCTGAATTAAGATTCGTGCCCTAGCTACTAGCTTTCTATAAGCATCGACAACACCTAGATTTCCTTGAATAAAAAAGATGCGATCTGGTTAACTAATACTTGATCCATAAGGCTTTGACTTATGAAATCAATTCCTCTACTTTTAAACTTAATGCCATACATGCACTATTTTACCCTTATAAATAGGGGTGGGCAACGAGTTGGGTGCCTATTGGGTTAAGCGGTCGGCCATTTAAAATAGGGCTAATAAAGGATCGGGTCAATAATGGACTGGACCATTAATGGGTCAGCCCATTAAGACATATTAACATGTCGAATTGGGCGGATCCATTAAAGACTCGTTTAGTGACCCATTATTTTTTTAACCTAATTGACACACTAGTTTACATATTCCAATTAGTTAAGCTCATTACCAACACTTTGTACATAACAATAATTATTATATATCGTTATTTTGTGTAGGTTTGTTCCGATATTAAACGGGCCCAAAGCGGGCCGCCCATGGCCGACTTGACCCAACCCGTTTATTAGCTTGATTGTGTATTTTCTAACTGTGAATTTGAAGTTGTTTAATTTAGTTGGAAAATTACAAATACATTAGTTGGAAAATTAATTAATCAAAAACACTCCTTAGGTGATAATGGGCGGGTCATGGGCAGGCCGGGTTCATTTGGCCCATAACCCATCCCAGCCTATTAACAAATGTATTAGACCCAGCCTAACCCGTTTAGTTAATGGGCTGACCCAGTTCGCTGCCCACATCTACTTATAAGTAATCAATTAATTAATACCCATCTAGGAAAAAAAAAGAAAACTATAAAATTCACAACTATATACACCTTAATTCGCATTATTAATTTACGTGGAGGTGATATCAAAACCAAGCCCAATGAGCTTCTTACTAAAATTCACCACAAAGCCTTGTTCCATAGCCATGGACATGTCAGAAATTATTGATGCAAAAGCTTGACACGTATCTTGCCCACTGAGTGTTACCCATGAGTTATGTGGCTACTAGAGTTACCGAAGAGTCCACACCCCACATTCAAATCTTAAGATGGCTAGATTAGTATGAGGGAGAGGGCGCAGAATTGATTTATCTAGGGAATGTTTTGCTTTTTGCTGTTGTGGGCTTTCCCTAATCTAATCACCTCTTTTATAAAAACACAAAGCTTGTAACAGAATTATGACATTGAATAGGTTGATTAATACTAAATTACTCTTCTTCCAACTACCAAATCAATGGTGATTATGGTGTAATTATGTGACCGTTACTCTTTGGTTAATAGGACATAACAAGATTTGCTTGTTGACGAAAAGTAGCAGTCACCATAATCTCACCACAATCATACCATAATCACCCCATTAAATTGGCAGTTACAATGTGATTGATTGTGTTTTTTTCATTAAGCTAATTTAATCCTTTGATTCTATTTCAGCATTGTGTTGCTATAAAAGGAGGGATCTTATTAGGGAGAGACACACAGTTTGAGCAAGCAATTTCCCAAAGCAAAAATCCATTGTCCGCTCTCTCCCTCACCCAATTTAGCCATCTCTGGGATTTGGATTTGTTGTGTGGGCTTATTGGTGACTCTAGTAGCCACCTTGTTCGTGGATAGCAGACGGTAGATAGTTTCGGGTTGTTTTCTGCATGAGGTGAGCCCTCATTACCTCATATTGGTATCAGAGCTAAATCTGCTTGTTGTTAGGCCCAAATTGATTTATGTTAAATCTCAATTTTAATTATATTGTTATGAAACTAATCCGTGTGATAGTACAATATGTATCCATCATATTAAGCTAATACTATTCTGTGTGACATGGAATTATGCAAAACCGAGACCAATGCTAATCTGCTAAAGTTGATATGCCTCATGTTACTATGCTACTCTGACATTGTTATTCTGTATATCGCGATAACATGACATTATGCTAATTTTTGGTAAAATTGCAAAGCTCTAAACTGAGACTACCCCAACTTCATTTGAAACTCGATGCCCTCCTCCCTGACCAGTGTATGTGTGACCCAAATTTGATCAAAATCTATGTAACTCAAATCTGGACCCTCTTCCCTCGAAACTCTAATGGTCTTGATAGATTTGATCAAAGACCAAACCACTATGTAGTCCCATCATTCATAGGCCAGCCACCCCATTCCCCCCAAAAAAGAAGGGTAGAACTGAGAAGAAGAAGTTGCCTCACCCATTAGTACTGCTGGGAGGTGGCGTGTGTGCGCGCCACCTACAAAGATGACTTTGGTTATTTTCTTCCTCCAAATGCTCTCAATGCTCGTCGATACATTTCCTCCATGTGAAGATCCACCCCAAAAGGCCCAACCAAGTAGCACGTGTGGTACACGAGCTGCCGCCTAGGTGGTGCATTGGAGGAGTGGACGGCTTCTGGTGATGTTTTAGTTGCTAATCTACAATTTGGTGGTGGTATTCTCATCAGGTGACAAATAGAAAAATCATGTGGGGCTTTTAGGCGTGGCACAAGAGGATACGGTATCTCCTTTAGGTGGGGTGGTGGAGTTTTACCGGCAGTTTTTGAGATTGCCAGCAGCGGTTCCTAGTGTTTGAGACAACAGCGAAGCGAAAAGGGGCCAAGAGGGGTGGAAGTGTGGAGAGGATGTGGTGATAATATGCTCGATGAAGTCTCTGGATTGCACAGAAATTGGGAGGTCTTAGAGAAAGAAAAGAGGGAGATTCTAAGGCCTTGAATGAAGAGAGAGAGAATGGCCATTTAAAAGAAGCTAGGGGAGTCCAAAAGATATTGGGGAGGACTCGTGGGTGGTTATTAGGGTTTATTTTAAAGTTTTTTATTATTATTTTGGTTTTAAATATACAGTTTAATTCTAATTTTCTTTGAAAAAAATTATCGAGGTTATTATTCAAATATGACATGATAATATTTTTTTAGTTGAATTATGGTTTGGACTATATACAAGTTCATATAATGTGTTCTGTATTGAAATTTTTGAATTAGTTTTGATTAAGAACATATGAACTTGTTACAATAACGTTAATATGTTTAACATAAAAATATCGGATATTACATGTAAATTTGTTATATAAATTCGTTTATATGAAACAATTTGAAATTATTATGTAGTTATAAATCAATTTGATTGTAGTTATATGAATTTGTTTCATACATAAAATTAGTTCAATACATAACTATTATATAAATTAATTTTACGTGAATTTAATACATATCTATGTGATATTCAAATGTAGGTTAGGTTGTTTATGGGCCATATGAATGTGTTTTTTATGGCATTATTGTAATTGAATTATTTAAATTTCTAGTTCATGATTGCATGAGATGATTATAAGCTTAGCGAAATTTTCAATTATATGACATGAATGATGGAATTTTAGTAATTTAATTTCTTATGAAAATTTGCCTTTCGTCCATCTTTTAATGTGTACTTGTATATATGGCAATGAACAATGCAATGACTGGTGAATTGTCCACTAATAAGAAGTTAGATGGTACTAATTATGACATGTGGCATCGGAAGATTCGGTATCTTCTAAGTGGAAAAGATTTGTTAGAATATTTGATGGTCACTAAGTTTTCGCCATCATACAAAGACAAAGATGGCATGCCTATATCGATACTACTACTGTGGAGTATTAAGAAAGACTACTGGCATACCAAGACTGGTCCAGGAAGAATCATAGGGCATGCTTTACTATGTTTTACTGCTTGTACAATGATCTATTTGAACATTTTGAGGCATGTCCCACCGCTAAGGAGATGTAGGACAAACACAAGATCTGTTTTGGCCAGACATCCCTGAAAAGACTCTTCTCCGGCAAAGAGCATCTCCGGCGACGAGGCTATTACGGTTTCCCAGCCTTCGATTGCCAGTGTCTTCGATTCTCACGCTTGATTTTCTATCCTCACTCTCAGACTCTTCGATCTGTGCGATAGGCCCTTTCACTGAATCCTCACTCTCATTTTCGCTCTCTTTATCACCTTCTGGGTCTCCGGTGATGGGCAGCTGCATCTTCGCTAGTGGTGCAATCCGACAATGCACTGGTAGTGGTAAATTCGCAAGAGGCCGGACTCTCGAGCTTCTTCGGATTGTCTCTTTTGATCATTGTTGAGGTTCATTGAATCTGATCTCTTTATTCCAGAAAGTGTTTTATCTTTTTTATTCTGATTGATTTTCTGCAGGATCTAAATTTCACTTATGGATCTAAATTTGATTGATTGCTGCATTTGCTTTGAATTCTAATTGGGTATTTTGGGTACCCAAATCTGGGTTTAATTTTCTGTGTTTGACTGTATGAGTGTTGCCTAGCTGCTACTCTCTCTCTCTCTCTCTCTCTCTCTCTCTCTCTCTCTCTCTCTCTCTATCTTTCTTTCTCTCTGATTTGCGAACTTTGTAATCTTGGCTAACATCTGATTGCTGTTGCAGGAATTGAACCTCTTGAATTCTTATTGTTGTTGTATTATATTTCTGTTTTTGGTTGGAATTGTTGCCGTTGAGCGTCTCTCTCTCTCTCCCCCCCGCACTTTGCCCACTGCACCGGCCGCCGACGCATACACCGGCCGGCCGATCCACCACTCATCTAGCTCTGTCTCTAGTCTCTTTGCTATTGGCCTATTTCATCTTTGCCTCTGTGTTTTGGAATTTGGACTAATTGAAGGCAGGAAAAGAGGCACACAGAAAAAAGGAAAAGTGGGAAAAATATTAAAAAGAGGTGATTTGGAGGAGCTAATTGGTGATTTAAATCTAGAATTCCGTTCAAGGCAAGATTATCTGAAACTATGAGCTTCCTTTTAATTTAAGATTTCGTTGTATGATTATTTTCTAATTTAAATTTGTTACTACTATTTTTTCTATTAGTTTTTCGATTATTTTTCAATTAGTATTAGTCGCATCTAGTGGTTTTTTATTCTGCTGTTTTGTGTGGTATCCGATTGCTTTTTTTGTAAGTATCGTAGTAACTATTTTTGAGCGCGCTGTTTTGCTAGTTTTGGTACTGTTGTTTATGGTATTAGTTTAAATCACTATTATGTATAATATTGTTGTTGTGAGGGGTGTATTAGTAGGACTATATAATTTTATTTTTTTAGATAGTAGATTTGCGTTTGTTAAGTATGTTCTCTTGTCTAGTAGATCTCTAGGCTTGTGGCGAGCAATGCAATAGCTTTAGCCAGTCCTCCGGGGGGTATTGGGGTTAGGAGGGGTGTAGGGTGTCGGAAGGTGCGCCTAGCGTCTTGGAATATTGGATTACGGGTAAGTCGACAGAATTAGTTAAGTCATTATATAGGCGTAGGATTGGCATAGCTTGTGTTCAACAGATGAAGTGGGCGGGAGCTAAAGCTAGAGAAGTTGATGGATACAAATTATTTCAGGATCAATCAAGGCGAGGAATACAGTTGGCGTTTTGGTTGAGAAGGAGTTCGTAGACTTTGTGGTTGAAGTGAGGTGTAAGAGTGACCAGATTATGGCCATTAAGGTTTTGCTGGGTTCAGAAATCATAAATGTGGTTAGTGTTTATGCCCCTCAAATAGGTCTATCGGACGATATTAAGAAGCTATTTCGGGAGGATTTGGATATGGTCATCCAGGATGTACCTCGGAGCAAAAAAATTTTCATAGGAGGCGACTTTAATGGCCATATTTACGTTAACTCAGATGGGCATGATACGGTCCATGGGGGTTTTGGTTTTGGGGAGAGAAATAACGGAGGTGTTTCTGTGCTGGACTTTGTGGTGGCCCATGAATTATTTTTTGTCAACTCCTATTTCAAGAAGAAGGAGGATCACTTGGTGACCTTTAAGAGTGGCTCCTTAAAGACCCAAATTGATTACTTCCTGATAAGGACGGATAGTTAGAGGTCTTGTAAGGATTGTAAGGTGATTCCTAGTGAGTATCTAGGGACTCAACATAGGTTGCTGGTGTTGGATATGGAGTTCAAATGTTCAAAGTGGAGGAAAAGGAGAGTCGGTGACCCTAGAGTTAAGTGGTGAACCATTACGAAGGAGAACGTCGGGTTATTATCAGAGAGGATTACTAAAGAAGGAACTTGGAGGTGGGTAGAGGATGCAGATACAATGTGGGGGGCAATGGCAGATTGTATTCGAAGGTCGGCTAAGGAAATCCTAGGTACTTCTAGAAGAGGTGGTAACAAAATAAAGGGTGTCTGGTGGTGGAACGAGGAGGTAAAAGAGAAAGTTAAGGAGAAAAAAGAGACTTACGCTGATTTCATGAATAGTGGAGCGGATGAAGAGAGAGAGATTAGGAGAATTAGATATAAGGTAGCTAAGAAGGTAGCCAAGATAGCTGTGACGGTAGCTAAGAGCATGGCTGTTGATAGGTTATATCATAGACTGGAGACCAAGGAAGGGGAGAAGGAAGTCTTTAAACTGGCGAGGGCTAGGAAAAGAAAAGTAAGGGATTTAGGTGTTGTGAGGTGCATCAAGGATGAAAATGGTAAGGTGTTGTCTGAGGATGCAGAAATCAAGGAGAGATAGCAAAGGTACTTTTCCAAACTTCTTAATGGGGAAGTGATGGAAGATTCCCGTAGTAGGGACTGAGAGTGTAGTGAGAGGCGACCTAATCCGCAAATGTGTGGTCATATCACCAAGGATGAGATTAAAGAGGCCTTAAAGAAGATGACCAATGGGAAGGTAGAGGGTCCAGATCAGAAACTAGTGGAAGTATGGAAGTGTTTGGGTGAAGAAGGATTAAAGTGGCTAACGGAGCTTTTCAATGTTATTTTTAGGACCGCTAAGATGCCCAGAGAATGGAGGTCTAGTACAGTCATCCCTCTATACGAGAACAAAGGTGATATTTAATATTGTAATAATTTTAAGGGTATAAAGTTGCTCAGCCACACTATGAAGTTATGGGAGCGAGTGATTGAGAGAAGGTTGCGGAAGGATGTTTCGCTTTCAGAGAATCAATTTGGTTTTATACCAGACAGGTCGATCATAGAGGCGATTTACCTCCTTAGAAAGCTCATAGGTTTGTACAAAGATAGAAAGGTGGATCTTCATATGGTGTTCATTGACCTGAAAAAAGCATATGATAGAGTTCCACGTGAAGTGTTATGGAGATGCTTAGAAAAGAAAGGAGTGTCACCCTTGTATATTCGAGTTATTAAGGATATGTACCAGGGAGGTAGGACGAGTGTTAGGACGCCAAGAGGGTCACCAATGACTTCTTCATTGATATGGGCCTGCATCAGGGTTCCGCCTTAAGCCCTTTTCTTTTCACTCTAGTTATGGATGAACTTACAAGAGAGATTCAAGATGCGTTACCATGGTGTATGCTATTTGTTGATGACATTGTTCTTATTGATGAGACCAGACAGGGAGTTAATGATAAGTTGGAGTGATGGAGGCATATGCTGGAAGCTAGAGGCTTTAGAGTAAGTAGATCAAAAACAGAATACCTTTATTGCTGTTTCAGTGGAAGGGTAGATGCGGGGAGAGAAGTCACCCTGAATAGGAGATCGATACCTAAGGTCGATAAGTTTAAGTATCTAGACTCGATCATTCAGTAGAATGGGGATATTGACGAAGATATTAACCAGCAAATAAAAGTGGGCTGGCAGAAATGGAAGTATACCTTAGGTGTGCTGTGTGATAAGAGGGTGCCTCTAGGATTAAAAGGCAAAGTCTTTCGTATGGCAGTTAGACCGGCTGTTCTCTATGGATCGGAATGTTGGCCTCTAAAAAAGACGCAGGTTCAAAGTTTGATGGTAGCAGAGATGAGGATGATTAAGTGGATGTGTGGTTATAGAAGAATAGACAGAATTAGGAATGGAGTAATAAGGGACTTAGCTAAAGTAGCTCCCATCGAAGATAAGATCAGAGAACAAGACTCCGATGGTTTGGTCATGTCAAAAGAAGGAGTGTGGACGCTCCAGTAAGGAGATGTGAGATGCTCAACATCCCCGAAGGCAAAAGAGGGAGGGAAGAGTTTGGACGAGGTGATTAGAGAGGACTTCAAAGTTGTAGGTGTGACGGAGGACCTGGCTTAGGATAAGAGGCCGTGGCGGGATAGGATTAAGATCTTAAATCGTAGAGAGTCGACCCCGTAGTTGTCTTTTGGTCGCAGTGGCTTAGTGCTGGTAGTAGTTTTTTTTCGTTTGTCGTGTTCGTATGCATGTAGTACTTTCTTCTGGGAAGAGATAGCGTTTGCTTACCTCTGATTGTTAGGGTTTATTACCTTCCTCTGTTATATTGTTCTTACGTTTCATAGCTTCAGCAACTTGTCTTTTTTATTTATCTTAGTCATTCCTTGCTATGTGGCCTTAATTTTTCCCATTAAATATTTTTATAAAAGCTTTCTTCTATAAAATATTTTCACAAAATCCATTTTTGTGGGTCTCTAGGAATCAGCCTCTCTATGGATAGTAATGCCGGTAGAGGTAAGGTTGCCTACAGTTGGCTCTCCCCAGACTCCGCGAAAGCAGGACCTACACTGAGAGGTGTTGTGGTGTTGTTGTGATCCAAGACAAGGCTTCGTACCTTATTCTTAAAATGGATGCAGTACAAAATGGATTTCAATCGTACCATGGCTGAGCATTTATAAGTCATGAGTGCCATGGTTCATGATCTTAAGATCGTAGGTAAGGAAATCTCAAAGGGGGAACAAGTCCTGAATGTGATTCGGACTATCCCTGATGAACTCGAACATTGGTGTAATATAAAGATTGTCTTGACTCATGCTGAGCACTTTAAGACCTTTGTAGAAATCCAAAGTCACCTCAAAATGGAAAACGAACACCTAAAAATATTTGAAACTGTTAATATAACTCTTATTACTAAGGAAAATAGGCCCAAAGGCAATAAAAACAGTGGAGGTAGGCAATATAAGAAAGGTTCTCATCCCCCTCAAAAGGCTAGGCCAAAGGCTAGTGTTGCCAAGAAGTGAAAGGTTAAAGGCAATGGAGAGAAAAATATAGCGCATGTGAAGTGATATAATTCTGGTAAGAAAGGCCATTGTGCTCGAGATTTTCCAAAGCATACCATGATATGGGAGCAAGCCAACATATAGTTCAGGATCGACCTGGCTTTGTGGACTTTCACCACTACCCAGTAGGCTCACAAACTATCATGCTAGGAAACGACAGTACGAAAGATGTTCTTGATGTTAGGACATACAAATTCATATTACAAGGAGGAAATATGTTTCTGCTCCTCGATGCTCTTTACGCACCTGGGATGCGAGCTTTCCTTGATACAAATATGGAATATTAACGATGTAAGATACAATCCAATAATAGTCATGGATCTGTGTACTATAACAACACTATTATTATTATTATTATTATTATTATTATTATTATTATTATTATTATTATTATTATTCTTCTTCAGAAATAATAACAGATTTTTAATTTTCATTATTATTATCATTGCCTTTCTAATTTTTTTAAAAATAATATGGGATATTAGGGATGTTTGATAAAATACAATAATAGGTATGTACCCTATTTGTTTTGAAAATATAATTATTATGTTGATCAAATATAGAATAATAGAGATATAAGATACAATACAATAATAATTATGGATCTTATTTACTAAAAAGACACAATATTATTGTTGTTGTTGTTGTCGTCGTCATCGTCATTAATAAAATATAATAAAACTTTGTAATATATACAAATAGATTATACTATCAAAAAATAATTAATTACCACCTAAAAGTAACAAATTACTTTCCACTTCGAGAGCAAAAGAGTCCAATTAGTCATCTTTCTGTGCTGTCAACAGTGTTTACGGATATTCATGGTCTTACCATGTATACACTAGATCTATCACAATTTGTAGGTGATTTCTTCTAATTTGTACGTACAATTACTACAAATAAAAATTCAAAAATTATCTCCTGCATAGCACGGTTACAAAAATACTAGTTCAATATGGTTGCATATGGAAGATATAGTTGGATGCAATAATGCGCATACTAGAGGTGAATTAATTGTTAGCTTTTAATTTGGGTTGGAAAGAAAATTAGATTAAAAACAAGTCATATATAAAATCAATAAGAAGATTTAAGTCTATTTGGTAGAATTAGTGATAAAATAGGATTATATGAATGAAAACAATTTGCACATGCCACGTAACTTAATTCCTATTGAAAAACGAATAAATTGCCAACTAATTGGAAAAAAAAAAAATCATCTTTAGTAGTACATAAGAGATAAGGGAAAAATTGAAATTTTATCAAGTACATTTTGTAGAGAGAATTAATTACGAAGCAATTTTTTGTAAAAACAACTGATTCAACCAACTAATGTAAAATTAAAATATTTATCAACTAACAACCCATACAAACAACTAACAACTAACAAATGTTTACAAACAGGGCTAATTTAACTTTAACTCAAAGATTAAATCACCTAATATAAAAGTAGCTAGTCTATCATTGTTTAAAATAGACAAATACTTCGATTTAATGTAAGTCGAATATGGCATGAACTACTTCTGACTATTTGAGAACAATCTCAAGCAAAAGTTTAAACTTTTGGTTGAAGGCCCATGAATAGGTTCATACTATAACACGTCCCCTCACGCGAATGCCTTTTGTGTTTGAAGTGTGGCTGCTGCAAAGGCTCATGTGACCTTTCGAACTCGAGACCTCTCGGTCAGAAAGACTCTGATACCATGTTCAAAAGCTATATTAACCAAAAGATTAGGCCGATAGTTGAATGGCACAGGGATAGGTTTAGACTATGATACACCTCCTCACATGAATGCCATTTGGGTTTGAAGCATGGCAGCAACAAAAGCTCCCCCTTCCTTGTGCAATAAATCAATACAAAAGCTGTTAAGATTCGAACTCGAGGCCTCTCGCTCGTAAAGGTTTTGTTAGGTGATAATTTGTCGTATTTTACATACCTCTTTCACTTAATTTTAGCTCGTATAATAACGTAATCTTTAGGATTTTTACTCGGTTTATTTACTTTTGTAGGTAATAAGATCAATCAAACAAATGCCACGAAAAAAGACAAAGCAACATGCGACAGGGGGCAGTTGACTGTACGACCACCGTCCCTAGCCTACAGCAGCAGCCGCCAGCCAGGGATGGGCGACAGCTATCACCCAGGTGATGGCAGGCCGTCGACGTCGCCCCCTTGAGCTGTTGCGTGCTGTGTTGCTTTTTCCTAGCTATGTGCAAAAGGGCTTTGCTTGGGTATTTTTGTGGGGCTCTCTTTGGCCATTTTTAGGCTAGTTTAGTTTAGGGTTTAGCGTTAAAAATCTCATTAGGAGGAAATAAAATAGGTACACTAGGATTAATTGGGTAATTTTTGAGATTCAAGCATTGTACATTCAAGTTCATCTAAGCAATCCATAAGTTTTCTCTCTCCTCTCTCTCTTCTTATTTCATGTTTGTTCTTGCTTTTTCTTATTAAATCTTGATATTCTAGATTATACTTAGCTTAAGTGTTTAGTTTTATTATGATTTTGTGTTCCTTGGTTGTTTTAATCCTTGTTAGATTAGATAATTCTCTTAGTTTATGTTTGCTTCTTTGTTTGCTAGCTTATGTTTAAATTGGGGCTTTTATGTTTTGTGGTTGGTTAGTGATTAGTTTGGTTGACTTGGATTGTGATTGGCCTCTTAATGGCTAATTAGACTTGTATTAGGCCTAACTACACCTAATTTATGCCTAGAATGTAGAGTTTTCTCTCATGCCCGCCAAGTGTTCCATAAAATGTTTGAGAGAACTTTCATCTATATTTTTGGACAATTGACCTACGCTGAGAGGTGAGATTGATTAGCTAGTGTGGGGGAGAGAATAGCCAAGTTCTGAACATCAAAATAGTCCTGATCCTAGTTAGGTCTAAGGGTTCCTAATTTTTGGAGCCTAATTGGGCTAACCCCATGAAAATAGGTGGTTGGACTAATTAGGCTAGCTTATGATCCTTAAGAAAGAGCTTGGATGATCATTAATGCTGCAACCGACCATCTCTAGTTATGGGTATGAGTCAGGTAGGATAGGACTCATCTTAACTATTTATTTCGTCAATTGGACAAATCATAGTCTCAAGCCACCTCTTTTGCTTTTATTAGTTTAGTTTAGCTTTGATTTCATTTCCTTCCTTCTTGGCCTAGATTGAGTCACTCTAGTTAATTCCGATACTTGAAACCCAACTCCTAGTGGACGATACCCCAAGTACTCAACGATAGAACCTTACACTTGGGGTTTATAAATTCAAAACTCAAATTCTTCCCATCGGGTTCTGATACCATACTAATGAACCATCCCAAGCAAAAGTTTAAAATTATGATTAAAAGCCTAGAAATAGATTTATAATCCAACACTGATGACCTGACAAGAACCAAATTCATCCATACTTTACCGTAGCTATCTAGTTTCTACATCATCACATTAGAATTGAGATTAATCAAACCTAAACTGAGAACTGAAATCTTCTTAATTCGATTACAAATGCACTTAAATTAGCCAAAAAATGTACTTAATTCGATAACACCTACACTGTATTCCAATCAAAAGGTTCTAAGAATAGCACTTTGATTTCCTTGCACCCAAAAGGCAGCGGTGGTCAACAACAATTTCTTGTATGCTTCTAAGAGCACTTATTCTTATTGCTTATGTGTATGTTTTTCATGTGTTATTTGTCATATATTAATTTTAGTATATATTTGCTAATGCAACTCTTGAGAGTATATGCTTCCATAAATATAATATACGTATTGGTGGTCAACTGGTGATCTGTTAACCTATGACTCAATCAAATCCGTTGCTCTACCTTAATTTTAACCTTGATCCTATCTTACCCTTGCTAGTAATTAGCTAATTAATATTAACCTAAAAAGTTAATCCGTTAGTTCTAAAACTCGTATCAAATTGAGAAAAACAAAAAAAAATTAAGAACACTTCATCCTTTTTCAAGTTTTCATTAGTATATGTGAAATTAATGAAGAGTCACTTTTTAACTAAAGACCAAAATTTTGGTAGTAGTTTTGAGATGCCAAAGATATAGAAAGGTTAACAAGATTTTCTAGAAGGAGGGAGTTCAAAATTGATAGAAATGTTTAGTAAATGGTTTAAGAACTATCTCAATTCTCAACTAAAACCTTAATTGAATTACTAAAGGTCTAGAAATAAGTTTATATTTTAACATGCTCATTTGGGTTTGAAAAGTGGAGTCCCCTATATTTTATGCAATAATTCAATATGGGAGCTGCTGAGATTTGAACTTTAGCTATTTCACTTAGAAAAGGATTTCATATTATGTTCGAAAAATCGTGTCAACCAAAAGTTTAAATTGATAGGACCTACATGACGTTGAAGAACTCTGGGTTGGCGATCTTCTGCACCTCCAGCCGGTACTCTCCTTATGGAGCACAAGCAATGTTAGTGCGCCTATAGAACACGTGTTCGATCATGATGAGACTTGGCATACTACAAAGCACCGCATCTGGTTCTCATCACCTCCCTGGCCATGTCAGCTGATGAGACAATGATGGTGGGGACTTCCCCCAGGCACAGGAGCATGAGGGGACCATAAACCCTAGCCAGCTCAGCAAAGAGTTCGTGGGGTGGTTGTTTTTGGCTGCGAGCTAGTGCAGGTTCCTTATGATGGGTAGGGTGGGTGGAACTGTAAGTAATTTATTATTTTAGAGCTAGCTTGATTAATCTTCTAGGGTTGTTTAGAGAATATGTGTACTTATCCTGCTATGCATAACATATATAGTACGATATGCAGATCTAAATACACGTGCAAACAGCTCAAAATTGGCAAGTTAATTAAAAACAATGGATAAAAAATTGGAATAATTACTCAATCTTACAATATATGCATGAATACATATGCAGATCCATTATACATTGATTGCTTCTTTAGGGCTTCATTTAACATGGCTATTGGAAGAATCTTGTGCAAAAGCTTTTGAAAAGAACTTGCTTCAGATGAAAAATAAGAAAAAAGCATTTGGCCACAGGACAAATCCTGGAAACTGGTTAGGTTCCTGGGTCACTTGCGGACTACTGTGAGGATCCAAATCTATTGACCCAATTCCAAAAGTTCAGATAGGAGGAAAATAAGAAAAAACATTAAATTTTAGCTAATAGAGTCATCAATGAGTTTTACAAGGCACATCAGTTTTCAAAGTAAATCATACCGATAGGGACAACCAAAAAGTCACTGAATGGACAACTGATTTTGCTTCAAAAAAAAAAAGCTTCAAAAGGCCCCCGAGTGTCCCTAGTGTGGGGACCATCTTGACTCTTTAGTCTTGAACCGAGGATCTAGATTCGGGATGATGGTATGGTGACATAATAGATTGAATCACATCACCGCCCGTCATTAATGACGGCCCTTGCTAATCAACACAGAAAATCAAAATTTAATCATACTATCACAGTCATGAAACAAATTAGTATAAATCATATTAAACCATGCAAAAGTATAATCTTTAGTCCAATACAAACAAAAGTAAAGTAAATAAGTTACAATAGATGGGGAATCACTTAAAGACTATGTTTTTGGTAATTTAAAATCAAAATCAGAAAAGAGAAATAGAGTAGAAGAGTGGGGAAGATAGTCTTTACCCTATAATGACCTACTAGATTTATTAAGAACTTAGCAGAGTGATGCGTTTTTAATAGGTGACCCATTCTCTCTCTCCAATACCTTCAATGTGTAAAGTATATCTCTCCTAAATTTTGATGCTTTCCCCTATCCAATTTTTTAATGCGTTTTGATGCCAATTTGATTTGATGCCTCTAGCTCATGGAAATTTTTTGATGTCTCTAACCCCTAGGGGTAGCCCCCTATTTATCTAATTTTTGATGGTTGAGGGAATAGTTCGAATCAGTTTAGAGAAAGGAGAACTAATTAGTCTGAGTGATTAGTCTTGGTAAACTAATCAGCATGAAATTCTTGTTAATTAATCCCATTTGGACAGAAAAGGACTCAGAGAGAAGGAGAAAATAATGGAGCACCACCAGGTTCCTAGCTAGGGGACTTGGCCGGACTCTTGGTTTGGTTAAGTCGTACCAATAGGAACCTGCCTAGTTTCCTGGGATGGGCCGCAGATGGCTCAATTATTTTGGCCATAAATTTCATGTTCGATGTCCATTTTGGGTGATTCTTTTTATTTCTAAAATCTTGTTAAGTCTAGTTTCCAATAAAACTAATTTCATAATTTTATATACGTACAGAATACAATATAAGAAAAACGGTTAATATGTGTCATTTTCAGCACAAGCCACAATATTCAAGTCATATATTTGCCATTGCTTATCGGGTTCTGATGCATAATATGTCATTAAAAAACTTATTTAATGAAGAATATCTACACCTAAACTCAATAATTTTAATGAAGAATATTTACACCTAAACTCAATAATTTTATACTCCATAATTGATTTCAACTGGACGTCGAACATTGCCAACTTGGGCCTATTTAAGCTTTTTAGCATTTCTTTCAGACTCGAATTAAGGATTACTCTGTTGCGCACCTAAACACACAGGTTGCAACATAATTTCATCATCGAGCATTTAAAAATAATATGCCATTTATAAGTATCTACAGTTAGCCCTTACTTTGGCTGAGCCAAAGTATGACAAGGTCAAAGTAATTGTCAGCACTTGTAGTTGTCTGTCTGATTGTAACGATAAAGAATCCAAGCCTAACCACTGAGACTCCTGAGAATTGGCACCGGCCCATTTCAACTGTGATGATGGCCAACGTTAGAAATCCAAGCCTAGCAGCAGAAGGTCCCGAGACTTGGTGCTTACCAACTTTCACCGCGGCAATGACCAATGATGTAAAATCCAACCTGGCCGTTGAGGGTTCTGAGACTTGGTGCCTGCCAACTTCTGCCGCCATGATAGTTGATCTTAAAAATCCAAGCCTAGCCGCTAAAGGTCCTAAGACTTAGCGCCTGGCAACTTTCGCCGTGACAGTGGCGGATGATGTAGAATCTAACCCTGGCCGCTAAGGGTCCTGAGACTTAGCGCCTACCAACTTTCCCCGCAATGGTGGTCAATGCTAGAAATTCAAACCTGGCTACAGAGGGTCTTGAAACTTGGCGCATGTGGTATTATTAGATCATTAGTATATCTAATTGTAATCAGATTTGACATAAAATTTAGTGTTTGCGCAAGATTATAACCAGCTACCAAGGAATCTCACCTCAAGGCCTTGAAAAAAATATTTAAATATCTTCTTGGACCTGAGAGCTTTGGTTTGTAGTATCCACGAGATGGTGATCTTGAACTTGTAGGGCACTCTGATGCTAATTATGTATGTTACAAAGTTAGCAGGAAGAGTACATCAAATTCATGCCAATCTAATGTTTGGTCCCTTGTTTCATGGTGTTCTAAGAAGTAGAATTCAATGGCCTTATCCATTGCTTAAGATGAATAAATTGCTACTGGGGCATGTTATGCTCAAATACTATTGATCAACCAATAACTTAGAGACCTTGGACCAGTATAAGAAGATTCCTATCAAAGTATGACAACCAAGGTGCTATCAAGATCACCAAAAATCTAGTTCATCACTCATAAAAAAGCATATTGAAATCAGGTAGCATTTCATCAGAGATCATATAGAAAAAGGTGATATCTTTCTACACTTTGTAGCCAATAATATATGATTAGCTAATATTTTTGCCAAGATCAATTTTGTTTTATTTGAAAAGGACAGGAAATGATTGACCATACAACATGAATTAATAGAGAGTGATCCCTTTTAAATATTATTTGTGGCAAGGAAAATTGATTTCAAATCTTTTTAAAATTGGTTAGAAAATAACTCAAAAATCTTTTGAATAATTCCCTTCAATTTTTTCCTAAAATTGACTACTACAAGCATGAGAAAATAAGGAGCTAAGGACATGATTTACTACACTACTTCTATTAAGGGCATAGATTTCAGTTTGTTTGTTGCTGTCTTAGACTATATCTTTTCCATCTCAAAGGTGGACCTTGCCAAGTTCTATTGTGAACCCTTAAGTGATCCTATCAATGCTTGATTTGAGAATTTCTCCAAATTTGAGGTCCCTTTTGACAACAAGAAAATCATTATTGAGTACATTAAAAAAGAAAGAGAAAGAATAGAAGGAAAAAGAAAGAAGAGAATAAAATGAAAGCAGAGAAAACGAAAAAGGTCTTACGGAGCCTTGGTTTTAAAGTACTACTCATACTCCTCCCTGGAAAAAGCCCTCCCATGAGGGGTGCCTCAGCCACAAGTTGCATTGCTAGGGGTAATATCTATCTTCATCACTTAGAGCCAGCTTAGGATGATGTAGCCTAAACTCTCACTCTCCTCTTACACTCTTCTATACCTAGCAGTAATTCTCTTTGGCATTTTTCTATCCTCTTCTTCTTTTCTCCTCTGTTATTCGAATTTCTTCTTTATATCCTCTATCTCTATCACAATCCTCTTTATTCGCTTCTTTACTTCTTTAACGTCTCTATCGGCCCTAAAATGAATAATACCCTGAGCGTTGGAATGCCTAGAGGAGCAGTAACTCAATTAACTACTCACTAGAGGAGATGTAGGTACTAAGACCCAACGTCATGTTAGAAAGAAGGTGGGAATCATCAAAATATTTGCATTTAAATCTAACAGCCCTGCTAGTTTCTTCGCATAGCGTTAAGCGGGGGAACTGTATGTTTAGGACTAAATGAGGCTAGAACGTATCAACCCTGCCTTCAATAACCTTACTTGTGCCTTCTACATTAGGCACCGTAGAGGCTCTTGTTGTGACCCCATCAAGAGTTTGCCTTAGTTGGGGGTGGACTCTTAAATAAGCCATAGGCAAGAGGTTAAAGAGAGGGCGAATGCAGTGAAATGTTAGCCAAGCCTCAAAGAGTAGGAAGCTACCCTTCATAGATTTAGGGACAATTGAGACCAGCATGCCTTCCTTCAGCTTTTTCTCTCATGATTAGTAAGGCAGCTCCCTGGATGCTCCACAATGATGGTAAAGATTTCACCATTGAAGGGAGGGGAGTAGAAAGACAGATATTGCACATAACTTAGGGGCAAATAATTTTGGCTGGGTAACTTTCCTATGGGCTAGGAGCTAAATTCAAAGAGAAAAACCCAAAGAAGGGAACAAGTGAGGTCAAGTAACGTTCAATGTGTGTATTAGGCTTAAGCCCAAACAATATGTTTAATGTAAGCCTAGTCTAATAGCGAATAACTCGCATGTCTCATGATATGCAATAAGGGTATGAAAGTAGGAGAGGACACCTAATTAATGTAAGGATCCTGAGAAGATAAACATATTAAGGGATAAATCACATCTAAGAAAGAAGTCGAATCCTAATAGTACTATCCTCCTAGAAAACAACTTATAAGCCTCTACATAAAGATGTCATGAGGGGACACTGAAGGCAAGCTACTTAATTTAGTTTAGCTATTATGTTACATTTTCTTACAAATTCCTTCTCAACTGAGCATTAAAGGCTCTCAAGAGGAACTAGGGCCCTCCACTCTTTCAAGAGTTCATATTCTAAGTTTCTTAAATGGTCATACAAGCCTCAAAGGTCCAAATGACCTAGATTTTATCCTGTACTAAAACAAATGGAACAAGGAAAAGGTTTTTAGAATTATAGTTTTTGAACTGATCTAAATGATCGCATTGTAATTTTGTAACCATCCCTAAATTCAAGGTTACCTGTGGTAAAGAAAATACACTATTTTCTTCCCCCCCTCCCCGAAAAAAACTCCTATGTTACAACTCCTATATAAATATTTTCATCCTCAGTGACTAATACAGGTGTCATTTTATATGTCACTCATGCAATGCTCATACCGAACTTTCAATCAATATATATGACATATGATTGCTCATGTATAGTGTTGAATTCTAAGAGTACACGACCACAAGAGGGGGTGAATTGTGGTGTCCGATTTTCGCCTATTTACTGACAAACAGCCTTAGACCCTGATTGCAGAGACTGTTTCTGAATGACGAACAGTCTTGGACCTTGTTTGCAGCGGCTGTTCCCAATTGGTTCAGAAGCGAAAATCAAGTAGATAAATGCGGAAATAAAGCACACACGATTTTTACGTGGAAAACACCTCTAGCCCAACTGAGGTGTGAAAAACCACGACCTACCTCGTGTAGGATTTAACCACTTCACTAACAGGCTGAACACGTTACAAAAGTAACACTTCTTATTACAACTTGTAACCCACGTAACCTTCT
This sequence comes from Carnegiea gigantea, assembly GCA_029747015.1. Classification (NCBI taxonomy): domain Eukaryota; kingdom Viridiplantae; phylum Streptophyta; class Magnoliopsida; order Caryophyllales; family Cactaceae; genus Carnegiea; species Carnegiea gigantea. The sequence goes on along the minus strand of JAKOGI010000179.1, from coordinate 216,961 downwards.
TCTCCAAGACAGGTTACACCACGTCCAAATCTCTCTAGATTGGACACGTCCAAAGTCTACACGACTAAGGATACACTCACTCACTTTTGATCTGAGATCAAGGATACAAAACACCTTACTGGGGTGCTTCTGACTTAAGCAGATGTAAGGTACAATGAAGTCCTAGTATGCCAATAGTTTTGAAAGCTCAATTTTTGCACAATCTTGTCACAGTTTTTTCTTTTGAAATGTAGCTCCAGAAATCTCAATGTGTTTGTGAAAGAAACCGATTTTTCCCTTGTGTATCTCTGCCGAAAGGAGTGAAAAGATTTTCTTATTTAAGCAAGCAAACCCAACGGCTAACTCCTTCAAAAAAGATAGAAAAATCTTCTGATTTTAGCAGCTTAGGAGATTTCTTCAGATTTTCAACGGTTAGGAACAAAGAAGATAAGATTCTCCTAAAATATAGGGATTTGATACTCACGGGATAAAAACTGATTAGCCACTTAATATAGCCGTGTAATTTAGCCCAAAAAAGGATAAAAATCTTGGTTTCAAAATTTGAATCAATCATGGCCTAAAAATAAGGAATAAAGATTTTTCGGATTTTGAAAAAATCTCTAGCAAAAATGGTTTTGCAATCTGCTACATATATATAATAAATAATAATCTTTTTAGGACTTAACTAATCAGCCTAGGATTTCATAAAAGGATTCTTAGAGCAGCCAGCCAACCAAAAGAAATTTTCAGGTAAAACGGATGTGGCCGCTGCAGTTTCAGGAACACCCTAGGCACCCTGTTTGCAGGGTTGTTTGGAAATGGTGTTCTGAAGCAAATCTCGAAAACCGTTTCAAGAAGTGTTAGATTGAGACTTTCAAGATTGGCATATTAACAAGAATCTAAAAGATAAAACCTAAATCAAATCGAGACTTCTTGTTGTAAGAATTAGTCATCTTGTCGAGGATGGATGTGCAACTCCAAACACCTTGGTCACCTTGATTACTCGGGTGATCTTGTATCGCTGAATGTAGGAACTTGGTCTTTAAGACTTAGTCAGCTGTTGTCGAGATTTGTTGTGTGCTGATCTTTGTGTCACTGAAGCTTGGAACCTGTTCTTAAAACTTGTTCTCAACATTTAGTAGACAGAACAGGTAAGTAGGATCAATACAAACAACTGTGTAGGACCTGTTTGGAGAGCTTGTTTGGAACAACATTACTCAAGCAAGTATGCTACACTTGGATTTGTTATCATCAAAACTTTATACAGTTAGTTCAACAATTTCCCCCTTTTTGATGATGACAAACCAAGTGACCATATTGACAAGAAAAAGATTTTATTTTCGTAAGTGCCTTTGTAAGTGACTTGAGTGCTGATATATATCCACACAGGTGCTAGGTCAGTAAAAAAAAAACATATGTAAGCATAAAGACTAATGACTCAACCGTTCAACTCAACCTAGGTCAATGGTCCACTTATCTTCCCCCTTTTGGCATCATTAAAACACAGAAAGAGACGGGGAAGAGATCTCTAGAAAACATCCGATGAGAACAGGTTACAAGGAGTGATTATGGCTGCGGAGGAGGGAGTTTGGTAGCGAGGGAGGAGAGAAGGGCAAGGAGATCTTCATGATGCTTGGCAGATAGCGCCTTCTCTTCTTCCAGGGCAGCCTTGACGGCTGTGAGCTCATCCTTGAGGCGGGAGTTATCCTCTAAAACAGCCTCAACTTTGACTGATGACCTCCCAGAAACAGGATATCTGGGTGTTCGGCTTCCCTGTTTGGAGACCGAGCCCTCAGCCAGAGTATATCCACACCCCATGAGGGTGTCACTCCCTATCTCATCAATCACTTGAGCAGCCACCCTCCTTTTGAGCTCTATTCCAAAGTGCTCAAAAACCCTCGTCAGTAGAAAACCATACCCAAGATCATGTGCCCGGGTGGTGTTTGCAATACGCCCAATATGGCGGATCATAAGAACAGGAAGGTTGATGGGTTCCTCCCTATCCAAAAGATCCACCAGGCACTGATCAAGAGCATCAGCCTGGTTTCTACCTTGACCTCTTGGGATGATGTTCTTTATGACAAACATAAAGAGCAGTTGGTGCAGAGAGGTCATCTCACCCTTCTTCACGGATGTGGTGGTTTGCAGGCCTTGGTTTTGACTTAACCGCTGTGAAAACTCTAGCAGCCTGGCTGTCCCTAGGACAGACTTATCCTCCCTCACATACACATCAAAGCCAAGTGAGGGAACACCCAAAATCGTACCCAGAGTTTGTGCATCAAATTGCATCTGTGTATCACCAATTTTACTTGTCACCACCCCTTCGGTGACAGCACAATTGGCATAAAACTCAGCCAATTCTGGTACAGAACACCCCAGCTGGGTGTTCATGAAGAGGTCCAGCCAGTTCTGGGCACGCAGCTTCTGTAGGAACACCCCCAACCCCTGTTCCTCGAAAAATTGAACTCTCACTATCTTCCTCCTAACTACATTGCGCTTAAGCAGATGCGCAATCTTGGTAGAAACAGGAGAGGCAGTAGACTTTTTGGCTCTTTTGGGGGGAGGAACAGAAGAAGCAGTCTCGGGTTTAGCTGATTTTGAGACTGGAGCAGTAGAGGTCTTTCTTTTGCGAGGGGGGAGAGTAGAGGTTTTCTTGGAAGGAGGAGGAGATTGAGTTTGTTCTTCTGAGGACTCGGAGAACACCGGGATCCCCTGTTTAAAAAGGGTGTTCTCGGAGTCAGTAGCAGAGGAATCTGAAGAATCCTCAGACTAAGAGGAAATTTCCTCTATTACCGGAGTAGTTGATTTTGTGGTACGCGGAGTAGACTGAAAAGCAATTCGGGCAGATTTGCGGGTTGGTTGGGCAGTTTTTGGAGGAGAGGGGGCTGAGGTTTTTGAGGTTTGAGGCCTTGGTTGTGGCCTTGATCTAGGCGTTCTGCTACGCCTAGCCACTGTTTTGACCCTTTTTCTCTTCTCTCCAGATTGAGGAACCGGAGTCACTGATTCGGTTGCTGCAGGGGGGATGTCCATGCTACTACTTCCCCCTGCCTCAAGAGACTGCTCAGCCGAGTCTCCTTGAAGACCAACTCCCAAATCGTCCTTAAACACCTCCTCATAGGACTCAGACCCTGTTTCGGGTACTGTTTCTTTTTCGGGAAACAGCCCGAAAGAACAGGGCCCAGAGAAATCAAAGAAACCAACATGGGACTCAAAGGCTTCACCTTAGGACCCAAGATTGCCACCAATTTCCCCAGTTGAAGCAAAGTTCTTTTCAGTGAGGGGACAAACAGTCGATCCCTCAAACACTACCAATTCCCAACCAAAATGGTAGGGAATATCTTTCAAACCCAAGCCCACTGATTTCAGGTCGACACTCTTCAAAAATCCAAAAGGTTTGAAGCTGATTGGGCGAGGAGGAGTGGAAGGTTTACCTTCTAGAATCGCCATTAAAAACGGCGAGAAGGCAACAGGGGCAGGACCTGTTCGTGAGGCTGGTGCGGGTGCCCTGCTACCCTGAGATTTTGAACCAGAACTTCCAGAGCCGTTGAAGGAAGCCATTTGAGCAAGAATTGGAGAGAGATTAGGGTTTGAGTGAAAGAAAATTGCCGGGTATTCGAGAGAGAGAGAGAGAGAGAGGTGTGATGAGAGAGAGAGACAAAGATTTGGAGATTTAAAGAGAGAGAGCATGCCAAATCTTTAAAGATTTACCCGTTACAACGGGTAGATCTTTACTAGCCGCCCGCGCATGCCTCGAGAAGGAGGAAAATTTAAAGGCTAGACACAACTTGTTTCACATACTAACAATCAATGAGCGTACCTGTTCTTGCTGCTTGATCTTGGAGGAGATTCAACGGTAATAAGATAATAAAGGCAATCATATTAAATTTAAACGGATGCCAGCAGCTGCAAATAATGCACATATACTAAAATAGCACAGAATTGATTGCAAACAATTTTTATTAAACATATTGTACCTTCAACCTATGGAAGTTACAAACAGGGGGAGAGAACAGGGTACTTAGGTTGTTTCAATCAAACCTAGTTCAAGTCTATTTTTCTCAAATTGATCTCTACTTAGCGCCTTGGTGAATATATCAGCAATTTGGTTTTCTGTGGCACAAAAATTCATTGAGATCAACCCTTTTTCAACATTGTCTCTTAAGAAATGATGACGTATGTCAATATGTTTAGTTCTTTTATGTTGACACGGATTTTTGGCAATATTAATTGCACTTGTGTTATCACAAAAAATAGGTATGCATCCAGTGTCAACACAAAAGTCTTTGAGTTGTTGTCTTATCCACAGTAATTGAGCACAACATGAAGCAGCTGCAACATATTCAGCTTCTGCTGTGGACATGGCAACTGAATGTTATTTCTTGGTTGCCCAAGATTCCAAACAAGGTCCAAGGAAATGAGCCATACCTGTGGTGCTTTTTCTATCAACTAGGAAGCGTGCATAGTCAGCATCAGCATATCCAACAAGATCAAAATTGCAACCTCTAGGATACCATAGAGCTAAATCAGGTATATGTTTTAAATACCTTAGTATCCATGTAACAGCCTTAAGGTGAGTTTCTTTATGATTAGATTGAAAACGGGCACATAAACCAACACTGAAAACAATGTCGGGCCTACTAGCGGTAAGGTATAAGAGTGACCCTATCATGCCCCTATAGAGTTTCTCCTCAACTGAGGGACTCCCATCATCCATTACCAACCTGGTAGAAGGAGAAATGGGAGTATCAATGGGCTTGGCCGACTCCATCCCAAAACGCTTAAGTAGTTCCTTAATATACTTTTGTTGATGGATCATGGTGCCGTTTGAAATTTGCTTGATCTGTAAGCCTAAGAAGAAATTAAGCTCACCCATCATGCTCATTTCAAACTCACTCCTCATCATCTTTGAAAATTCATTGCATAAATCATGATGAGTTGCCCCAAATATGATGTCATCAACATATACTTGGACAATCAACAGATGTTCCCCCTTAGATTTTAGAAACAAGGTATTATCTACCTTGCCTCTTCTAAAATCATTTTCAAGTAAAAAGCTTGACAATCGTTCATACCAAGCTCTAGGAGCTTGTTTTAGACCATAAAGAGCTTTGTTAAGTTGAAAAACATGGTTTGGAAATTCACTGTTTTCAAAACCAGGGGGTTGTTTGACATACACCTCTTCTTTAAGGTATCCATTTAGGAATGCACTTTTGACATCCATTTGATATAGCTTGATCTCCATATGAGCTGCAAAGGCTATTAGGATACGAATGGCCTCAATCCTAGCAACAGGTGCGAAGGTTTCTTCATAATCGATCCCTTCTTCCCGATTGTAGCCTTGAACCACCAGCCGTGCCTTGTTCCTAGTGACTGTTCCGGACTCATCCAGCTTGTTCCAAAACACCCACTTGGTTCCAATGATTATTCTATCTGCAGGCTGGGGTACAAGGTGCCATACCTTGTTCTTTTCAAATTGGTGAAGCTCTTCTTGCATTGCTGTGACCCAATCTGCATCTGCAAGAGCTTCATTGACACTCTTTGGCTCAATGTTAGAGAGAAATGCATAGAAAGCACAAAAATTCTTAAGCTTAGATCTCGTTTGCACCCCGGCATTTATATCAGACAAGATTTGATCAAGGGGGTGTGAACGATGATGCTTCCAAGGTCGTGGAGTTAGGGGATCCACAGACACACTTTCTACTCTGGCTTGGATACTTGAAGAATCAGGTTCAGAAACAACTCCTGAGCCTGTTCCTGCACCTATTTGCAGGCCTGTTCCTGAGGAACTGGACTAGTGTTGTCTCGAACAGGGTTCAACATTGCTTCCCCCTGTTTGGTCCTCACCTTGCCGGCCGTTCTGAGGAACAGCTTCAGGACCCGTTTTCTCCACGGTGTTCTTACCTTGTTCATCTTGGTGCAACACTTCTTTTCGAGCAAGACCTAATTCAAATCCTTCCTCCTGTGCATCATTCTTGCTCAACGAGTTAGATTCATCAAAAAGCACATGCACACTTTCCTCAACACACAAGGTTCTTTTGTTAAACACTTTGTATGCCTTACTATGTGAGGAATAACCGAGAAATATTGCCTCATCACTCCTAGGATCAAACTTCCCTAAGGCATCCTTCCCATTGTTATGCACAAAACACCTACAACCGAATGTTCTTAAATGCATGATGTTGGGCTTTCTACCTTTGAAAAGTTCATAGGGAGTTTTGTTCAAAATAGGTCTAATCATGCATCTATTTATAATATAGTATGATGTGTTCAAAGCTTCTGCTCAAAAGTTCCTAGGAAGACCACTAGCAATAAGCATTGTTCTAGTCATGTCTTCTAGGGTGCGATTTTTGCGCTCAACCACCCCGTTCTGTTGGGGTGTTCTTGGGGCTGAGAAGTTATGATCAACACCATGTGCATTACAATAGTTTGTAAAGCTTGCATTTTCAAATTCAGTACCATGATCAGACCTTAAACTAACTAAAGAGTGTCCTACTTTCCTTTCAACCCTTTTGAGAAAGGCAATAAAATTCTCAAAAGTTTCATCCTTGGATGCCAAGAACAGGGTCCAAGTAAATCGAGAGTAATCATCCACTACAACCAGCACATACCTCTTCCCACCTCTACTTGCTATCCTCATAGGACCACATAGATCAATGTGTAACATTTCGAGAGGTCGGGTAGTGCTAACACAATTTTTTGATTTAAAAGACGATCTGACTTGTTTGCCTTTTGCACAAGCTTCACAAACCTTATCATCATTGAATTTGATGGAAGGTAGTCCAACAATTAGGTATTTGGAAACAAGTTTGTTCAAAAGAGTGAGACTTGCATGACCTAGTCTCTTGTGCCAGAGCATTATATCATCATTTAAAGCGCTCAAACAAGTCAGATTGTTTTGGGGAAGTGTGGAAATACATACTTTATAAACATTTTTGTGACGCTTCCCCCTTAACACGACATCTCCTGTGTTTGAGTTTACAATCAAGCAACGTGTTGGTGAGAACACTACTAGGTTGTTCTTGTCACACAGTTGGGACACACTAAGCAGATTGTGCTTTAAGCCATCAACTAGATAGACATTATCAATTGAGTGGAAATGGGACTCACCAACCCTACCTATACCGACAATTGTCCCAGACTTGCCGTTTCCAAACGCCACACTCCCACCATCCGAAGCTGTAAGTGAGAGAAAGTTGGATTTTTCACCGGTCATATGCCTCAAACACCCACTATCAACATACTGCAGCTGCTTGTTTTCAAGGTTGTTCCCTAGGCTGTTTGCTGGGTTATTTGCTGGGTTGTTCTCTCTCACTTCTGCCTGCAAAACAAATCAAGGGTTAGTTTTGGGAACCCAGATCCACTTGGGTCCCATTCTTTTAGACAGATAAATCTCATCTTTCCTAATCCAGATTTGTTTTACATAACCTTCATTTCTTTCAATGGCATACCTTCTTGAAGGACAAGTGTATCGATAATGACCGGTTTTACCACAATGAAAGCAAACAATATTTTCAGGTAATCCAACATACTTTCTATTGACTGGGTAAGAGGTCCTTTTAGGAGCAAAACCTAGTCCCTTTTTATTTTGACTGTGGTGAGTGTTTAGCCATTCAAGCGCTTTTGAGGACTTGTTCCATAGCCTGTTTGTGGCGAGATCAAATTCCAATTTTTTTATTTTCGCCAACAGGTTCTTGTTTTCAGCAAGTAAGGACTCAACCTTTTCTTTCAACTCTAGGGATTCCTTTTCTGCTTTGGCTAAAGTAACAGAGTGAGTCTCTTCTTTCAAGATCAAGGATTCCTTAAAGTTTTGGTGTAAAAAGGATATTTTCTTTTCAACCTCGAGTTTTTCACTCTTGAGGATCTCATTTTCTAGTTCTAGGTTTCGGACATCTCTTTTCAATTCTGCACAAGTATCCATCAATGAATACAACAATTCTTCAAGAGTTGCCTTATTGAGACCACGTACCTTGTTCTTGAGATTAGTAAGGCTGTTTGTTGACTCATCATCTGAATCTGTGTCACTTTGTGCCATGAGAGCTACAGCACCTTCATCAGTTTCAGACTCTTCTTCATCTTCAGAGGAGTCACCCCAGGCAGCCAGCATTGCTTTCAAGAATCGTTTCCCAGAACTGTTTGCAGCTTGTTTTCTACCTTGTTTCCTGGGGTGTTCGTGCTCTTGCTCTTCTCGAAGTAAGGGACAGTTTTTCACTATGTGGTCTGTTTTGCCACATTTGAAACACCCAGTAAACTGTTCTCGGGGGGTGTTTCTGGTTTTGTTAAAATCCTTCCTTTTGTTGTTTTCTTTGACTTTCTTGAAGAATTTCTTGAACTTTCGAGTCATCATAGCCATCTCTTCTTCCTCAAGATCAGAATCATCATCTTCTTGTGCTTTTAAGGCAAGTCCTCGATCTTTCTTCATCTCCTCTTTCTGTTGAGAATTTTTTCTCAGTTCGTATGTTTGGAGATTACCAATCAACTCGTCTAGGGTGATCTTGTTCATGTCTTTGGCTTCTTGGATGGCTGTTACCTTGGCTTCCCATGATCGAGGCAAAATCCTTAGAATTTTCCTTACCAACTCTTCAGTGGTGAAGGATTTTCCCAGGGATTTTAACTCGTTTGTTATGTGAGTGAAGCGGGTATACATATCCATCACATTCTCACGATCACCCATATCAAACAACTCATATTGTCTCATGAGTAACTCAATGCGTGATTGTTTGACTTGACTTGTTCCTTCATGAGCTACTTGTAAAGCATTCCATATTTCTTGAGCTGACTCACATTCTGAGATGCGAGTATATTCATCGGGTCCTAGGCCAAAATAGAGAAGTTTCTTGGCCTTGGCATTCTTTTCCATTTTCTTGTAATCCTCAGCATCATATTCAGTAGGATCTTTGGGAACCTTTTTTCCATCTTCAAGAACTTTCGTGGGAACAAGGGGCCCGTTCTTGATGAGCATCCATAACTCGTAATCTTCAGCTTGTATATAGTTCTCCATCCTGTTCTTCCACCAACTGTAGTGTTGGCCATTGAAATAAGGTGGTTCGAGTGATGGATTGGCCCTCAAGTATGCCTTGTGGTGTACTCATTTTCAGAATCTCTCAAGGTGTTAACCTTTTAGAAGAGAACCTGCTCTGATACCACTTGTTGAATTCTAAGAGTACACGACCACAAGAGGGGGGTGAATTGTGGTGTCCGATTTTCGCCTATTTACTGACAAACAGCCTTAGACCCTGATTGCAGAGACTGTTTCTGAATGACGAACAGTCTTGGGCCTTGTTTGCAGCGGCTGTTCCCAATTGGTTCAGAAGCGAAAATCAAGTAGATAAATGCGGAAATAAAGCACACACGATTTTTACGTGGAAAACACCTCTAGCCCAACTGAGGTGTGAAAAACCACGACCTACCTCGTGTAGGATTTAACCACTTCACTAACGGGCTGAACACGTTACAAAAGTAACACTCCTTGTTACAACTTGTAACCCACGTAACCTTCTTCTCTAAGACAGGTTACACCATGTCCAAATCTCTCTAGATTGGACACGTCCAAAGTCCACACGACTAAGGACACACTCACTCACTTTTGATATGAGATCAAGGATACAAAACACCTTACTGGGGTGCTCCTGACTTAAGCAGATGTAAGGTACAATGAAGTCCTAGCATGCAATAGTTTTGAAAGCTCAATTTTTGCACAATCTTGTCACAGTTTTTTCTTTTGAAATGTAGCTCCAGAAATCTCAATGTGTTTGTGAAAGAAACCGATTTTTCCCTTGTGTATCTCTGCCGAAAGGAGTGAAAAGATTTTCTTATTTAAGCAAGCAAACCCAACGGCTAACTCCTTCAAAAAAGATAGAAAAAATCTTCTGATTTTAGCAGCTTAGAAGATTTCTTCAGATTTCCAACGGCTAGGAACAAAGAAGATAAGATTCTCCTAAAATATAGGGATTTGATACTCATGGGATAAAAACTGATTAGCCACTTAATATAGCCGTGTAATTTAGCCCAAAAAAGGATAAAAATCTTGGTTTCAAAATTTGAATCAATCATGGCCTAAAAATAAGGAATAAAGATTTTTCGGATTTTGAAAAAATCTCTAGCAAAAATGGTTTTGCAATCTGCTACATATATATAATAAATAATAATCTTTTTAGGACTTAACTAATCAGCCTAGGATTTCATAAAAGGATTCTTAGAGCAGCCAGCCAACCACAAGAAATTTTCAGGTAAAACGGATGTGGCAGCTGCAGTTTCAGAACACTCTAGGCATCCTGTTTGCAAGGTTGTTTGGAAATGGTGTTCTGAAGCAAATCTTGAAAACCGTTTCAAGAAGTATTAGATTGAGACTTTCAAGATTGGCATATTAAGAAGAATCTAAAAGATAGAACCTAAATCAAATCGAGACTTCTTGTTGCAAGAATTAGTCATCTTGTCGAGGATGGATGTGCTACTCCAAACACCTTGGTCACCTTGATTACTCGGGTGATCTTGTATCGCTGAATGTAGGAACTTGGTCTTTAAGACTTAGTCAACTGTTGTCGAGATTTGTTGTCTGCTGATCTTTGTGTCACTGAAGCTTGGAACCTGTTCTTAAAACTTGGTCTCAACATTTAGTAGACAGAACAGGTAAGTAGGATCAATACAAATAACTGTGTAGGACCTATTTAGAGAGCTTGTTTGGAACAACATTACTCAAGCAAGTATGCTACACTTGGATTTGTTATCATCAAAACTGTATACAGTTAGTTCAACATATAGTTTACAAATTATATTTGGTAGCTGACTTTCTTTGTCATGATTAAATTTTCTGTTGGACGGGCCTAATGCTTTAGGCCCGGCAGCCATTAAGGCCGCTTAGGGCGGCTACCCTGATTGTTTCTCCAACCTATATAAGGAGGTTTTAGGGGATCAATTAGGGTTACACACAGGTGATATAGAAACCATATACTCTCCCGTCGCCTCTCACGGCTGCCTAACCATTCACCGGGGTTTCGGGTTTAGGACGTGAACCCTAAAGACGACTCTAGTAGCCGCTTTACATTCATATTGACGTGAGCTATTCCCGACAGATATTTCCACATCCAGGTTAGTCCTACTTTGTCTAACAGTGGTATCAGAGCCAAACTAATTGGATTTAGTCCCGTCTAATACATTGAATGAACTGAATAACAAGCATGCTTATTTTTGAAAACGTGATATATGATTAGGTGCTTAATTTTCGTAATTATGCAAGATGATACCTAATAGCATGTCTCTGTGACTCGAACTCGCTAAAGATTAGTTTTTTTTTTTTAGTTATAATCAGTGATGAAATACATAGTCAGATTGCCACTAAATTCATGCATAAGTATATGATTAGTTGTTTAATTTTCGTGATTATGCAACTCATGACATGCTTCTGTGATTTTGATATCTCAAACTGACTAAAAGATTGATTTTTAGTCCTAATAACCGAAGAACACATGCCCAGAATACAAACTACATCATGCTTTTCAAATTGATAGCAAATTCATGCAAACTATGCGGTTATGTGTTAATCCTTATTTAATCTGCAGATGACTCGTGAGCCTAGAATTTTAGACATGAATATGCTCAACATGTTTTAAATTCCAGAAAGCATGTTACTCTATATTGCGTCTCAGTACAAGTTCAACCAGTCAAATTCATGAATGCCCACTAGTATGCAACTGTGCATGGTAAACTCTATGTAATTATTGATAACCCATGAATCAAACTGATTATGTGATTTGGTCTGCGAGCATTCTTTAAATTCGAAAATCATTAAACCCCAAAACTCGAAAACCCTAAAACTCCCTCTGCCTGAAACTCGACCTCGCCTAAAACAAAAAAAAAAAGGAAACAAGGGGTAGAAAACGAAAATAAGGAAATCGAACCATACCCATCAGACAAACACTGCGGAGGGGTGGCGCATGACTGTCACGCGCCGCCGATAAAGGTCGTTTCATGATCTTCTTCCTCCCAAAACCCCTCATCATCGCCGATCTACGCAGCCATTGAAAGAAAACCGAGAAAAACACCATCTTTGGAAGCGCGTGCATCCACGTGCTGCCGCCTCAGTGGTACATCGGGCACGTGGGTTACTTCCCCAGACTCGTTTTCGGTCGATTTACACTGTGGTATCCTCGGTTCACATCAGGCTAGCGTAGGTTGAAGGCTGAGAGCTTTTCAATGTAGCGGTGTGGTGGTGGCTCATCATTTGGGTTTTTTTTTTTTTTAAGAAACCGAGAACGACGGCGGTGCCTGCCGTAGCCACGACGTCAAAACCCAAGAAATGAGTTTGGTACTCCATTCTCTGAGCATGGCGTCGAGGGACAGGTCGAGAGTAGGAGAGAGAATTCGAGAATCAGATAGAGAAAGACCGAGAAGAGGAGAGAGAATTTAAGAATCAGGTAGAGAAAGACTGAGAAGAGAGAAAGAGAGAAGAGAGTGTTTAAGGGTTAGTGAGGGCTGAGTGACTCACTCATATGAAGGGCTTTTCATTTGGGTCGGTTCATTTGTTTAGATCTCTATTTTGGCCATAATTTTGGTTTTAAAATTCCGGTTTAGGCTGTTTTAAAAGGAAATAAGAAAAAAAGGGGGTCCGGTTCTTTTGGTCATTGTGAGCCGGTTTGTTTGGCCCAAAATTTTTGTTTAATTCGGACCCATTGGATCTGTTTCTTATTTTGAGTTAATTTGTAATTAATCATTTTCATAACTATATGAGTTAGTCTTATATGCTGAAAATAATTATGGATTTATTTGATATGTTTGTATCATTATAATTGACTATTTCGTGTTATTGTTTATGTAGTGATAATATGAAAATTGAAGGCATGATATATAACTACGTGTTATATGTCGAATTTATTTTAGTAATATGTTATATGAATTAGTTTTATATAGCATAAGCTCATGTTTCATGTTGCTAATTTTGTAATAATATTAGAGTTAAATATAAATTTATATTATAGGAGTTCTTTGTTTATAACATTTCCTATGAATTAGTTTCATAAAGCTTGTGTGAATATGTTTTATATAATTGAAAGTGAATATCTGTGTGATATTCGCCAATTAATGTGTTTATAAGTTTAACCAAACTTTTATAAATTTTATAATTGACTTAAAGAAACTCCTAATTCACATTCATATGTGATGATAATATGAAAGACATGATCGATATATAACTATGTGTTATATATCGAGAAGATAAACAAATTGTTTTAGTGACAGGACATATGAATTAGTTTCATATAAAAATGAAGTCTATGTAAACATGTTTTAAATGGCTAAATATGAATTTGACCTAAGATCTAATAATATATTATATCACTAATGGACATATTATATGGATTTGTTTCATATTGACTAAGATTTGTAATATTATATGGATGTGTACTACATAATTACTTACGTGTAATTTCTTTTTGATATGTCATTAAATAAAGTTTTTAAATGACATATTAGTAATTATATAAATTTGTTTTATATAACTTCATGTAAATTTGTTTTGCATAATTAAAGCTGAATATCTTTGTGATATTTCTAGATGTGTTAATTAGTTTAACAAATTGCGCAATCCATAAATTTCATTTTATGAAAAAAAATACAGTTATTAGATGATGGAAATTCCTAATTCATGCTCGTATGTGATGATTATGAGCTTAACAAAATTTTCGATCATACGACATGAGTGATGGAGTTTTTGATCATTTAATTACCTAAGAATATGCCTAGTGTCCATCTTTTAAGCATATACTTTCAGACATGGCAATTAAAATGTGGTTGGTGATTAGTTTACCAATGGAAAATAAAGACAGCATTATACTATAATACATAGTGTTAGAAGATTTGGCTTCTTCTAAACAAATGTAAAGTATTAGAATACTCGACGACTTTTAAAGTCTCTTAAGATAGGCAAAGATATGAATAACATAGATATAACTGCTTGTGAGCAGTATCAAGAGAAAGGCTAATAATATACCATGAATGGCTTGAGGAAGGATCAATCAGCATGCTGGCTATGTGGTATGGCATGCATGATGATCTGGTAAGGGGATTTAAAGGCTATCTCACTGTTCAGGACTTGTGGGATCAGCTTAACATCTGGTTTTGACTAGATTCATCCCCTTCTCAAAACTGGAAACCTAAGGATGGTGTTACCAGAAGAGTAAAAGGTTTAAGGTCAATAGAGAGTAGAATGTAGCGCGTATGAAGTGCTATAACTGTAAAAATAAGAAACCCACTACTTCGGATCATCCCGGACTGACTAAGGTACCTTCTTTCACAGTTGCATCTGAATAACATGTGTACTCCCAAGCAGTATTTACCAAACTTTCTTCCTTAGTGGACTGTAGACATGGGAGCAACCAAACACATAGTTTAAGGCTGAGCTGATTTTGTGAACCTACATCGCTACCTAATGGATTCACAACTATTGTTTTAAGGGACAATAGTGAGGAACATGTCCTTAACATAGCAACATGTCAGCTTAAACCCCGTGAAAGAAATAACTTGTTTTTCCACGAAACTCTCTACGCTCTTAGGGTGCAGCGTACCTTCGTGTCTTTTAGTTCTGATATTAGTTTTCTCTCTTAATTTTCGTCTACCTCGACATCTTCTATCTTTGTCATTTTCTTTGAACTCTATTTTTAGGCATACTCGACTTGATCATAAGGGTCAAAGTAGAGTGAATCAGCTAACTAGAGATGATCCTTTAGATCAACTCACTAGGGTTAAGTTGCCTAAGTGAGTAATGTCTAGCTAGCAAAGTAAAGCCTTTTGGTAAGGTTTCTAGAGCATCAAGTCCCTTGTAATTAGTCCACTCGGGCATTTGTGGACCCATGAATGCTAAGGTACATCATAGGGCTATCTGTTTTATCACCTTATAGATGGTTATTCATGACGTGGGTATGCATACCTACTATCCCAACGCTATGAGGCACTTGATATGTTCAAACGCTTCGTAACAAAAAGTGAAGACTCAATTGGAATGAAGAGTTAGAAAACTTTAGATTGATCAAGGTCGTGAATACATCTCTGATAGGTTCAAAGAGTTCTGTGAGGAAAAAGGTATATAAAGATAGCTAACGATTTCACGCACCCTACAACAAAAACCGTGTTGTGGACGGCAAGAATTATACATTAATTGACATGGTCAGGTCAATGATGGCATATGCGAACCTCCCAATAAGTTTTAGAGGGATACGTTACTCACGTCAATCTATATCCTTAATCGTGTGCCAAGCAAGAGTATACCTGCCACACCATATGAGTTATGGTTTGGTAAGAAGCCATCCTTTGATCATTTACGCCCATGGGGTTCGGTCGACTATGTGCATAACCCAACCCACAAATATGAAAAACTTGGTCCAAGGGCCACAAAGATGATGTTCATTAGATATCCCACACAATTTAATGAACAGAATTAGATTCCCGCAATGTCGACTTTCTCAAGGATGAGTTCTCAATCATTGGTGAAAATCAAAAAGGATGTCGAACTGTTTGAGTTACAGCAAGACATCCAACCATCTTTCGGTGAGGGGGAGAATTTGGACTCTAACCAAGTCACCAAAGATGGTATGCCTCCCCTACTCGAAAGGGATGGGAGAGACTTGTTTACTTAGGAGAATGAGATTCACTTTCAATCTCTTATACATGAAGAGAGTCAGCCTAATAGTGAGGTCCGTCCTCAATCTTCAGTTCCCGAACATGCAGTTAGTCCACATGGTCGGGATCCCACGCCCCAAAGGGATAGTGGGAGCAACTCTCCACATGCTCAGAGTCCCACACCTTTTAGATAAAGGGGGAGGGATGCCTCACCCAGGCAAACAAACAATGAAGGCCTCAGGCTCCGAAGGAGTGAACGTAGAAGAATTTCTCGATGATATTTCTAAATCAAAGAAGAAATATTCCTATGCAGTCCATTGGAAGTTGAGGAGCCTACCTCTTATTAACAGGGAACTGACTCACCAAATCACAAAGAGTGGATGGATGCCATGAGGGATAAGATGACACGATGGCGAGAAACAAGGTTTGAGAGTTTGTTGATCTTCCACCCCAGCGTAAGTCTATTGAGAACAAGTGAGTTTTCAAGATAAAACACTGGGTAGATGGTTTGATCGATAAGTTCAAAACTCGTTTAGTGGCGAAAGGGTTTACACAAATTGAGGGTGTAGACTATGAAGAGACATTTTTTCATGTGGTGAGATTTGCCTCTATTCGCCTACTCCTAGCCATGGTTGCTCATTTGGACTTAGAGTTTTTTTTCAAATAGACGTAAAGACTACTTTCCTTAATGGTAGCCTTGAGGAAGAGATCTATATGGACCAGCCCATTGGTTTGTATCAAAGAGACAAGAGGACAAGGTATATCATCTTAAAAGGTCCATATACTGTCTTAAGCTGTCTTTCAGATTTTGGTACTTAAGATTCCATGAAACTATAACTTCATTTGGCGTATCTATGGTTTTGGAAGACCACTGCGTGTATGTAAAAAGATCAACCGGGGGAATTATATTCCTTACCTTATACGTTGATGACATACTACTGGCTGGGAACAACTTGGAAATGATCGAAGCCACTAAGAAGTGGTTGTCCTCCGTCTTTGAGATGAAAGATATAGGTGAAGTCAGGTATGTCCTTAGCGTGGAAATAATAAGGAATTATCCTAAGAAACTTTTAAGTATGAGCCAAGAGGCATATATCAAGAAAGTCTTAGAACGGTTCCGTATGCATTATTCCAAACCCGTAGACACTCCAGTTGAAGGGTTTAACCTTGAGTCTTGACCAATGCCTAAAAACAGACAAAGAAAAGGAGAAAATGAGTAATGTCCCTTACGCTATATTTTTTGTGTAAAAATCTAAACTGGCGATTCACGTGGCATATAGAGTGACGAGCCCAGTTGAGTGGGAGCTATGTCATGACACACATCTCATACTGTGTGTGCTTAAAAGACGACCATACACGGAGTGACAATTGACCTCCATATCTTCTGTCACTGTGTGACCCTATAGGCGATGTCCCTTTAACTTAAAACTATGATACAAAGTCAAAGCTTGATGATTGCTAGTTTAATACATTTCTCAAGCGCCATGATGTAAACGGTTCAACGAGAACATGTTAGGAAAGCAATCAAGCTAAGATGCAATATCATGAGAGTTTAAGGAAAAATCTATCCATCATCACCAATATTAGCCCGGGCGATTATATTAAGTATATAATCATATGATATATCATGGCATAAGGGATTGGAGATACCACTGGTGATGTTCAGAATAATTTGGGGTATCGTATTTCGTAAAAGTGCTATATTAGTTAGATGGTAACTTAATATAGCATTACTTGTTACTTTTCGGTCGCACGTCCTATTCTTAGTGTGAAACTTGATGAGTTGTGATTCGTGGAGAGCATGCGTTTTGCGGCCTATGTAGCCGAGTGGGAGCTGTTGGCCGGGCCTAATATTTTAGGCCCGACGGCCACTAAAGCCCCTTAGAGCGGCTTCCCTGATTGTTTTCCCAACCTATATAAGGAGGTTTCAGGGGATCAATTAGGGTTGTACACAGATGATATAGAAACCACGCACTCTCCCCTCCCCTCTTACGGCTGCCTAAACATCCACTAGGGTTTCGGGTTTAGGACGTGAACCCCAAAGGCGATTCTAGTAGCTGCCTTACATTTAGATTGACGTGGGCTATTCCCGACAGATATTTTCACATCCAGGTCAGTCCTACTTTGTCTAACATTTTCATATGCAAGTTCTCTGCAAAATAGTTTAATTTATCACTCTTGGGAGCTCTACTTGAATCTTTCCATATAGGCATTTGGTTCTTTCGTCATCTAAGTGATAGAAAAGAAAAGGTAATAGAAAAGTCGGAATGTTTAATCATAAGGTTCTGGTCACTTTTAAGTTTCTTGATCATGACATTTATTTTGAAAAGTTGCCGATGTCAAGTGTTTCCCCACCATGGATGCATATATGGATGACAATGGTCCCGGTTCCCGCTTGGGAGAGAAATCCTCCCCGTCCCTATCCCCGTTGGATCCCTAAGCCCAAATAGGCCCCTGATCCCTATGTAATATAATTTTATTCAATGAAACTCAAAACAGACGAATTACAAATCAAAATCACATTATACATGCCTAAAATCGTCCACACTTTATTGTCTTCATACACAAATAATTGCAAAAATATACAAGAGTTGACACCCAAAAATTCAAGAAAAGTTTACACAATTGCCCAAAATCGAAAGTGAAATTGAAAACGGTGAAGAAAGAAGAGTGCTAATTAATGTACAGAGAAAATGAATGATGGCTCATATGATCTCTCCAATGACCTAAAAATTTGGCGACAGTTTCCCAAATTTGGAGACAAAGCAACATCAAACAAGGTGGCAACCGAATAGTGACAGTAAGGAGGCAAAGGAGTTCCCGACTGGTGTTCTCTCTCTTACAATGGGTTTCTAGCTTTGGCATGCAATTATGAAGGAGTGCAGCAGATGTTTAGGCACGGAAACATGAGTGAGAAGGAAGCATAGAGGACCAAAGATGGGTAGAGTAGCTTTTGGACTCAAGATATTTTAGTAAGGGCAAAAAATGAATGAGGGAGGGGGTTAGTGGTTTTCTAAGTTAGCAAACTCAAAATACGCTTGACATATTATATTAAGTAAAAAGACATAAAAATCATTTTTTCCCAAAAAGGGGAACAGGGACAAAATTTATCCTCGTTCCCATCCATTCCCTACCGAGGATGGAGATTCATCTAACATCCCCACCTCTTTGCGTATTAGGGATAAGGAATTTTCCCCAAATCGGGTCGGGCTCCATTAGAGATTAGAAATCCTTATCCCACTGCTCTCCCTAAATGTATTGAGTATATGATTCTGCTGAACTTTTATCTTTAGTACTTATCACCAAATACCAACCATTAGTACTATTTAGTAAAAGATCATTATTACACATTCAGTGGCATTCATCATCGTTGAGCCATAAGCATTATACCAGTCATCATTGCCCATCTGTTTCAATGGTATGAACTAGCATAACTAGTGAAGGCTGGTAAGAAGTCACAAAGAGCATAAGTAGTTGTAAAAAGATGTGTAAAAGAGGGGCTAGGGAGAAGTAAGCAATCATAGGCTGTTGTAAGGAACAACAAACAATATACTATGATAAAACGAACAAGCCCGTAATATCCAAAACCTTTAGTACATCTACGACAAATCATTGTCTAGATATTTTAATGAACGGAATATAATGCAATTATGATTACATAATTTATGGTAATCCCAACTATCAGGTGGTTGTTATTTGCAATACTCTCCTACAATCAAATAAGTTAATAAAAATACAATTAAAAATTATTTACATTACAATATTATTTACATTCAACTAAACATTACCTATGTAGCATCTTCAACACTAATGAACTCTTATTAACATTACTGATAACATTAAGTATCCTTCTTATGGGTTGAAAGAAGCATGCCCTAATTCTTGTATATAATGGTTTCACAAATATCCTACTTGATACAAAGACAGGTTGGTCCAAGTGGTTTATCACTTATTTTCCTTAAGGAAGGTCTCTGTTTCGAGTCTTGTGAATGAAGAAAATCTATGATGGGAGAGCCTTACCCTTTATTAGACCGACAGTGACTCAACTCTATTAAAACAGAGGATCCAAGACCAAAACAAATTTCCTGCTTGGTATTGACATTTTTCTAGTTAAGTCTTTCAATAGTCCATTTATTTTGTTAGTATCTAACAACTTTTAAGTAAGACAGTTTCACTCAAAACTAATTATATACGATATTACGTAATCTATAAGCATTACATAAGAATGTAATTAATAAACGTACTTTTTTTAAATTTTTATTTACGTTGGTAAACTTATTCAAATAAGAACTTGATCCATGTTTCATGGGGACACCTAGATAGTGGAAGGTAAGAAAAGGGGAGAGGGGATACGGGAATGGGAATTCATCCATGTCACTAGAGGGATTTGAGCCCTCACCTCTTTAGTGCAAAGCGAGACAAGTAATAGCAGACCACCCATATAATGGTTAAGTATACACATGTTCTATTGTTTGTATATGAACCTAATGTGAATGCTTATATATAGCGTTGTAGTTTGATTAAATAAACATGTATACTGCCGTCATTCCATAATCAAAGTCAAGCCTTTTCTTAACAATGTCTTTTTCTTAATACTGGATACTTAAAATAGATTTTCAACAAATCAAAATTGGTAATAAATATTTGGGAAAAGAGCTTTCATAGCATTAAAGAACTATTAAATACAATAATTTTTTTAACAATGATTAGGGCACAAACGAAGTATTTTATAAGCTCATTGTGCATGTACGTGATGTGCGTTGACGATGTGTATGAGCATCAATGTATATTATTTCATTTGACAAGCTAGTATCTATTTACTTTTAAGGTGGTAAGTGGGCTCTCCTTACATGGATCTTAGTGCTAAATGGAGGATGGAGAGTTGCTTTTTCATTTGACTTCTTGGTGCTTTTTCATTTGATGGACACGCTTTTTTATTTGATGAGCATTCTAGTCATTTTCAGTATGAGCATGCTTTGAAGTCTAATAATGAGAATCGTTTTTCTAATGCCGTGCCTTTTTTTGTTCTTCCCGTCCTTATGACCTTCAGATTTTCTTATGATCTAAAAAGCATCTATACTTGTATTGCTGAGTACTTTGTATTTTGGAGTAAGGAAAAATGTCAAAAGTTGTCCCTTTTTAGACTTGGAACGGATTGTTGTCTGCTTCATAAGGAGACATGTTACTTGGGGTTATGGGTAGCTTATGGCCTATTAATATGCTAGTGCTTGCTTCTAGCCCATTCTAAGGTATATATGAAGCATTGAGCTGGTCACACATGTGGTAGTTGCTTCTAGCCCATTCTAAGGTATATATGAACCATTCATAACTTAGATATTAACAACAATCACTTCACATTCGTTTCAAAGGAGAGCAAGGATGAATTGATGGTATCATGAGCAGATCATGTTTTCTCCTTGCTGTTGTACCAATGCTTTCATACATATTCAAATCTTTAGATCTAACTTCCCTAGGCAACTTCCAATCGAAATGGTAATGCAGCGTAGCTAGTGAAAGCTCAACATTAATCAAGCCTTGCCCTAGGCCTGGGCACATTCTCCTGCCTGCCCCAAAGGGGATTAGCTCAAAGTGATTTCCCCTATAATCGACAATGGAGTTCTCAAATCTCTCTGGATAAAAACTTTCAAGCTCTGTCCAATACTTTGGTGTCTCTTCCAATTGCCCATGCGTTGATAAAAATTCGAGCTTTAGATGGTATTTCATAACCCTGAATTTCACATCGCTCCATTGATTCCCTAGGGACTAAGAACGGTATCAGAGGGTGAAGCCTTAAGGTTTCTTTGATTACTTGCTTCAAGTATTTGAGATCATGTAAGTTTGTTTCATCAACGATTTCTTTTCCTTCCAACTTTAGTACTTCCCTGATCTCATCTTGGGCCTTCTTCATTACTTTTGGGTTTTTTAGTAGTTCAGACATTGCTCAATATTCCACTGTAGTTGAACTTGTCTTCTTCTAGCCATAAAAATCTCCGATAATTATACAATTATATTACTGTTGAAATAAGGAAAATTGCCCATAATTCAGAGTGACCTAAATAGCTTGTTTCATTTTATCTGCCACAATATCTTTATGGTGTAAGTTGTATATTTTGGGTAAGTTCAGCTACATACTAACCCACCAAATCTCGTATAGAGTAAACCCAATAGGTTGTTTATAGAAGGGGGATAAGGAATACATTGATCATATTAAGTCAAATGGAGGTCTAACCCACAAAATGATCACGTTCATAGGGCAAGTTCACCATTAACCATAATAATATTAATGACCAGTTTTAGAATCATACTCCCTCCATCTACTCCAGTGTCCAAAGCAACAGAGGCAAGTTCACCATTAACCATAAGTTTCTCTGCCCTAAAGTCAATTTTAAAGATGAGTGATGATATATGTCTTATTGTACGACACTTTTAAACATCTTGTCTTATATAAATTAATGTGCCTTATCATTAAAAATCTTCAAATTTTCAATGGCGACATTTAGATATGGATTGCTAAGTTTAAATATTCGTCAGGTACATCAACGGTTATAAAATGATACCTTAATTAGTTCAACCCTATTTACAAGGACAAAACAAAACAAAACCAAAAATTTTACCCAAACAATTGCCTTGATAATCTCCATGGTGGGAGAGAATTGAGAGCCACGAGATGAAGAGCCATCACCCTTGTGAAATGTCAAGAGAACATCAACCAAGTCTTTATAATCGTCTCCTTCACCTTGGTATCTGGTCAGTTCTCCTAAGTCCTAACTATGTCTTGGAGTCTCTTTCTCATGCCACTGACGAAGGGCAGGAACTTGATTGATGGATGAAGGTCACATATTGAAAACCCGGATGACATCTCTCTTACATCCATTACATGTGCTCTAAATTCTTCTTGCTCTTTGCCCTTTTTGCTAAAAGTTAATCTGGCACAAGAATTTGTGCAATGATTATATTAGAATGTGGAATATTAGAGATGTAACATACAGTACAGTAATAGTTATGGATCCTATTTACCATAATAACATAATTATTATTATCATTATTATTATTAAGAAATAATAAAATATTTCAAATTTAAATTATTACTATTGTTTGCCTTTTTTTTTCAAAAAAATGTGTACTGAAAGCTTTTGACTTCGATAATATTATTTTTTTATTAAAATAATAAACTATTTACTATAAAATTCAAGTATTATATTGACACAAATATGGAATATCAGAGATGTAAAATTACTAAGATATCACAAAATAACAATTATGGATCATGTTCACTATAATGACACTATTATTATTATTTGTGACACCCCCAATTAAACATGTTTCACTGTTTATATTTTCCTTAATAATCCCTTAATTATTAACTAGACAATCCAATGATAGAGGCATTGCCGCCGTTCAAAAGAATAAGGCTTGAAATATGAGTGCTATAAATAATATAGCTAAGCATAACCTCAAATATATACACTCAGATCAAGTGTTAACCAATGAAGGGTTTATAAACCATAGTAAAATAAATCACTATATAGTATACATCTTCATCCACATAAGAATTCAATATACAGTTTTAAGGTATGCATATAATGCATTTCTTCTGATCCATCCGGATTTCCTTACTTCACTTATTCTCTTCAGCTGATTTGTTAGCCTGAGGGCAATTCTCTGAAACAAAACATGAAAACATTTCGAACTGTGAGCCGAAGCTCAGTACGTGCATTCCTGAATTGTTAAATGATCATTGAAATACTGATTGGGCCCAATTTGCAATTCATTTTAAGTTAAAACAGTGAATGAGGTGATGTAAAGCTGCATTACTAGTTATTATCTGATAGTGAACCCCTTGATACTATTACGATCTATGGATAGGTGTACACCTGCTAAGCCGATCGGGGACCTGGCCTGAGGCCGCGCGGGTAACTGAAAGGCGAATGCCCTATAGATGATAACTAACAGGGTCACAAATTAACTGATAAATCACTGTATAAATTGATTCATTGATGTACTTATCAAAACATGATAACGTTGATAAATACACTCTGATTTCTAAAGATACAGGCAATGGACGTACCTGAAGTCTTTAAAATGATGTTTTACTTGATAATACTCATGCACATTGGAAACGATAGACTAGGCCTCGATTCTGCTAAAGAATTGTAATTATAGGTAAATGTAGTTAGTAAACCACATTCACTGACATAATTTGTAACTTTAATGAAAATTGATTTATTTAAAAAGGCTTCTACAATTCCAATAATTCAATATAAGACAAGTTAAACCAAAATAAACTGAATAATAAATCAGTTAGGGTTATTGAACTTGAAATATAACAAATTGAAGCAAAATAGACTAAATGAAAATGATTGAGGTAATGATAAAAAGATTTTAATTGATATAAATGAAATATGGGTTTCTGATATTTCTGAAATAGATAATAGAGAGTGTAATGCATCTGA
This sequence comes from Carnegiea gigantea, assembly GCA_029747015.1. Classification (NCBI taxonomy): domain Eukaryota; kingdom Viridiplantae; phylum Streptophyta; class Magnoliopsida; order Caryophyllales; family Cactaceae; genus Carnegiea; species Carnegiea gigantea. The sequence continues at coordinate 192,923 of JAKOGI010000179.1, read as the reverse complement.
AATAGATAATAGAAGGTTTAATACTTCTAAAATGGGTGACAAATGGTTTAATGCTATAAGGGGTACTGTGAGGTTCATAAAAGCTCATATAACACCCTAACTTGGTCCAAAGGGCACTGATTTTGAGTTATTACTCTGGTCACTTTCCAAATTTTATTTTCATACTCACTTAACTCGATTTTCAAACCTAAGTAAGCTTCTATACATAACCAAACTTGTTGAGCTCACTATACTTTGTAATTTTCTTGCAGTATCCATAATTATATGGAAACTTCTGAAAATATTTCCAAATGTCACGATTTCTGTATTCACTTATGTTACCGTTTGATGATCTGCATTAGAAAATCCATATCTTTCACTCCTGACCTCAAAATAAGATGTAAAACCCCAATATGAAAAGCTCATAATGTCCACTAAAACTTTTATTTAGGACACAAAGCATGATTTACATACTAAGGTCCCTAAAATTAGGGTAGAACATAGACGTGCACAATTTCAGTTCAAGCTACGCAGTCGTAACAAAATGCCCATAACTTTTTCCACAGAACTCGAATTAAGGTGATTCAAAAGATATGTGAAATTTAACTCATTGATATATCCACACACCAAAATTCACAAATTTCCAATGAGCTACTCAATACCAGTTTTTTTTGTAAATTCCACTGTTCAAAACTGTTCCCAATTTCAATGTATTCTGCGTAGTTCTCAGTAAATTGGTCATAACTTTGTCCACACAACTCAAAACTAAGTAATTCCAAAGCCTATTGAAAGCTAACTCTTTTCGATGTCACTAAACCAAAAATCATGAATTTTATATGTGCCAATCAATATCAGTTTTCTCACGAAGTGACCCCTATTTTAGGTCTATTGACAGCTTAATAACCACATATTTGCAATCTTTTCTTCACATAACCACCCACTAAAATCACTCTTTAACTTATACAAATCAGCATAAACATCTTGATATTCCTTACTAATGCCAAAGATCACAAAATCGCATTTAAAACAATCAAAATCCAATACTTGAGCATGAAGCTTGCATGATTAAGATAAAACCCTAACCCTAACTTCAACTCCACCATGATCCATCACTATGATGATTCTTAATTCAATAAAAACAACATAATCCACCATTAAGACAACCAAAACAAGAAGCAAAAACCATAAATCCAAAGAACAAGATTGAAGTCACTTACATTGAGCTTGAAACAAGTGGAGATGGAGATGATATTTGGTGATTTTGAGGGTGGAAGATGATAGCCGGTGGAGGGAGGTGGTTGGAGGTTGTAATTCCTTACCAGAGGCTGGCCAAATAGTGAAATGTACTACCTGAGTTGTAAGATAAGGAACACGGAACATGTTATGCACATGTTTGAGTTGAGTTATATAGGCAGATCTGGTAGACAAGTTATGGAATCTGACCTTTCAATGAACTGATATGATCCAAAAAATCTTGGCCTCAATTTAGGTCATAGTGCAACCTCCTTATGCCAGTAGTTGGTGAGACTTTCTGAAAAACTTTATCATATACCGAAAATTCTAGGAATCTCTTTCTTTTAGCAACATAGCTTTTTTATCGATTCCAATGATATGCTTTCAAGAGTCTTCTGTGATATGCCGCCTTATTGAATGCTGAAGAAGATCTTTATGACTCATAAGATGATTTGTTATCAATTTCTGCCGTCATTTTGTCCTGACTTTTAATGAAGGATTCTTTGTTAGTGCTATCACAACGTTGACCGTTGGAAGTTTCATACTTTCTTCAAATGCAAATGTTGGTCGTGAAGCACTATAGGCGCCAACTTAAAAGAGTTGATCCATTGATATTTTTAGATGCTTGCCCATCCGTTTCAGGATAATAAGAACTGCTAAAGTTCAATCTAGTTCCAAAGGCTTCTTGGAGTGCATGTCAAAACAGGCTTGAAATCTCTGATCTCTATCAAACACTATATCTGAGGGAATCCCATGATAAAGTCCATTGAAATCGGATCCCAGTTTCAAGTGGGAATTTCTAAAGGTCTCAATTCACCTACGGGACGCTGGTGTTCTGCCTTGGCCTTTTGGCAACTCAGACCTTTATCCATATATTTTACAATTTCTCTTCTCATATTATTTCATAAAAATACTGCCTCAGATCTGTATACATATTGGTGCCCCCTTAGATGCATCGAATAGTGAGTGTTATGAGCCTCCTCGAAGATCTGCTTTCTTAAGATTTTGCTTTATTCTTTGGAGCGCAGGATCACTATCCTGATTCACTTTAGGTTCCTCCATTAGGGAGGGCTGTAAGGTAAGTGCCAGTAGTTGAACATTTGCCTTCCAATGTGACACTAATTGAATGTGCAAGTCCTCAAGCTCTCTCAAGAAATTCAGTTGAGTAATCACTACAGTGTTCATAGTATGTTGTGCCTTCCTATTCAGGGCGTCTACCATAATATTTCCAGTTTTTTGTTGACAGTGGATTTGCCACAACTGATGTTTCATGTAGACTGAGCTTCTTGTGAGAGAAGATATACTTTAGACTCTGATAGCTAGTATAGATTGCACAAGGTACACCTTACAAGGAATGTTTATAAATTCTCAGTGCACCTGGATTATGGGTAAGGTACCACCCATAAGACTTAAACTGTTGGGAGGGATAAGGTACCACTATATGATAATTCCTTTTTGAACTCGATAATTCCCTACTAAACTCAAACGGTTTCTAATCTCAATGCATTGGTGGGTCTTGAGCACTTTGCAACTACTTTGACCTTTTTACAATTCAATCCTAATCTCTTCCTTTGAAACCATTTATTCCAAAAATACCATTGCTTCCAACAATACTCATGCTTCTTGTATTTGCTATGTAATTGATGTTCCTTTAAGGTCTATAACATTGTTTCAAATGAACAGTAAGCTTATCTCTATTCTTAGAATATTTTAAGATATCTTTTATGAATATCACCACAAACTTGTCTAAATAGGGTATGAAACTCTATTTCTAAGATCCATGAAGGCCGCAGGGCCATTGATTAGGCCAAAAGGCATCACAATGAATTCATAGTGACCCAAACATCCTTAGTGTGGTTTTGGGAATGTCTTTAGATATAATCCTAAGTTGATGGTACCCTGACCTCAAATCAATCTTAGAGAAGACTCATGTTCTTTACAGTTGATCAAACAAATCACCTACTTAAGGTGATGGGTATGTGTTTTTGATAGTGATCTTGTTCCGTTCTTTGAAATCAATATATAACATCAAGGTTCCATTCTTTTCTGTACAATTAGAACTGGGCATCCTATTGAGGAACACTTGGATGGTCTAATAAATTCCTTCTGTAATAGCACATCTAACTGAAACTTCAGTTCTTTAAGCTCAATTGGGGCTATAAGACATGAGGTTTTTGAGATAGGTTAGGCACCAGGGATTACTTCAATCTCAAAATCACTTTCTCTTTGCAGAGCACTCCTGGTAATTCTTCAGGAAACATCTTTGATACTTTTTTCTTCCTTTGGTTGAATGTTAATAGCATAACACTAATACACAATATATCCTTGATATAAGAGCTCACTTGTTTTCATAACAGAATTTAAAGGACAAGTTTTTTCCCCCTCTCTTTGACCATAAAACATAGTTCTCTCCCTTGTTCATCTCTTGAAATAACCTTAGGGTCATCACAATCCATCTTGACCCCATAAGTACACAACCAGCTCATTTTCAAAATAATATTAAAGTCTAACCAGTCAAATTGAATCAGAACTCTAGGAAAAACTATCTTACCAATAGTAATTGAAACAAATTTATGAGATGTAGAACACTTAACTCTAGAGTTGTTGGATAACTTGATTCCATAATTGGTTTCTGCCTTTTTATTCTCAAAGTTAATTTGCATAGTAGATTGTGTGAATATAAATGAATGAGTGGCAACTGAAGCAAGTAATACACAAAATGGCTTCAAAATTAAAAGAGAGCTTTAGTGCTGCACCAGAGATGGCAGCTTCCTTCTTACTTAACACATAAGCCCTTCCTACAACTGCGGGCCTTGAAAGTCAGAGCCCTCATCTACAACCTTCAGTTTTCGGGAGTAGGCAGCGATGAGGTGCTCTGAGCTACTGCACCACATACACTTATTAGTTTCCACTCGGTAATTAGGTGTGCTGTGGTTAATTCTTCTACAAATTTACTCGAAGTGAAATCAGGCCCTAAGAGCCTATTCTTAACAATATTTCACCAAATATTGGTTTCACTAGTTAGATGAAATGTTCCAATGTTCATCCTTTTATCACCTGGAATCTCTATTACAGTGAAAACTTTCTTCATTCTTCGAATCCATTCTTAAGGTTCTACTGGGTCATACTTTCCACTCTAGAGTTCTTGAGTATGAATCAACTGAAGACATTTTTTCACGGGGCAGTAACCCATCAAAATTTCTCATTGACGCAGTCCAAATGCATGAAAAGATTTTGGTTGCCCAACTTAACTTTATGAAAGTGATCTTCAATAGGAAACTGAGGTTGAATCAGTCAAAAAGGGTAGACACATCGTGTTTTCCTTAGCAATGGATTCCACAAGTTAGACAACAATCTACCCCTATACAAAGTGTAGTTAAGATCTACCTTCTGTTCAGGCATGCTACAAAATTATCATCTATTAACATTGGTGCATCCCAATCATAAACCAGCTACTAGCAGCAATTGGGCTCTTAAAAATGTGAAAAAGTGACCAGAACTGATAATGTAACTTGATGAGGAGATGCCATGAAGACAAAAAGATGAAGCCCTGGTCAAGTGAGGAGTATCCAACAGTTGATAATCCAACAAAGACAATGGTAGATTGTATGTTACCAGAAGGTACCGCGAAATATTTTCTGAAGTAATGTCTACTTCACAAATAGAGGTAGAGTCAATGGACTGCTTGCAAGAGTCTGGGCAATTTAAGCAAGTCTTGAATTGCAATGGATTAAAGTAAAATGTCTCTCTAATGTGTCATTGGTATCTCTTATATGGAATAGTCTGCAGTCGATAGTTTCAAATTTATATACCATAGAACAAGCCTCTTCAAAATCCTACAATTCAGGGGATACTACATTAAGAACCCCCATATAGCTCACTTAGATGAAATTCTTAGGTTACAAAGGAAAATATCTGTAATCAATGAGGCATATTGAAGTAATTGCTACTTGGATTTGGGAAGCGCACAAAATGGCACCCATATGATGAGGAAATATAAGCTCAAAATTGTATGCATCCACTGACTTGAACAGTCTGTACCATCAGACTCCTATGCTAAATTTCATAAACCACTGGTGTCCAAATATGTTGCAATATGGGTCCCTGGAAAGCTTACATTTTATACTTTGACATAAACTAATTAGAACATCTCTATCTGATAGAATGCATAGGCTGCAAGTAGACTAAACTCGGACCTTGTGCATTAGGATTCTGCTCAATTGCAGACTTTGACTTGTTTAATAGTTTTAAATAACCAAATGACCTCTAATCCACTTGAATCTTGTTTCATATGAAAGACATCTCCTTAAACTTAAAGTCAGGATAGGGAACCCTTGTGTAAATCATGGTGATCTTGGACAAAAGTTACTTCATGGTCGGTCCTTGTGTACTGATCAAAACTATCAAGTTGATTAAACTTGTTTAATCTGCCCATACTTAGTTTTCCCTATGCTTTTAACCTCAAAATGAGTCAAGGGCCTCTCATAGTACACATTGGTAACAACCCCCAACCCTAGGGCTACTAGTGTTAATGATTCTAAAATTTCTGGGGCGAAACGGACAGAGTTTCGCTTGCAAACTGGCCAATTCCCAGGCTTAAAACCTTTCATCACATCATCTGCATTGAATAGAAGTATACAAGGATATCAGATCAAGTTCAACGGCTACATGCCGGAGACCGTAACTCTACGGGTTACATGCCCGGAGTACAAGGATTTACAACCCAAAAATAAACAATTCAAGCTAAAAGAATGGCATACCAATTAGATGGGTGGCTCATATGACCATATGTATCTAAATGCATTGGAACATCTTTAACTTGTTATTAAAAATCACCCTCGAGTCTGATGCTTGAGATCAAACTATATATACATTGTATGGATCCATCTGACAAAGAAGAATATACGAGTAGAATATATGAGAGATAAGCAGACATTACTATTGTCACAAATCTCCAATGATATCATAATAATCTTCATTCCTCACTAACCAATTTCTCAGTACCTTAACCCCACACTCTATATCCCATAAAGAAAATCTCAACCTAATTCTAATACCAAATTTGTAATGCCCCTAATTAAACATGTTTTACTATTTGTATTTTCCTTAATAATCCCTTAATTATAATCTAGACAACTCCTACTGCCGTCCAAAAGGACAAGGCTTGAAACATGAGTGCTATAAATAATATATCTAAGCATAACCTCAAACATATACACTCACATCAGGTGTTAACTAATGAAGGGCTTATAAACCATAGTAAAAGAAATCATTATATAGTCCACATCTTCATCCAGAGAAGAATTCAATATACAGCTTTAAGGTATGCATATACTGCATTTCTTCTGATCCATCCGGATTTTCTTACTTCACTTATTCTCTTCAGCTGATTTGTTAGCCTGAGGGCAATTCTCTGAACATTTGCCAAAAACAAAATATGAAAACATTTCGAACTGTGAGCCGAAACTCAATACATGCATTCCTGAATTGTTAAATGATCATTGAAACACTGGTTGGGCCCAATTTGCAATTCATTTTAAGTTAAAACAGTGAATGAGGTGATGTAAAGCTGCATTGCTAGTTATTATCTGATAGTACCCCCTTGATACTGTTACGATCTATGGATAGGTGTACGCCTGCCAAGCCGATCGAAGACCTGGTCTGAGGCCGCGCGGGTAACTGAAGGGCGAATGCCCTATGGATAATAACTGACGGGGTCACTAATTAACTGACAAATCACTATGTAAATTGATTCATTGATGTACTGACTAAAACATAATAACGTTGATAATTATACTCTGATTTCTAAAAATACAGGCAATGAACGTACTTGAAATCTTTAAAATGATGTTTCACTTGATAATACTTATGCACATTGGAAATGATAGATTAGGCCTCGATTCTACTAAAGAAATGTAATTATAGGTAAATGTAGTTAGTAAACCACATTCACTGACATAATTTGTAATTTTAATGGAAATTGATTTATTTAAAAAGACTTCTACAATTCCAATAATTCAATATAAGACAAGTTAAACCAAAATGAACTGAATAATAAATCAGTTAGGATTATTGAACTTGAAATATAACAAATTGAATAAAAATAGACCAAATAAAAATGATTGAGGTAATAATAAAAAAGATTTTAATTGATATAAATGAAATATGGGTTTCTGATATTTCTGACATGGATAATGAAGAGTGTAATGCATCTGAAATGGATAATAGAAAGTTTAATACTTCTAAAATGGGTGACAAATGATTTAATCCTATAAGGGGTGCTGTGAGGTTCATAAAAGCTCACATGACACCCTAACTTGATCCAAAGGGCACTGATTTTGAGTTATTACTCTGCTCACTTCCCAAATTTTATTTTCATACTCACTTAACTCAGTTTTCAAACCTAAGTAAGCTTCTATACATAAACAAACTTGTTGAACTCACTATACTTTGTAATTTCCTTGCAGTATCCATAATTATATGGAAACTTCTGAAAATATTTCCAAATGTCACGATTTCTGTATTCAGTCATATTACCGTTTGATGGTCTGCATTAGAAAATCCATATCTTTCACTTCCGACCTCAAAATAAGATGTAAAACCCCAATATGAAAAGCTCATAATGTCCACTAAAACGTTTATTTAAGATACAAAGCATGATGCACATAATAAGGTCCCTAAAATTAGGGTAGAACAAAAACGTGCACAATTTCAGTTCAATCTGCGCAGTTGTAGCAAAATGCCAATAACTTTTTCCACAGAACTCGAATTAAGATGATTCAAAAGGCATATGAAATCTAACTCATTGATCTATCCACACACCAAAAATCACAAATTTTAAATGAGCCAATCAATACCAGTTTTTTTGTAAATTCCACTGTTCAAAACTGTTCCCAGTTTCAATGTATTCCGCGTAGTCCTTAGTAAATTAGTCATAACTTTGCCCACACAACTCAAAACTGAGTAATTCCAAAGCCTATTGAAAGCTAACTCTTCCAGATATCACCAAACCAAAAATCATGAATGTTGAATGTGCCAATCAACATCAGTTTTCTCCCAAAGTGACCCCTATTTTAGGTCTGTTGATAGCTCAATAATCACATATTTGCAATCTTTTCTTCACATAACCATCCACTAGAATCACTCTTTAACTTATATAAATCAGCATAAACATCTTGATATTCCTTACCGATGCCAAATATCACAAAATCGCATTTAAAACAATCAAAATCCAACACTTGAACATGAAGCTTGCATGATTAAGATAAAACCCTAACCCTAACTTCAACTCCAGTATAATCCATCACCACGATGATTCTTAATTCAATAAAAACAACATAATCTACCATTAAAATAACCAAAACAAGAAGCAAAAACCATAAATCCAAAGAATAAGATTGAAGTTACTTACTTTGAGTTTGAAACAACTGGAGATGGAGATGATATTTGGTGATTTTGAGGGTGGAAGATGATAGCCGGTGGAGGGAGGTGGTTGGAGGTTGCAATTCCTTGCCGGAGACTGGCCGAAAAGTGGCCGGAAAATACCATAATAGGGGATGGGGGTCTGCTGGCCATGGGGTAGAGAGAAGGAGGAGAGAAGAGGAGAGAGAAAGTGTCTTGAATAATTGCTTGGTGCAAAATAAACTTAAGCAAAAGTACTTGGCTGAAAATTAAACATAAAAATTAGCTTTTGCTAATAATAATTAAGGCTTAATGATGGTAATTAGATAAATAAATAGGGTCAAGTCTTGGTGGGCCAAAATTGGCCTTAAACGGGCTCGGGTTCGAAAACTAGCTCAAACCGAGTGCGCTTGAATTTTTTTAAAATTTTTTTTGTAGCTCGAAATTAATTGTGATATCATGAAAAATAATTTAATCTTTTAAATCATAATCATCGAGACCTAATATCAATTTCTCCAAAAAATTAGTTTTGGTAAATGAAACTCGAATTGCAAAGTAGGGGCCAAAATGAATTCTCCCAACCGGGATCATTAAATGAGATAAATAAATGAGAAAAAAGAATAACATGGCTTAATTAAATAGTTAAAAATGATTTAGGATCGAGCTATTACATCATTATTATTATTATTATTATTATTATTATTATTATTATTATTATTATTATTCAAAAATAATACAATATTTTTAATTTTTATTATAATTATTGTTTCCTTTGTCTTCCCAATTATATATAAAAATATATATATTATATATAACAAAAGATGCTGACTCCAATAACCTTTGTCTTCCCCATTTTTTCTCCATTCGGATTCATTAATTAGTGTGGAATATTAGAGACGTTAGATAAAATAAAACAACAGGTATAGACTCTATTCATTTTGCAAATATAATTATTATATTGACCAAATATAAAATAGTAGAGATGTAAGATACAATACAATAATAATTATGGATCTTATTTACTCTAAAGACACATTATTATTGTTGTTGTTCTTGTTGCTCTTTTTGTTGTTCTTGTAATCTTCTTCTTCTTGTTGTTGTTATTATTGTTGTTGTTGTTGTTGTTGTTATAAATAAGATATAATAAAATTTTCTAATACAACAGATTACATTGAACGTAAAATAATTAACTACCATCAAAAGGTAGCAAATTACTTTCAACTTCGAGAGCAAAAGAGTCCAATCAGTCATCTTTTCCTTCTGTCGCCAGTGTTTACCAACATTCATAGTCTTGATATGTAGGTGATTTGTTCTAATTTGTATGTGCAATTACTATGAATAAAAATTCCAAAATTATCCCGTGTATGGGATGAGTACAAAAATACTAGTTCAATATGGCTGCATATGATATATACAGTTGGATGCAACAACGTGCGTACTAGAGGTGAACTAATTGTTAAATTTTAATTTAGATTGAAAAGATAATTAGATTAAAATAACAAGTTAGGTATAAAATCCATAAGAAGATTTTAATTCCTATTTGGTAGAATTAGTGATAAAATGGGATTATATGAGTAAAATTAATTTGTAAATATCACGTAGATTTAATTCCTATTGCAAAACAAATAAGTGACAAGCTACTTTAAAAAAATCATCTTTAATAGTAAGACACATGGGCACAATTAAAATTTTACCAAATACATTTTATAGAAGCATTTAATTTTATTAAATAAATTTTTAAAAACAACTTATTTAAACAGCTAATACAAATAACTAATTAAAACAATTAGCAATTTACAGTCAATTGAAATATTTAACGACTATTTGTCAAACATGGTCAATACTCAAAGATTAAATCTCCCAACATAAAATTAACTAGACTATTATTGTTTAAATAGACAAATAGTTTTGAGTGAACGGAAGTCGAATATAGCATGAACGATTTCTGACAACCCAACAAGGACCAAATCCAAGTACTTCACGTTAACTCTGTTTTCCATATAATCACTCCGGAATTGAAATTACTTGCACAAACAAGGTAACGTGGCCCTACATGACGGACTCACTCAAATCTAGACTGAGAAATGAAATGTTGTTAATTCGATCACAAATGTAATGCCAAACAAAAAAGTTCTAAAAAGATTTTCTATTGTTTTTGTTCATAAATTTAAATTTATCAATTTCAACTAATTTTAACCATATCAACTTACTCCAACTCACTTTACGAACTTTACTAAAAAATATCAATTTCAATCAATTTCAACTCACTTCAATCAACTTCAACCCACTTATCATTATTTTAACCAATTTCTACTCATCATATCAAAAACATTCAATCCATTTCAACTAACTTCAACTCATTTCAATCTACTTCAATCCACTTTAACTGCTTCAAAAAAATATATGCACTTTAATTTATTTCATTCACTTCTATCAATGTAAACTAATTTCATCTATTTACTCACTTATATTTTTCAACAGAAAAAATGGCCCTAAATGTTCAGGTATAGACCATACACTGTGACAATAACCCTAACATGTACATGATTGATTACCTTGAGGTGAAGTCAAAAGCAAGCCCAAATAGTTTCTCGCTAAGGTTGACCACAGACCCTTCCTCCATGGCTAGGGGCTTAACAAGGTTGGCAACCTCCTCCTCCCTGATGGGCCGAAACGACTGAACCCGCTTGACGGTGAAGAGCTCCAGGGTGGCGATCTTCCGCACCTGCCGCCAGTACTCTCCATATGGAGCAAAGGCAATCTCAGTGCACCCATAGAACACGTGTTCAAACGCGATGATGCTCGGCCTGCTACAAAGCACCGCATCGCGGGTTCTCATCACCTCCCTGGCCACGTCAGCCGACGAGACGATGATGGTGGGGACTTCCCCAAGGCGGAGGAGCATGAGGGGACCATACACTCTAGCCAGCTCAGCAAAGCGTTGGTGGCTGCGAGCTAGTGCAGGTTTCCTATGATGGGCAGCATTGGTGGACCTGGAGGTAATCTAATAATTTGTGATGCATTTTTACGGGATTTGAGAATTTAATCAGGGTTACCATGGTGAGGAAGAAGAGGAGGAGAGAGATTAACCATGTAAACTCCATTAAAGCTAGCTTGATTAATCTTTTAGGGTTGTTTAGAGAATGTGTACTCATCCTGCTATATATTAAAACCAAAAGAAAAAAAAAAATACTCACTATTATATATTAAAACCAAAAGAAAAAAAAAAAATACTCACCCTGCCATATATAACACATATAGTACGATATGCAGATCTGAATACGCATACTGACAATCAAACTCGGCACGTTAATTAAAAAATAATGAATAAAAAATTAGAATAATTATTTTGAGTTTCAGGTTGATTCAATGTCAATTTCTCAAATAGATATATAAATTCAATATTAATTTCCTCTTGGGAGCTTTTGACCCAATGTATGTTGATTGAATCTTTTGGGCTTCAGGTAACATGGGGTATTGGAAGAATCTTGTGCGAATAAGAGGTCCATTTAATTTCAAGGAAACAATTTAATAAAAACTTGCGCATATACGAATTATTATTGTTAAGTTGAAGACAGCTCTGCTATATGTCACATCTATGGCATTATCTGCAGACCTGCGCATGCATGTAGACCGCTCAAAACGACAAGTTAAAAAAAAAATAATGGAAAAAAAAAACTTGGAATAATTACTCGCAACTCATAATATACATGGGTCCTGTGGGTTGCAGAAATATTAACCCCGGCGACGTATACATTTTAATTACTCATTCTCTTTGAAAGTGTTTGGCCTAAGAATATTTTCAGCAGTGAGCTCCTTTTGTGGCTCATTAGTTGAAACCTATCTTCACTATATTAGTTTATGATCTAAATTTTTGGCTCATAATTCTTACTCCCTCTAATAAAAAACTTACTATTTTATTTCATTAAATAAAATAATTTTTATGAACCCACTCTACAACACACAACTTTATTTTTAAAATTAAAAAAATTAATTAAACATATTTAAAAAAAACAAAATAAGTGGAGCCTCCTCATGAGGCACGGATCTTGAGGCGCCCATTGAAACTGCTTCCCTCCCTCACTCCCGTTCTATCTCCTCAATTTTGCCTCGCGAGGAGGCCACTGCATATGGTCTTGGACCAAGTGCAGCGCTTAGCTTGTGAGCCAAAAGACGCTCACGGGCGAGCGGTGACGGGCTCGGAAAGGCTGTAGCAGATTGAGTTTGCGAGCGCCTCATGAGCTGACTTGGGGTCAAGTTGCTGGCTGCTTTACTTCTATCCTACAACTTAGCAAAACGACCTCGTTTCCAAAAGAAAGTGATGGAAACAAAAAGAAGAAGACGAAGATGCAAATGAAGAAAAGCAGCAGATGAGGATGAAGATTGAGGATTAAAAAAATAAAAGTCGCTGGGAGAAGAGGATAGTGATGGGTTAGCCCCCCCCCCCCCCCTTTTAACGGTTGCATTCTCATTGATTGGTGCTTTTCTTAAATTAATTTTGGTATTGTAGACTAATTGTTGAATTCTTAAAATATACAAATTGTTTTGCGTCAAATAAATGATAATAAAGGACCAAAAGAATAACAACAATAATAGAAATAAAAAGTAAAATTATTTAAATATGTTTAATTGTGAGGTTTATAGGTATTATTTTATGTGGTGAACTAAGATTGTAAGTCTTGTATTGGAGAAGGGGAGGCTTGTGAGCCAAAAAATTGGCGTGGAGTCTCATCATAATTAACATATTTTATGATTTAAAATCACAAATTTTTCAATGATTGCTCTTAATTATGAATTATTAATCTTGAATATTCGTCGGCTACGCCAATAAAATATTAAATGATGCCCTAAATATATTAACCCTATCCGCAAGTACATATGATACGCGTATTTTAGAAATGCGATAAATTATGCATAAAAAGATAATTTTATATAGTTTATAAGGTGTAATATGTTTCTGCTATTCGATCCTACCATTTTTTCAATTTAAAAATATAATAGTATGATTTTTAAGTCAAAATAAGACACTTATTAAGTGTCTTGTAGCAAGATACTTATCATTTTGCATGCTCTAATGTATGTTGAGTGGTTCTTTTGACGGGTAATGTAGGGCAATGAAAGTTCTCGTACAAAATCTTGTGAAAGAAACTTGCTTGGATTACATTACGCTGATTGAAAAATTCGTGACAGATTAAATAAACGGTCTATCTCATCGAAACAATTTGTGTACCATTTTATGTAAAAAGCAATACCAATAATAGCTTGGGCGGGGTCATAAGTAGAGTTGGGTAATAGGTCGTATCGGGTCGAATTTGTGTTCGTATCGAACTTAAACGGGCTGAGAATTCCTCAACCTGAACATAACACGTTTATTAAACGGGTTGAAAAATCTTGACTTATACCCATTTAATTTTTAAACGGGTTGATCCACTTAACCCGTTTAAGATAAACAGGTCAAGTTCAGTCACTTAATTGACTATTTACGCATTTAATATTTTCAACTAATACGTAATTACAGTGTTAAAAATTAAGTTTACATATCACATTAGATAATTAATCTTTGAAATTCCCCAGATTCATCATAATTCATAATTTCTAGAAATTTTTATATTCTTAATTATCTAATAAAAAGTAAATGGATAAATAAAAAATGAAAAAATGAGTTGACTTATTTAACTCCATTTAGTTAAACGGGTCAAATAGGTACCTTTTCGTGTCAAGAATCTCGACCTGAACCTAATCCATTTAATTAAACGGGTTGAATGTGTCAACCCATTTAATTAAACGTGTCGAAAATTTATACCCAAACCTACTTAACTTCGTGTCGGGTTCGGATCGGTAATTGTGTCGGGTCACCTTTTTCCAAATCTAGTCGTAAGCGAGTTCAGTTGATGTGTGCTGCACTTAGTCAAATCTGAACTGGGGCTCTCTTCATATACTTGGTTTTTAATGAGTGAAGCAAGAAGTGATGCTCAAAGGTAGGCCGGCAAATGGGTCGTTCGTACTAAATACATGTTAGGTGAGTTACATGTCAACTTACTTTGGGTCGGGTACTAGTGAACTTGGATTCAAGTCAACTTCAAGTGGTGCTATATCAGGTTGGTTCAGACACAGTTTGGGTCAACTTAGTTTCAAAATTCAGGTCAATTTCAAGATGGTAAAAAACAGGGTTAGTAAAAAATCAGGTTAGGCATAAGTCGGGTTCTATTAGGTTTGGGTTCCTCTGAGTTTCAATTCTCAACTAGTTAATCATAGTATTCAACTTTTGACAGGTCAACAGAAAATGGCAAATTGCATTTACGCAAGGAAAATCCAATAACATAAAAGACAAGAAGCAATGAAAGTTGGCCAAAAGGCGATGGTATTCAGCCCTGCCCATTGCACATTTTCTTATGGTGAGATGAAGCTCGATAATCTTGGGGATTAGTCCACGTTCGTGGATCATTAACGTTCAGATCTGACTCAGTATGGGTCTGAATTGATTTGACTCAATTTGGGTTAGGGTCATTTTTTCGCGTCTGCATCGATTTCTGTCTAAAAGGATTGGTTCGATTCGGTTCAAGTCTGAATTGATTTGGGTCTGAATCGGGCCATATGTTCAATTTGGCTCTAGGTCGATCCAGTTTCGGTTTTGGCTAGTTGATCTCAAGAAATCGCAAGTAATAAAAAAATCAGCAAGTAGGACATCATACAGTGACCTCAAGGAAACTAAAGAATCAAACGAAGGATGGTAATTAGACAGATCAAGGAGGGAAACCCAAGTGTATGATCCATTCATGAACAGTACACGACATTGTTTGCTACTAACGTTGTGGAATCTCATTATCTTCCATTATCAAGATTCGTGAACGGTACACAACAGCTATCGAATTTAGTCCGCTGTCCGTATTTCATTATTCGACCTTTATTTTAACGGTGTAAATTATACCTAATCGAAGACTCAATGCAGCCTTTTCATGTTTCAGTCAAATATCTGATCCCAAAAAATATATATTTTAGTCAAATATGGATTGCGCAAATTCAGGCAAATCCAAAGGAAATCTCAGAGTCAAAATTTGATCAATCCTACAGTAAGTCCGCCTAGGTACATTACAAAAAGTGAAACGGGATGTTTGTTCTTGGAATACTGGGCCTAGATAGATGTACACATATTGCAAAGCTCATTGGCAATTTAGATTTGTAGTTTCACAATGAAGCCTGCATTCAAAATTCCGCCAGTGTTGGTTCTCTGTATCAATGATGTTTGTTTACAGCACTTCACATATATTCCATTCTGATGCTAAGGATTATTTACGGGATTCCGGAATGCGGCAAGATCATTACATGGGAAAGCATTAGTAACTGTCAACAATGTTAACGTCGTCACCAACATATTACTAAACAGTTTGTCAATGACATTAGGCGGTTTAGAGTTCACATATAGAGTTGACAGTTTGTCAATGACATTAGGCGGTTTAGCTGATGAAGATCCCACTTCCCAGGGCTCTACCGAAACCTAGGACCAAACCTGTCTTCATCGAGTGCTAGGAATTTTCCAAAATCGACTGTATTCAGTCATTCCTTAAGTGAACAGGGCAGAACCATGCAGAGGTGTTTTGAAAAATTCACCCTGCCCTCATCCTCAGATTAGTTTAAACATGAATTAGTCACATGGAATTTACAGACGATGATCAACAAATCTGAGAGTTCACAGGTGCAACAGATTGGAAATCAGGTTCCACCCCATCCATGTCTTCTTATCACAAGGAGACTTGAAGTTCAGCTCGAACATCTCCTTGGGGATTTGTTCACCTGACTCACAAAACCCAACGAGCTTTGCAACAATCTCAGCACTCTCCTGCACATGCTGCATATTGTGAGGATCAGTCCACAGCTTGTTCACCAGCTGCAACCGCCGTCTTTGCTTCCCTTCTGGTGGGATGTCCCACTTTCTGTAAAGGGCTTCCCTTTCTTCTTGCATAAGTCTTGTACTCACCCGCCTTGCCAGGTGCTCCCTCTCTTGTTTAAGGGCCTTGATGCTGCATTTTAACAAGTAGTCACCTTGGACATCTTACATCTCAGACTCCCAAGGAGCTTACGAGAAATAGGCGGGTCCAGTTGGATTAAGTCGTGGGCCGTTGGTTTGTCCAATAAAAGATTGTTAAAAAAATTCACACTGAACATCACTCAAGCAAGAACCTTATGCTAGTACCACTTCGGTTCAAACAGAAATTGGGTTTTGCCTTATCCAGCACCTATGAGTGTTAGGTGATTCAGTGAAGATTGATTTTTTCTAGTCCAATAATCTGAATGGAGACTTGAAAGTAATTAAATGCCAAATAAAAAACGAGGATACCTTGATGAAACATAGCTGGCGGGTTCATCACTAAGGAGTGCAGGGCTCGCATTTCCAAGATCTGATAGATGCTGTTCTAGCCACGTTAACCGCCTGAGTTCAACTTCCAAGTATATCTGATCAGAAGGATCTCCTCTGAATAGCAAGAAGAATTGTGTCCTATGTACTAGTGAGACATGGCACAAATGCCATAACATGACTATTTGCTTTCTTTGCTCTTCAAAGATGCACAGCCAAGACAATGGAGATTGATCAACTGCATCTTGTACATTGGTTGCTGTTGTCTCATTAGCCTCTAATTCCAGAACCTGCTTTCTCATAATAGAAAACACGTATGACTAATGAGTACTTGAAATGACAAAAGCTAACAGCAACCAATGATGTCAATGCTCTAGTGTACATTTCACACTTCAGCAGTGCAAGTTTTATTATCGATAGCAGTTCACGCAAGTCTTCAAATAGAATTATGGATCTGAGATGTCATGTGGGCTCATTTCATCTCAAGTGTCTTGATTTTTAACACATTTTAATCCAAAAACGTGAAAGAGAAAAAATCAAATGGACTTGTCTGTGCATGCTAGTTCTAGACACCAAGTAAAAAGTCTAAGTTATAGAATATATCCTTTCTAAAATACGCCATGTCCAAGGGCACCTGTGACTGTGTCATTGGGCATAACTGAGATCAGGGAGCAGAACAGAATCACAGACATCTTGTTGAGCACATTTTTTGAAGCCACTTGTCCAGAATGGGCAGATGCAGGCAATGGAAACATGGCTCAACAGTATGGTGCCAAAACAAGCTGGTGCAGGGGAAATTGGATAGTTCAATAGCACAAGTTTTGGGATCTGGCGATCAGGTTATTTGCTCCTAGTAGTTTAGATTGGATTTCATAGTTTAAAAGATGAGAAGAAAGACGGAAGAGAAGTTCTCTGTCAACTGGTTGATTGCAATGCATATATTAGCATATTCGAAGACACAACTGCCATCATCTAATCATCCATATACAGTATTGTAAGTCAACTAGATGAAGAAAGATGAATTACATCAGCTAAAATAGCATACACGGGAAAAAGGAACCACATCTAAAGAGGTACAACCCATCACATCCATGTTAGAGGTAGACATCAAGAATAAGCTACAAGTGAAGAACTAAATTTGATCAAAACATAAATGGAAGACTTGCAGATGATTGTAAACAAGAAAGTTGCAAGTAGCAACCACTGATAGCAATAGACACCAAGGTGGGATGATAATTGTCGGTAGCTGACAAGGATAACAAGAAACAGCAGGATGGTCATTTTAAAAAAAAAAAAAACACAAAGCATAATGCACTTGATGAATCATTTTGACTTAGCCTCCAAACACACAAATCTAAAACTTGCAATGCAATTGATACAACAAGAAGACAAATCATGATGCAAGGTCCTCATCGTCTGACAAAAATAAATGGAGGAATAAGGAAAAATGCTAAGCAGATGAATAGATTAATCAGTATCCTCACCTGACAGACCAGAAGCTGCTTTTGATACTGGAGCTTGGCAACCCTTTCCTTTAACTCCGTAACATAAGCTCGGATATCGTGGACGCTCCCCTCAAATGCACTGCTGAACATTCTTTGCATTTTCTTCACGTTAATCGAGTTGGACTTCTGTCTTCCAGGGGTATTCTCCCTGGATGAAAGAGAATGGCCACCTCGATCACCCCTTAAAGGGGTGCTCTTTGAGGAATTTGCCATGCTATCCCCACTTTGCACTGAACTCTGATGGTCCGCCATTTTGTTTCCAATCTCATCCATCACCTTTCGTGAAGAAGAAGATAGAGGGGAACAAGGGGCCCTTATGAAGTTGGGGCTGTTGGTTAGGGAAAAAGGGATCCCCTTCTTCTTTCTAGATGGCATCTTTGATTCAGAAATATCTTCATTTTTTGCAAAGGTGCCAACCAATCTGTCCAATGAATTCTGGACATTCTCGAGCTTCTTCTCTAGAGATTCAATTGTACTTCCTTGGGAGTCCAATCGAATAATCTCTTCCTTCAGATCAGCTTTATCTCTGATAACAATGTCCTCATGGATTGAACTAACTACTTGCATGTTTTTTATCTCTGAGAGGAGTTTGGCAACATTTTCAGCTGCATCTTGCGTCCCCAGCCTATTACAAGCAACTTCCTTTTGAAGTACATCCAGAGCTCTATTTGCTTCTTCACCTAGTTGCCTTTGCAGCATTTCAAGCTTTCTGATTTCCTGCGCTAACAGGGATGGGTCTGTCAATGTGATTGATTGCCTAAGTATAGACTGCCTTCGAACTCTATTTGTTTCCTTGGCTTCAGGAGTGACGTCACTGTAGATTGTATCTGATGTAAAAGCAAGACGCTTTCTTGCTTGATGGGGTGCACTAGAATGGTTTAATCCCTGAAAACGAACAAGATAAGCACAAAGCTGCACCTGAAAAAACAAAGCTGAGTGTCAACAATCACTATTCATTGTTTACCTTCATTTCTTTCCGTGCAGTTCTTTCAAGCTCAAGCTGAGACTGTGCAAGGTCTCTTTGTCGCTTGAGCTCTCTCATTTCCCTTTCCATCTGCATATTATAACAAGGTCATTGTCCGTGAAGTAGAGGGAAACGACCTCCAACACCTGCAACACCCCCCCCCCCCCCCCCAAAAAAAAAAACAAAGAAAGGAAAAGGAATTCCTTGACAATGAATAAAACTTAAGAACCCCATACCTTCTGTATTTTCATGTCTTTCTCAACCAGTAAAGCACTCAGTGATGACCTGGATGAAGGCTCAGGGCTTCGCAGTTCTGCTTCCAGTCTAGCAACCTCCTGTTGTAAATGCTTAACCAACTGCTGGTCTGCAACTACCTGGCAGCAGAAAGATACTTGTGATCATCACAGGGATTAAAAGACCCTTCAAACCATACCTAAGCAGGCAGCAGTGCAGACAGCCTTTTGAAGCCAGCACAAAATGTGCACCGCAGCAAGATAAAATGATGGTGCAATTTATTTTTGGACAATCATGTCCTAATGGTGCTCTTACCATATTTACACGAGCACTGTTTGTAACCTCTTTTGCACTAGTTGCAAACAACAGTGTGTTCCGTGACTGTTCAACATGACTTAGTGCCGGACTTAAGGCGCATATAATTGCAGTGCGTGCATTTCCTCCAAGTGAAGACTGCAGTATTCGCGTGAGTTTTGATTCTCTATAGGGTATATGGCCTGCTCGTTTCCCACTGCTGGAATAGGAGGGAGATAGAAGGCAAAAGCAAAAGGAACAAATCAGCTGAGCCATGACTTACACACAATCTTTGTTCAAGGCACATTGAATATGTGTGATATATCATGAGTTTACATAACAACTTATTGATGCAAATAATATATGTAGACACTGTTATACAATACTTCATGTCTGAAATATCCAATATCTTCTGATTTTCGGAACTTTGGGTTTCAAGGTCCAACATGTTCAACTTATACTGTATATGCATTCACAGAACAGCCTCAAGCCACTACAGAAACTGACCTCAGTTTTCTGATAACTTGCATGAGTGTCAGCAAGCTGCGATTGATATGACTACCTTCCTTGAATCTTATTCCATCAGCTTTAGTTTGAGAAGCGCGCTCACTTCCAGCAAGGTCAACAAGATTCTGAACACATTCCTTTTCAAATAAGTACCTCCAAATTGTGATACCAAAGATTAGAAGAAAATTAGAAGATAGAATACCAGGCTTGCTATGAAAGACTTTACACGCCCTGAGTTTTCCTTGTGATGACTCTCAATGGTCTGAATCAATAATGGACAGACGGTGAGATATATAACCAATAAAAAAGCCTCAAAAGGATTCAGAATACATCTAATCATATTGGTGACAAATATGTTGAATGTGATAGATGTTGGAGCTCAGGTAAGAAAATGATAAACAATATTAGGTTATGTTATGTGCAAAAAACAACAGCATCGTCTTTCTTAATTCTAAACCACTATCCCTTCCACAAAATTGGAAACAGAGAGGAACCCCAGCCAAAAGCATTGTAAAACCTTTCACAGAAGAAAATCCAAGAATGACCAATACCAGTCTTAGTATCTGATGTGATCTTGAGCTTTTATCATTCAAAGCAGTTTCTCCGACTTGTCGTTGAGCTGCAAAGGTAGAAAAAGAACTGACATGTTTAACATTACTGTTTGCCGAGAGGTACAAATCGCTGCTATGATTTCTCTTTACAAGCACCATTTAGGAAAAACCTTAGCCTTTACAATGGTACAGTTCAACTAGGGTATGCTTTTATCAAAGTTGACGAACAACTGGTTGAGCAGACACAAATTGTCTTTGTCAAGCAACAAGTTGCAAGTTGGTGGCTCAGAGTTTCTCAGAACGCAGGTTATAAAGGTAGGTTGTGAAAGACAATGATAAAAAAAGTCTCATAAAGTCCGATATTGTGCTGAATAAATTGAAATGAATTGATGGTCAAAATTCTCATCCATTATGTATTCAGATTTCAGAATACTATTCTTCCAGGCAGCTATAAATTCTTTGGATTCTGGCTGTAGAATATCGATTGACTAGAGCAAGAGTAGTAATTGCCTTGTCCTCCTAGAATATAATAAATCCAAGAATACAAACTACCTTCACAGATGCCAATTAAGTGCTGTAGATGCTGACTGTCCCTGACAAACTCCTCAGAAAGCTTTTCAACAATGGTTCCTTTCTGTAGTGAAGAGATACCACTTTATTCAAAAAGATGATATTCCTTGGAGTCACATAGTATGAATGTAAGTCGTCAAAAATACCTCAGGATCATCTAGAAGCCGAAGTTGACCACAGCTGCTATTCAAAAGGTCTACTACAGTCTCATTGTAGATCTCCAAAGCAGAAAATTTCAATGAAAAGTCCCTCTGAGGGCTCTACACATTTTTTTGGGCAACATCAGTTAAAATGGATTACAGCTCTTGTTATCTTATCGACAGAGGAAACTGAAATGAACAAGGTGGTCAGTAGAAGGGGGGGGGGGGGGCAGCTTGTCTGTATCTGTTCTTAAGCTCGAGCAGTTGACTTGATCACCTGATGAGTGAATTCAAGTGGAAAACACTTCCAAGATCATCAAGGACAATCACGGTCTTTTCCAAGGCAATTTATATTACAGTGGAAAAGCGCAGCAGACAGATGAATGGAAGGGTATTTTCTTAGCATATACTTGTCCACCTACAATCCTTTATGAAGAGACAAGGAGTTGCAAGAAAAGTCATAACTATCCCTTCTTGTGATTCCTATGTTTTCCATATCTTTTTCTTTGCAGGTTGATGGCCTGTGATTTCTACCATCCGAGGTACAATTAAAAGTTTCAAATAGAAAATCAAGTATTGAGACATGTAAGTGTATATGCGCGTGCGCATGAATGTGTGTGTCAATTTAAATTTTCGACTGAGATGATTTTTTGACATGTCATCTAAGATAAAAGAAGGCATATGCTGAACTCATCTTTTTTTTCAACTTCTTTTAGTTAAATAGTAACAATCCGCAAAGACATGCACAATGAAAAACATGAAATGTATCCTTTCTCAGTAAACAGCTAATAAACAAGGGGGCTGTGATGAATAAAACACTTACATTTTTCATATGCTCAAATATATCCTCAATAACATGCTCAGTGATCCCTCTCATAGTGTATGTTTTACCACTGCTTGTCTGACCATAAGCGAATATGGTGGCTACAAGAAAAAGGCACCCAGCTAAGTCTCCTGATAGCAATCGCACCCATAGAAAGTATTTGAGACCAAAGATAACAGAAAGGAAATATATCTTGGTTAGGTATATGTTTACCATTAATTCCAGTAAGAGCAGATAAGGCAACATTCTTTGCTCCCTCTTCATAAACCTTTGATGTAACACTGGTCGGTCCAAAAACTCTATCTGCTACGAAAAGAGTTGCTTTAAGCTTATGCTGTCACATTTCTTGATGTTAATTATCGAAGGTATGCTATCAGAGAAACTCATCTTAGAAGTAAAACACGAGCATCCCAATAAGCTAAGCATGAATGACAGTTCAGCTGGGCAAAGCTGTGATTTGTGAAGAAGCTCAGGGAGCTGTGTTTGGTCTCCTTCGACTGAGAGGGGAATTTCTGGTATAAAGGAGTTGGAAAACCAGTTTTTGAACCGGATTCAAGGTTGTCGCAAAGAAGCTTGAGCAGAGCATCAAACGACCCTTTGCAGGACAGGTGGTCGGAATGCCAAATTTAGGTTTAAGACCCACTTATGTGGAGTCAATGATGAACAATGGAAAGAAGTCCAGTGCATTGAAGAAGAAGATATCCACGTCAGAAATCAAATTTTGGCAATCATCTGTCGCTTACTTCAATTTCGGAGCAAATTCACCACTGCACATGATCGAAGGCTTTGCCAAGAAAATTTTTGGCAGGAAAAGGCAGGATCGAATCATTGACAACAAAAGGATCTGTTTGCTGCATTTTTATGCCATCATGAAAAGGTTACTCGTTTGCCATCAAAAACCTTGGACATTAAAGCCATGCGTTCCAGAACAGGCTATCAACGAGGAAGACATAGCTATCCTGCCAATTCCTAGACTAGACCTGAAGTTTTGGGGTGTGCCCAGCTTAAGCAAGATAGCCAGCCTTTTAGGAGACCTGTCGCTACTCATAAATCAACCCAAGAGAAATCAAAGGCGCAATTTGTCACAGTGCAGATTGATGTACATTTGAGTGGCATTATCCTGACCATGTTGGGGTGGTTCAATTGAACAAGAGGTGGTTGAATGGAAACCATAACGTGTACTAAATGCTCTATGCATGGACATAAGCAGAATATGTGCAGACCATAACATTGCTACCATCGGTTTAGTGTGTGATGAGATCACAGCTGGTGTATAAAATGTGCTGCCGCACAGCATCATGAATATGGATAAATAAGCTACGTGGAATTTAAAGGGCTTAAATCGCCCTAACAAACAAGATGATATTCAGGGCTTCCTGAGATTGAATAAACTACAATGTAGAATAGCTTGGTGACTATGAAAAGGATGTCAATAAACAAACATAATGCAACAATTCAGCTGAGAAGCCAATATCTTGTTGATTGAAAGACAATTTTATTCATTGGTACTTTGTATTATGATAGTTCATGGTGACAATGGCGTGATTAATAGTAATGGCGACATCAGATATGTGATGTATTTGACTTTTCCGTTATATGTATGGCACTGTAACTATGAATCTCAGACCTCAAATAGCATGCATGTTTCCGTTATATGTATGGCACTATAACTACGAATCTCAGACCTCAAATAACATGCATGTCTCCGTTATATGTATGGCACTATAGCTGCGAATCTCAGACCTCAACTAACATATTTAGACCTGAAAATTTAGCATTTGGAAGGGAAGACCAGGGAAAGCATAGAAAACTAGTGAATGATGCAGCTATACCAAACGTGAAGGACGAAGAAGGCCTTTCATCGTTTGGACTCTTGAAGATTATCGTATGTTCATCTGGGCATTCCCATGCAATTAAATCATACATGGCTTGTTCTCTTGGGCTCAAGGGCCTTACTCGAACAGTGACCAAAATTTTCTCCTCCCGAACTTTGGTGCCTCCCGGGGTATACGCAGGGGTGGTCCTGATTTTTGATAATGGTGTGATGGGCTCTCTCATTGTCATTCTGTAAATCTGTTTCTACTTCACGAGCCCTAGCATTTCAACAGACATAAACATGTTATCCATCAATTCAGCACACATTGCTAATGAACTAGGGACATGCAAATCCTCGATAAAAAATAACTACTATAACAACTCGGAAAGACTTAACTAGCTGAAATGACTCACACCTACTTCAACTTTTAGTTGAAGTCTAGTTAGAAAAACTTCCTTTCAAAAAAATTTAGATTGGAAATATTAAGAAAATCAATTATCGCGAAGATTGAAACCATGGCCACATATAGATTTGTCTTAACATTTCATCTTACAATTTTCATATAACACAGTTATGTTGGACTGCCTGATTGAACATTCAACTCACTATGCGACTTAATTAGATGAGACCAACCAATAAAACAGGCGAAACAAAGTATACATGTAAACATCTGTAGATTAAGTTTATCCCTACAAGATTTCTTCTATCTATTCCTAAACATTGAATTAGCTAATATAGGAAAGCGATTACCCTTATAATAAGAATCAGAAATGCAAATTTTTCATCAAATTCAGCCCGAACAAATTCAAATAGAAATTCAAGAAAATGGGCAAGACTCAACCTTCAAATTTCGGCATTTTCAATAATCAGGCGGAAATTAAATACAAAGAAAAGAGAAAAATGGAAACATGCATCCAGTCGATTCAACACTAGCGAATCCCACGTTTGTTGTTTAAAAAAAAAAAAAGTTGCTAAATTTAGATTTCACATAATTATTTCCAAAATAAATCAGGTGGAAAAGCAAAGAAAACCCACTTAAAAATATGGAAACAACAAAAAATTTTACTCTTTCTACTCACAATTTGAAGTCGAACTCAAATCTTTCCAGAAATAGAAGTGATTAGGGCCGAATTCTTGAACACTTGCTGATACTCCCTGAAATTGCAAGAAATTCTCAACCATAGCCCAGGAATAATACAGCAAAGCTTTTAGAGAGAGAAAGAGAAATTGAAAATGCTGAAAAATTGTGAGTTCTTGGAAATGAACAGTGGGATTCCCTGTTTGAAAAAGGGGGGGGGGGGGCAGGGAAAGGGGGTTAACGGCTACTTGCGCTGCTGCTTTGATTTCTTTTATTTATTTTGCTTTGGCGGTATTCACGGGAACGGAGAACCTGAAAAAAAATAAATGCATTCAAAAATGCAATTCAATTTCGAAATTAAAGTTCTATGTGTGTGGCCTGGTGGAATCTTAGGTCCACGTGTACGGCTCAGAAGTGCTGTACCATTTTAGAGAGTGCATTTTTTTTTTTTTTTTTTTTTGAACTTTTGGACGCCCTTTTGAGTTTTTACATGGGAATTATTCGACCTTTCAATTTGATGTTTCACAGTTTAATTTTATGATGTTCGTTTTTAGCATATGATTATTAATATCATGTTAATGATTCTATAATTTGCCAATTTAGTAATGTATTGACCTATTTATATCATGCACTAATGACAAGAATTTTGAAATCTGATAATCTCAAATTTGAGGGTCTTGCACTAGGCTGCACTTTGGGGACAATTGAGTTTGACTTGGTGGATGATTGATGTGG
Organism: Carnegiea gigantea; assembly: GCA_029747015.1. Classification (NCBI taxonomy): domain Eukaryota; kingdom Viridiplantae; phylum Streptophyta; class Magnoliopsida; order Caryophyllales; family Cactaceae; genus Carnegiea; species Carnegiea gigantea. The sequence continues at coordinate 166,740 of JAKOGI010000179.1, read as the reverse complement.
CGGTGGATGAAGCTAATTTAAAAAACATTTGCAAATCAAAAACAAAAAACAAAAAAATCTAAGTTGACCTGCTTTTGTACACATGTTCTAATTTGATCTTTTCAACTTTGACACCTCAATTGTGTCCCTCCCATCTGGTACACTCTCCTCCCCAACATATTTTTAAACTATTATTGTTTGAAGACTGAGGGAAAATAAAGGAGAAAGACAACTAATTTCATGAACTGATCACTCCCTTTCTCTCGTCTAACTCTAACTCTTAATGGCTCTCTCTCTTTCTTTCTATCTCTGCGAGCAAACATTGAAGACAAAAGGTTTTAAGAAAATAAAACCCTAATTCTTCATTTACACATATTCAAGATTGAATTTTTGCATAACCTCTGCTGGAAAGCGAAAGAAAATAAGTGAAATTGGATGAAAATGGTTCGAGGGAGGTAAGGTTGTAGTTGGCCATTTGAAATAGAGGAAAGGTAAGTTCTAAAATTTAGATGTGTTTAACTTCATGTAATTCTTTATTGTTGCAACCTGTTACTAGTTGTTGCTCATTAAATGAAGAGAATAATGGTTCGTAAAGTTAGCAAAACGTGTGTAATTATTTATTTTAGTATGTAAATAGGATTGAAATTTGGGTAATTGTTTAACTCTTAGGGTCACGGAGAATTCTTTATAAGCTTAACTATGCAATGCCGAACCTATATAGTGTATCCGTTCTATTTTGAATAGTGTAAGCGGCCATTTGTGGATGGAGAGGAGTTGGAATATGTAGGGGGTGGAGTGACAAAAATTTATCCTGTGGACATAGATAAGGTTTCAAGATTTGAGACACTAAGACTTGCTAAGGATATTGAGATTGCAAATGTGGACATGTCATAGTGATATTGACTCACTAGATATGGCTATTATGGCTAGATTGGAGAGAAAATTAGTGGTGTACTTAGTACATAAGGTGGATGTTGCTAATGTAATTCCTGAAGTTCCCACTCTACCTAGCCTAAGTATTGAAACAAGATAGTCAAATGCAGACCATGTGGCTCCTTATCCTTTGGGTCCAAAAACTCCAAGGCATTTAAAGTGAAACATGACCCAAGAATATCCCATATCTCAAGGAGAAAGCAAAATGCACAAAACACAAGTTTTCCTGCCCAGCCTATACTAAGTGAGCCTCAAACAAACTCCCTACAAAAGGTTGCCTCTGTCCCTCGCCCAACAAAGGCAACCTCTCCTCTAGCCTCTTCCCAGTGACTTCCATTCATAGTGACGAAGGTAAGGGTCTTATTGTTGCAATGAATATTGAATGGGATTGGAAAGACCCAAGACCTGATTTACCCTATCCTTGGTAGAAGTTAGTTGTTGAATGTAACAGCCCGAGTCTAATTTGTATTAATTACTTTCACTTAATCAAGTTTAATAAAAATTGAGCACGGATATTTCAATTCAATATTTAAAACTCATATGTTTTAGAGGGTTCAAGTGGCATCAATGGCATCGTCTTTAAATTTTATAATGTGCCAAGTTAGTTACTTATTATTAAAGTAAGTAATAATGTAATCGTGAAAATTTAATGGACATAAGCTCATAAATCAGTAGAATTATTTTGTAAACGCATGATTTTTATTATTTAAGTTAGAGCGACTTGAGGAAACAAGTAGGCTAATAAACTATTATATCACTCAATTAACTAGATAATTGGCTGATTAAAAGAAAAGAGTTTCATTTCAAAAAAAGAGAAAATAAGTGCACAAAATTTGAAAAGGGTAAACAAAAATCGGCGACAAAAAAAATCTGGAAAAAAAAGGAAAAAGATGGCAAGCTTACATGTTTAAATTCTAGCCAAAATCCCAAACATCCCAAAATCACATTTTTCTCTCCTACTTCCTTCCCCCTCACCTTGCTTCAGCCCAACAACATGACCCCTAACGCACCTAACTGCCGCCTACTGTGGCTTTAACCACCAGCAGCTCATCAACCAGTAGCCAGCCACCACCACTCTGCCTCCCTCCTTCCTCCTCTTGCCTATTGTACTTGGGTTTTCAAGGTAAAGACTTCAAATCCTTCTAATAATTTTCACATGTAATTTTCATAAATTGATGATTTTACTGTATTTCTTTGGGTTTAGATGAATGTTTAAACATGAACTGGACATTGATTTTTCAGATGATTGACGTTAAATCAACATAGTGTTTTGGGTATTGAATGAAATTCAAGTTGTGTTGTGGGTGATATAAAATTGAATTTGTGTTGTGAATTAAATCTTATATGTAGTAGATGATGAGTTCTTTGTTCGAATATTTGGATTAGACGAATAAAAATATGAAAAAAATTGAATTTTTGGATTTTTCACAAATTCGACCACTATTAAAATTTTTAGATTGTTGGGTTGGCCAAAACTTTTGAAACTTTTACTTTAGCTTCTTTATAATATTTGGCATTTTTCTAATAATCTTCATGAATAGTCGATGTGTATTTCATGAGTTATGAATTTTCAATTGAAACTACCCTATTTTAGTATGCATTCGCGGCCGCTGTTGTAATTTCTATGAAGGATGGGCTAGGTGGAAATCTTGAAACTTCACTGTATATTACTCATAATATTTGACAATTTTCTTTAAAATTTCGTAAATGTTGGATTCGTATTTTTTGCATTGTGAATTTTTTTTATTAGAACTGCCCTGTGTAGTGCACAATTTGGCCATTATTTTAAATTTTGTAACTTATTAGCTGGCACAAAAATTATGAAAATTTTACTATATTGTTTCCATAATATTTGGAAAATTCATCCAAATTTTCATGAATTTTGGGTGTGTATTTTTTGAGTAATGAATTTTTGAGTTTTGTTTTAGGATTTTTGTTAATTTCGCCCATTGTTCAAATTTCAGAGAGATGTTGAAGTATAATTCCTAATTTCTAAGTTTTGATAGGATAATATTAATTTGAGAATTTTAATAATTTTTAAAGTTAAAAAGAAGATTTGGTGCTTGATTTGAGGATTTTGTCATGAGAACTATGAAAGTAAATTATGCCATTGAGTGAGGTAGAAAGAGAAAAGGGGGGAAGTTGTAAGGAAAATGGGTAATACTTGAGGCAACCTAAGGTTATAATTTTACTACTAAATAATGAGATAAAAGAAATAATCTTCTATCTTCTAACTATGCATGACAATTTATTCATTGTGACGAGACCAATTACACAAACTTTTTCTATTTGATTTAACTATTTCTAATTAATTGGTAATCAAAGAGGTGAAGTGGATCTTGGAAGCTCCTAAAGGAACAAGAGAAAAACGTCACCTGAATTTGAATAATAATGATGGTGATGATGATGATAATATTAACAATATTAACAATAATAATAAGAAGAAGAACAACAACAATGATATGCATTAAAGTTAGAAAACAAATTAATTATGATAAGCAAAATCAAAAAAACCCTTTAATTATACAAATATCATAGTGATAGATGTGCACGTGTGTGGTGTCTCCATGTAATTAGAATTATCAAAATGAAAACCATGAAATTCATTCAAGACTAATAATACTAAGTCTCTTGAACCAGAAAACGAGGCCATTGCTATCGAGCCATTAACCAGTCAATACCAAGTGAGAGAGCATATTTCAAGAAATAAGGTAGGTTTATTACCTTCCTGTACCCTTCGGAAGTTCACGTGTTTTTTATAAATACCAAAATATCTTAATATCTAATTATTTAATGAATTATTTTTAAGTATTGTTTTGCCACATAATCAAATGGATCCAATAGTTATCAATTATCAGGGTTTAGGCCCATCAATTCACCTGCACAATTTTAACTCAGCTATAACACCCCGAGTATTTAACTAGTGACCTCCACATCTTGTATGAAATATGTGATTCGTTCTTTTGTTTAGACATTTTATTTTTGTCTCAATTTATATTTAAGTGATCTTATGTTAACAAAATTAGTACTAATAACCCAAATTATGATTAGCATTGCCTAAGAGGAAAAAAAAAAGAAGAAAAGAGTTGGTCATGTACATGGGATACATCCTACATACACCATAATCTTTGTAATTTGTTTGACTACTAAATTTATTGCTATGATAAAATGATTAGTATGCAAGCTAGGTGTGCTTCTCCAATTAGTCATTGTGTTGTAGTTATCCATGCCAAATCACCCATTATTTTGGCAAGACTTAATTGGTTGGGGTGCATACTTGATGAACAAGGTAGAAGCATTTGATCTTCATCCCGCCTCCCTCTTTCCTAGCATTCGTTCCACCCCCACCCCCCAAAAAAAAGGTGAGGAAGAAGGCGGCTTGGACTAATACTAAGGAAGGAGAAGAAGAAAGTTGACATTTATTTTTAGCTTGTCAAGGTGAGTAAATTCTTTCATCTCTCTCTTCCTAAAATTTAGTTAGGTTCACTAACAAAATCGACTCAAGAATATAGTGTCTTAGATTAAATTGAAGATTAGGAGCACCGAAATTTAACAAGTAGAAATCCACTTGTAACAAATTCTATTTGTGATTATTTGATTGCATAATATAAGCTATGGATGTGTGATTATGTGGTTTTGATTCCAAGATGACCTTATATAACTTAGTTTGGTATGGTAATAGCTTGACAACAATTAGGAAAACAAACAAGATGAAAAATTGGTACTAATTTCGGATATACCCTATTTTTCATGCACTGTTTGAATTTGTGAGAAATATTGGCATGACAAAACTTCATGAAAATTTTATTGTGTGTTCTCTATGATGTTTGTAATTTTTTTAAAACTTTTCATGAATTTTGGATGGGTAGTTTATGAGTTACAAATTTTTTTCAGCCTGTTGTTTTAATTTGTGGAAGTTATTGGCTTGGTAAAAAATTCTGAAAATGTCTCTAGATTCTTTATGATATTTTTCAATTCTTTGTAATGTTTCATAAAGTTTGGAGATGTATTTTGTGAGTTATAAATTGATTTATTCAAATTGTCCTGTTTTAATGCATAATTCTGAGAACTGTTTCAATTTTTGTGGATGATTGGCGTAGTGGAAAATTTTAAAAATTTTATGGTAGAATCTATAATATTTTATATTGTTCTAAAAAGTTTCATAAATTTTGGATATGCATTCTTTGTTTTACGAATTTTTTCTGAGTGAAAATGCATTTTTTGGTGTAATTATTGACTATTTGTATTTATAAGTTGTAATTTCTAATTAAGAATAGTTTTAGAGGCTTAAAATGATTAAGAAGGGATCTGGAAGCATTAAAAATATATTGGAATAGTTTAATACTAATTGAGTTCATGGAAGCATCAAGTATATGATTATGTATGTTCTTGTGTGAGTATGATTATGTGCTATATATATTTGGACAATGCCAATGGCTATTTCGAGATTACAATATGCTGAGCCAAATATCATTGATGTTGTGTTTTGAAATGAAGTATTGAAGAAAACTATATAAATTATGAAGTACTTTGTTATGTTAACAGTAACTTACTATTTTCTATATTTTGTGGAATGAGTCTTAAATTTGCACTCAAACTGCTTCTGTTATGTTGACCCTGAAGCTATCGCCATAGAAGCGCTACTGGTATATGTTAGGGTTAGGGTTAGTGGAGCTTCGTGCTTGTTAACATTTGTAGGCCTAGTGGAGTTTCGCGCTTGCTAGGAATTTGTATCTATGAGTAGTTGTGCTCCCCAATGTTATTTGATAGGCCTAGTGGAGCATTGTGCTTGCTAGGAAGTTGGTAGTCTATCATGTCAGATTGTGAGCTCAGTCCCATTATAAAAATGATTTATGGTTCTGTTTTAGAAACTAATGGAAAGAAGATGAGATTTGCTTTTCGAATATGTTATAAGTTTTGCTTTTGGAACTAAGATGTGATTACATTTGGTGGAATTACTAAACATTTGTTCCCAATTTGCAAAGTAATTTGATTTGACTCTAGATAAGCAATCTGAGTTTCGTTCTCTTTGAGTACTTTGACTCATGCGCTAGTAACATTGAGAAATTTTGTATGTGCGTGTATGTTAAGCTACTAATGTTCAAAGTGGAAGAAAAGAAAGAGGTAGTTGGAAGAATTTACTTGTTGGGCTCGAGGAGCTCATGACTTTACCATTTTCCAGGTACTGGAAGCAAGTTAAGGATTAGCTAACCGCTAAGAAGGCTAGTGTTCAACTACTTTTTGGAAGCTGAACATGAATAACTAACTTTACTTGCTTATGTTGGCTTGTGGTCATTTTGATTCGCTTGTCATATGAACCATGTAATGATCTTTTGGATGCTTATATGAATACAAATAAAGTGTATGCTTAGATGTGCCAGCCTAATCTAATCAAAATATGTTAAGTTACCGCTACACTACTTTGTTCAAAGAGTTAATTTTAGATTAAAGCCAAAAAAAAAAAAAAAACAAAGCCTTATGATGTCCTAGTTAGATGTTCATGGCAGCAACGCCTCTACCTACTCAAGGTGGGGCATTACATTAGCCTTTTTGACCAGCCTGGGAGGTGTGCAACTATTAAATAATCGCATTACATACATTGCTCAATAATTTAGGTTCGACTTTCACATAATAATCGGTAACAATTTTAATGTAATTCTCTCTGCCTTTATTTTGAACTAAAATGAATTGAAATGTGCACACTCACTAAAAAATAAATTTCTATCTTTATAGTATACGAGTAAACATATTGAGCTTCAGCTTATTATTCGAATATTTTTGTATTTCATGCTTTTAAGTAAATAAATTGTCAAGTCCTCACCTGACAACTCTAGAGAGGCGAGGAGATAGTTAATTAAGTCTAGACAACTCATGGAGACAGATCATAAAGTCAAGGATCATCAAAATGTAAGCTCTGTGAGTTGTTGGACTTTTATTTGAGTTCGAGAATGTATAAATTGTAGTTTTCATATAAGCTAAAGTATGTTGTAATATTTATGTTAAATTGATTAAGCCTTATCCTCTCTAGGATGGTCATAAAGTCCTATCCTCATTCTTCTATGGTATTAGTCGCTAACGTTAAGATAATTAAGGTTAACCTAGTGATTACGAGTTATGGCGTTAAACTTGTGGTACCAAAGCCTAGGTTTAAGGTGGTCATTTTGAGTTATAAGGTGTTTAAGAGTTATGTAGGACAAGTTAGATATGAGGTTGATTATGAGTTCATGAGCATGAGTAAAAAATGAGGATGCTTTAGTCAACATTTATGTTTGCCATTAGTCCTGATATTAAGGTCAATGACCTATTTAAGCATCACCGTAGGACTCTATCATTAACAAAAACAAAGTAAGGAAGCATTCAATTGACCTCTTATTGACATGCGTATCCCACGGAAGCTTGACAAGCTCATAATGACAATCCTGCAAAGTTTAGGTTACCATTTGATCAATGAGAACAACTTTAATTTTGAAATTTTATCAGGGTGTACGTAATGTTTGCATGTGCTAGTGCTTATGATATGACTTGAGGATGCTATTTTCAAGTTCATATATGATTCATATAGTACATCAACTTTCTAGATACAGAAACGCATTAAGCGACAGTATCCTTATGCTGAATCAATATCAAATGGATATTGTTACATATACGTAGGAGGGCCTACCACATTGTCATAAGTGAGTTGCCGTAATAATTTATTCTAGCAAATAATGTGACATCAGTGCAGTGGCTTATGGCATCAACTTGGTATTATATGGGATGTGTGTGACATATCAGGGGTTGTCATGCAAAGGAAGGTCGTTATTAATTGATTTCAAGATTTTGTGAACTTATGTAGGCTACGGTATGCTGGGCATACCTATTAGTCATTGTATCTTACAACATGTTTTACAATTATGTAGCAAATGATAAGGTAGAGGACATTCAGATGTGGCTGTCAATTGACACTGTCGACTTTGGGCCATCGACTAAGGTTATACAAATAATCATGCCATAATCGAGGTGTTAGTAAGCAATGAATATTGGAAAAACTTTAAAAATGTATTAGAGGACAACTCTTAGATGTTCGAGATTGCATGAGATAGTTGAGGCTACAATGTGTTAGATTTACTATGAACCTAAAACAACCCCTAAAAATGTATGAAAATTACTAATGGTGGAACTGAGTGCTAAGAATATTCATAAGAAATTCTAAGGAAATAGGGTAAGTCATTTCTTACTAGATTTGGTGCACTAGGTAATGCCTGCTTTGAGGTCGAGATATGCTCATTTGATTATGTAGAGCAAATGCGATGAAGAATATTAGTAGTGTACAAGGTGAGCAACTAAACAGATTGCTTGGAGCTAACAAGGATTAGACAAGAAGAAGAAGAAGAAGAAGAAAGAGGAAGAGAGACAGAGAGAGAGAGAGAGAGAGAGAGAGAGAGAGAGAGAGAGAGAGAGAGAGAGAGAGAGAGATAAAGGTGTCAATATGTTCTATCTATTATTCTATCAAAGGTAGACGACTTTAAACTATTATGGTTATAGGAGCATAACGATGCTACATAGAGTAAGAATCATAAGAAATAAATTCGGAAAAATAAGCCCCAAAAAAAAAAGAATAGAGGAAGAAGAGAAAAGTGAAAAGAAAGGATACATAGATGTGGGAATCACTAAAGAACCAAGAGCAGTGGTTAAGAATTTCAAACTTGGTTACTCAGTGGGAATTGACTAGTTATGCTGGTGGGATCATGGGGAAAGGCTTAGAAGGTGTGATACATATGTACATATACTCTTTACCATTGTATACTAGAAAATTTAGAGGCCAAAATCTATATCCTAACTAATTAGTAGACAAGACTTGTTGATATGATCTAGGGTGATTACTGATGCACGGAGAAGTATAACATATGTATAATAGTTTTTAGGCTGAACATAAGGTATGTGATATTGAGGCATCCTAACTTGTGTTGGTAAGGAGAATGGGAGTGGTGACTCAAGTATATGTTATAGGGACTCTATAGGGATGCTCCTAGTGAATTTTATAGGATTAAGATGGCATAATCTAAAGCGTATTATCAAGATATAACTCCAAACGTGACAACAGAGCATTACGTGGCAAATAAGATATATAAAGGGCTTACGTAAGAGTTAGAAACCTGGACAATTTTTTTTTGAAGATATCAAACCCTTGTAACTTTCGTTACATGGGCCTTTGTATTGATTTAAAAGAGCCTATGATAACCTTCGACCAACTACAATTGAACCTTCCTTGTAAGATACCATTATGTAATTTTGTATCCTTTGTTGGAAACCCTTGATTTCTTGGATTACAACCAAGAGCTAGCCAAACCCTTATTATGCTATATGACAATCTAACCTATAATTCCTCTTTACACCAAATCAACCTGTTTGCCTGGTAAAATTTTTTATATGGAATCTCGAACATCGAGCTAAGGTTTGTTGCTCTGCCTTTACAAAATATCTTTGCTTAGCTTACTTCTCACAATCCTTATTTCCGTTTAGACTTTAATCCTTTTAATTTCCTTTTTGCCGCTATTCTTGAAACCATTACATTCAAAAGAATCTCCTCCTGTCATATAAATGAATTCAAATTACATAAGCCAATGAGTAAAGTGTATCCCTATTTGTAGTGTTTTAAACTCTTTTCTTGGCCTTTTCTAAGGTTGCTAACTATATGCCTTTGTGAGTGAGATTTGAGTTTTTAAGGCAATGCTTTGAGTATGCAACCACTTTGTTCATTGCATCATGTGTAACATTCCTATTGGTGCTCCCACAAGCATTTCATCTTTATAATTGTGACACTTCTGTTTTACTCCTTAATCCTTGTGAATAAATTAGAAAGCATCATGATTTCTACCCTTACCATCACATATGACTATATGTGGATCCCTTCCTAAGAAATGAAAGATACTTCAGCAAAAGTCTTTACTCCATCACTTTGTACCCAGTTTTGCCTTCAATTCACATGACACATTCAACCAAGTTTTTGTTATATCCACTTCTAATTGCATTAGCCTACAACTATTTGAACATATCAACCAAGTTTCAGATAGGAATTCTCATATGGGGAAAAACCTTGATGTAAAGGGACAACTTCACGACCTTAGTTTATATCAACACCTTTGACATTCTATTCCTCGAAGATTGTGGCATTTGACTTATGTTTTAGCCATTTTATCAGCTATTTAGACCACCTATTCTTGCCACTTGTTTGGCTCTTAAATCAATAGTTACTACCTTCTCTTCTTTTGTATAACTAATCTTCAAAATATTTGATCCTTATCACCATCCATTATTGGACTATTCATGCTTGGAGTAGTTTTTGTTCCATCTCGTCTTTCTTTATTTGTCATTTCATATTTTGCTATCTATTCCCTGAAATAATGATTTCCATTAGGAATATTCCCATCAGCATCAATATTTTGTATACCTCCCCTTAATCATCTCTAGTTTAATCATCAACATTATTTCTTTACTATTTCATAATCTATTAATCTAAATGATTTACTTAAAGCATTTTTTATTCACATCCATATAAAGCTCATCTTTTATATTGATGTTCTTTCCTTTAACAAACCCCACATTCATCAATCTCATGAAATATAAATGTCATTTTCTTTGACATATAAGGACCTCAACGTTGAAATTTATCTTTTTCGTACGTTATTTTCTATCTCATAGCTTCAAATCCTTATAAATCCTCAAAAACACCCATGTTTCCTTCCTGGCTAGATACACTAATTTTCGATCGCAAAGAATTATTGGAACCCTGATACTTTTGATTGACATAATCTCTTTTCCTATTCATTAAAAATGTGCTCGTGAATGGAGCCCCGCTTGGCCTGCTTCACACTCGTATGTTTGTACAAGTCATTCTAAATAAAACATATGATCCAACCTCTATTGAAAATATTTAATTACCTTAATCCTATCATTACCTAGCTGCAATCGTTCTTTGTAACCACCCTTGTCAATCCTTTTACATACTCATAAGTTCACCAATTTGTACTTCTCAAACATATCATGTGCTACCTTCATAAAGAGTAGTAAGAGACTGCTAGCATGTGGGAAGGTTTTAAGCAAATGCTAATGATGAACTGCCATGTTCAGTCAATCTAGAAAGTTACAAGTATACTGATTCCAAAACTATACAAACATAATGTGGCGTTTGATTGAAAGTAATAAAATTAATAATGCAATGAAATTAACCATGTAATGCAATTTTCAATGTAATGGAATCGGATAATAATTACATTATAATGTTTAGTTATATAGCTTTTACAATTATAATTAGATGAATTCATTTACAAAGAACACTTCATTTTGTCCATGGCATGAAGTACTCACCATTCATTTGGCATTTTATTTTACTTACTTTAATTATTTGCAACTTTGTTGATAATTATCATTCAATATATTATCATCATGATTATAATGCTTCACATGAGACTAAGTTCACTCAATTTTCTCTAATTTACAACAATGTAATATTGTTCAATTTTAACAAGTAGAGAGAGAAGAAGATGAGGATGTTGGGGGGCGGGAGACAGAAATGATGTCTACAACATACAAAAATGTAGTTATAATAATATGATCATGGTCTAAGTTAAACTTTATCTAATATAGAGAGGAGAGAGAAGGAGTGGGTGCTTCAAACCTTTAAAAATGTGGTGTTGCATTGAGATATGGGAAGCAGAGTAGAGACAACAGAGAGAAGAAAGTGAAAGTCTCCAAATATAGTAATTTATGGTTGGGTGAACTTTGATTCAAAGGTATGTAATCACAATAGTTTAGGAAAAAGTGAAGTAATTGTATTTGCATAGATTGGGGCAAATATAATTATAATGTAATGTTGATTACATCCTTTAATGATGATTGAACACGGTAATAGAATCATCATTGCTATTTTAATTGCATTACTACTTTGATTGTGTGGAACCAAATGAGTCATAAGAGCATAAAGGCTCAAAAACAAGATTATTATGTCACTTTAGATTAAATCTGAATAACTCAAGGGCTTAACATTTATTAAATGAAATAGCATTGGAGCTCAATTGTATGGATGAGTGAGATTCTCAAATGATGTAGGACTAGAGGTGTACTTTACTTTGGATAAGCAAACACCTTGCCCTTACTGTGCATTATATGCTTAATTTCTCAATTTTTGATGAAGATGTCAAACCCAAAACATGCAAGGATATACAGGAATGATGAATATATAATATGATACTCAAATGCATGCTTCGACACAAAAACAAGCAAGGTAATAAACTTGCATGTTAAGCCTAAGGTTAGTCACCCAATCATATTTACTTGAATATTACAAAAACAATCATGTTAGACATGATGACTAAATTAATTAGGGCAAATTTATATCAAATGTCAAATTTCGAGGATGAAACTTCTTTTAAGAGGGAAAGGTTGTAACCACCCAAGTTTAATTTGTGTTAGTTACTTTCACTTAATCAAGGTTAATAAAAATTAAGCGCGGGTATTTCAATTTAATATTTAAAACTCATATGCCTCACAGGACTTGAGTGACATTAATGACCTCTCATTTAAGTTTTATAATGTGATAAGTTAGTTACTTATTATTAAAGTAAATAACAATGTAATAGTGAAAATTTAATGGAACTTATGCAAATAAATCACTAGGATTACTTTACAAAATGCATGATTAAGTTTTATTATTTAAGTTAGAGTGACTTTAAAAAATTGAATAAATAAGCAAGCCAGTATATCACTCAATTAACTAGATAATTGGCTAACTAAAAGGCATTTAAAAAAAGAGAAAATAAGTAAATAAAATTTCAAAAGGGTAAACAAAAATTAGTAGCAAAAAAATCTAGGGAAAAAAAGGAAAAAAGATGGCAAGCTGACATGTTTAAATTCTAGCCAAAACCCTAAACATCCTAAAATCATATTTTCTCTCTCCTTCTTCCTTCCGCCTCCCCTTGCTTCAGCCAAACAACATGCTCCTTAAGGCGCCTAACTGCCGCCTATTGTGGCTCCCACCGCTAGCAGCTCGCCGGCCAGTGGCCGGCCACCACCACCACCCCTCCCTCCTTCCTCGGGTTGCCAATTTTACTTGGTTTTTCAAAGTAAAGACTTTAAATCCTTCCATTCATTTTCACATGTATTTGTTTAGTTTTCTTAAATTGATGAAGTTATTGTATTTCCTTAAATTCAGACAAATGTCTAAACATGAATTGAGTATTGATTTTTAGATGATTGATGTTAAATGGAGTTAGGGTATTGGCATTGTATGAAATTGAGGTTGTGTTACGAATGATATGAAATTAAAGTTGTGTTGTGAATTAAATCTTATATGCAGCAAATTATGGGTTCTTTACTTGAATGTTTGGATTAGAAGAATAAAAATGAGAAAAAAAAAATTGAATTTTTGGATTTTCACAAATTTGGCCACTGTTATAGTTTTCGGGAATTATTGGGTTGTCTCAAAATGCTAGAAATTTTACTATAACTTCCCTATATATTTTTAAATTTTTTTATAATTTTTATAAAGTTTGAATGTGTGTTTATGAGTATGAATTTTTGATTGAAATTGCCATATTTTAGCACGTATTTATGGCCACTATTTGAACATTTGGGAAGGATGGGCTTGGAGGAAAATTCTGAAAAATTTATTGTAGAGTACTCATAATATTTAACAATTTTCTGTAAAATTTTATAAATTTTGGATGTGTACTTTTTGAGTTATGAAGTTTTGATTAAAACTACCCTAAGTAGTGTTGTGAATTTCCGCAAGCGTACAGTTTAACGTTATAGTACTTACAGGTGTCGATCCTCAGGGATGGGTTGTGAAATTAAGTTGCAAATTTTAATGTAAACTAAGGGCAAACTGAGAAAAAACAAAACCAACTAAACAGCAGAATCAGATTAGTCTAAACTCAAGCAAGCAATAAGATTCATGACCAAACTAAAGTGTTATGAATAAAGGAGAAGAGCCACCAATTCTGCTAGCTTAACAAACCTGAGATTCAGGTCCAAACTGAAGCAGTGTCAAAAGGAACTAGCTCATGAATAAATTTAGCAATTGAATCATTTATAATTTGCCCAAATTTCCACTCAGTTGAACTCAATGTCAATTCGATTAAAGCTCAAGTTGCATCAAACTCATGAAATGGATTAACACAAGTAGAGCAACAAGGAAATGGGAGCAACAGAACTAAAATAAGGAGAGCAACAGAACCGAAACCAAATTCAAGAACCCAGAATTCGAACCAAATAAAGTCCCCAAAAAAAAACAAAACAACAACAATCCGGAATTCACTAAAGCATACTCTCAATTAACAAACAAAGCTAAATTGCAAAGCAAAGAACAGATCTGACAACTGGAAATCAAAACAGCAACCGAAAATTGAAACCTAAAATTTCTGAAATTGAAACCTAAAGACGAGCAGTCGAACAAGATGGGAATCTTGCTACAATTAACCAAAGCTGAAGCTAAACTACTAAAACCTAAATCTAATCCATACCCCCTCGACTGCCGCAATGTCCCGATTTATGGTCGCCCTTCGGTCCATTTCCACGCCATTGAAGATGCATTCATTCGAACCGGCTCCAGATTGTAACGGTTAAAGGTGAATAATGAAGAAGGAGAGAGGAATCCAGGTTGTGGGGGAGATGGACAGGCATGGTAGGCAAAGCGAAGAAGATGAAAGGGAATCAGAAAAGGGGCTCGGGCTTCTCTGATTCAGGCGACTGATGAACTTCGATTCTGTACTATTTTTAGCCCCTATTTGACCCATTTCCTCCCCCGTTTTCACGTTTAATTGTGTTAAGGAAGGGTGAAATCGGTCTCCTTTTGTATACCTTTAACGCATATAACATCTTTCGATATTTTCAGGAACTTTATTGAAGGAAAGAAAAGATGAACAATATTTAGCAGAAAGGAGTGCCAAGAAGGCGAGAAAAGCTGCAGAAAAGCGTCGCACAGAAGTCCCACGGAACCGGGCCCACGTAGCACCGCCGACCCCCCCGGAACTGGCACACTTGGCCGGGCAGCCAAGTGGCACGGCCTGGCCGTGCCACGGCACGACCGTGCCATGCGGCACGGTTGGGCCGTGCCAAGTGGCACTCCCATGCCATTTGTGCTGTCCCGGGGTGTTTCGGGCAGTGTTTTGGCACGGTTCCACCGTGCCCCGAGGCAAGACCGTGCCGCCCCGTTCCGTGACGCGACTTAAATTCTCCTTCGGAGCTGTTTTGGGGGCAGGCAGTTATTCATTGAGTTTTACGCTTGGTTTACGTTTGGTTCTCTCTCAGAATTCTCTCTAGGCGATTCTTAGGTTTAATTTTAGTTTAATTCTTGTTCTTGAGAATTGTTCTTGGATTGAAGATCATTTTCATTCAATTAATTTCAGGTTCTCGTTCTTATCTTTTCTCTCTCTTGTCTTCTTGTTTTAGAATTCAATTATCATGACACTTTGGTTGAATGTTGCGATTATTGCGTTTAGTATGATTGTAGGCTAAATCCTCAACTTAGGTTGGGATTAATGCCGAGTATGTATGATTGAATTGTAAACTAGCCCAATTCTTGCTCCCCCTTTGTTTTGTAATTGCGAATTCTACTCTGCACGCCACATGCTCGACGAAATGCTCGAAAGAGTATTCGTCCATTTTTATTGGGGTTTAGGGGAGCGTTGAGAGATGAAACCTTTACCTAGTGCGACTTAGTACACAATTAAGGTTTTGACATGAAAATAGTCAAGCTTTAATTGGGATTTGAGATTGTAGATCTCGTAAACCCTCAACCTTTAGTCCCATGAAAATAGACGATGTTGGTTCTGGGATTAGTCTTCGACCCTTGAGAGAGGGAGGAGATAGGCTAAATTGACAATCTATCCATTCGTATTACATTCATGGGAATGCTTGATTGGGTTAGTCATTGATTCATCTACGTATTCGTGTTATTAATTCCAACCTAGGTGCTTTTTATTCTGCTGTTTACTAAAACTCTGAGTTATCACTATCTCTTGTAGTTTAGTTTCCAACTACGACTTGATTTGCCTAGCTTGAGTTAGTCCAATTAGTTCTAGTAGTTGAAACCAAGTTCCCTGTGGATTCGACCCGTACTTGCCGGTTGCTAGCAACAGCTACGCCGTGCACTTGCGGTGATTAAAACTGCTAACATGTTTTTGGCGCCGTTGCCGGGGAATTGGCGTTTTTCGATATTGGGGTTTACTTTAGCATTTGAGGCTAGGCCTTTTAAAAATCCCAAAAAAAAAAGAATTTCAAAAGAAAAAAATTCAATGGCAATTTTCCATTTTCCCCAATGTGAGCAAGAACTATTTTACCGTTATTGGGATCGTTTACATGCTTATCTTGCTCAATGTGCTTCTTGTGGATGTTTATATGGGAAATGGGAAATATTGCATGTTGTTGATGAGGGTGTGAATTGTGAGACCCATGCTCTTTTAGAGCATTGGGATTTCTATGCTCGAAATGTTGATGAAGCTTGGGAATTACTTGAGTAGTTGGCTCGGGATACTTATGAATTTAAAACTAGTTGTTCTGATTCTTGTACCCCACCCCCTTACATCCCTGATTATGCCCCTCCTGTGTGCAAAATGTGCCATTGTTTTGACCACACCAGTAATTCTTGTCCCTATTCTATTTCTGATGATAGCTTTGCTAGACTTAGCAATATGATAGAGACAATGAATAAGCAACAAGTTGAGTTTGCTGAGTTTGTTAATAAAATGCGGGAGTATGACCTATCACCCGAGACTGACCCTAGTTCTAGTGCTCCTAGACTTGATGTCAATCTGTGTGATGATGGTGCGTTTTTTCCTCCTCTACAGTCCAGACTAGAGGACGTACTTGACCCTCCCTTGACCACTTTACTCACTGTTGCTTCATCCTTTCCTAATACCCTTTGGGACAACACTGCGCTTATCATGACCTTTCCTAATACACCTTCCCCTTTAGCTCAGTCGACGGAGTTCGAGGTAGGTGAGACCTTTGGCGTTAGCGCTAGTGTTGAGGAGGATGATACTTGGTCTGAGTCCGACAATGTTTCTATTGAGGTGCATACTTTTTATGGGACTCCCACAGGGACTTCATGCATGGATGTTGTGGTTGCAGGGCCAACTAGTCCTGATTTTGTTGATAATATATCCCCCACCTCTCTTGATACATCCCATGCTTCCTATTCATGTTCACCACCCTCCCATTCCCCTAAGTGTTGTGATTTGTCGCTTATCGATCCTCTTGTGATACTTGAGGGGAATGAGGCTGCCTGCCGTAAGTCTCTAGGTACTTTTAGAAGGTATGACCCCCTCCTTGATCCTTCTCGTCCGTACCTAGAGGGCATGCCTGGAGAAATCGCGTTGACTATTGCACTTGATTTTTCTGCTGATTTCTCATAGGTATTTGGTGAGTTTAAGAGGGCACTAACTTTGTTTGCTCCATCTTTACCAGTGTTCCCTTACTCACACCATTCCGAGCTACATGCAGCTATGCATGATAAGCTCCTGAGAGCTTTGACTGCATCCGAGCTAACGACTCGTATCTTGAGTGGCAAGGAGTGGCTGATGCTCCTTAAGTTGTCATGGAATAGTTCGGGTACATTCAATACCCGACCTGGTATACTCGTTCTCACTCTCCTCCCCCCTTCTTTTTATTTTTCTTTTCTTTCCTTTTGTTTTTGTTTAGTTGTGGATACTAGGATTGTATTTTTGGTTGGTGATCATTTTGTGGTGAAATGTGGATGTTGCTGAGCCGTTGTTGGCTATGATCACCATTTTTGTGTTTTTGTGGATTTTTATTGTGTTGTGATTGGTGGTGTTGTTGGATTGGTCCATATTTGTTTTTGGTGGTGTCAGTTTGTATATATATGTGATCGTGTTGTTGTTTTGGGTGAGATTGTGTTTTTGGGAGAGAGTGTTAGCTTGTGTATATTTTTGTCGTCTTTTGTTTTTCTTGTGTTTGATTTTGTTTTCTTTATTTTTGTGTGTTGGTGATGACTCATGGTTCCCAATGAGGACATTGTGAGATTTAGGTGTGGGGGTGGGGTCATCTCCCCTTTTTCTTCTTATTTTTGTGAAAATTTTTCATTTTTGTGTAAATTTTTCAATTTTTTCTCCTTTTTGTTTAATTTTTTTCTTTTCTTTTTGCATTTAGGGGAGTTTTGTACTATTTTGATCAGCCTTGATCTCCGGTACCTTGACTATTAGCTCGTATATAAGTATAATATGCATGATAGATATTCAGCTCCAGTCTGTCGTTTTAGGCTTCAATTCTAACTCCAACAGTCCATTGTAATTTTGCAATCCAGTACTGATTTATGTATTGTCATCATCCTATATTCTTAGTCTTCCATGATTGACTCTCCCACTTGTCTACTGCACAGTTCCCTTTATATGTGCTGGCACTCCCTTTTCCAAAATAAAAGCAAAAACAAACAAATTCAAGCGTTACTGGGAGTATCCCTTTGAGGCGTGGCATGAGTTTGTATTGAAAAAAAAATAATAATGAAAAGAAAAGAAAGTGTGGAAGAAAAGAGTTGGAAATGACGAGCACCCCTTTGAGGCATGCGCTACTGGGTGTTACCTTTTGAGGTAATACTGCTACTGGGGAAGCTTGCTTTCCATGCTAGACAATCGAAAAGGTAGCTTGTGTCAGCTGCGTGGGATTGAGTTTGGTTTTGGTAGGCTTAGTTTTAGGGTGATGATACACTTGCACACAGGCACCAGGATGGATTCATTATTTTCATGCATCGTGGGGTGAAAAGCTTATGTCTGAATACCATTCTTTGGGATGATGTGTCCTGAAATGCATATAATGCTTGTGTACAGACTGATACTTGAGTTACTAGGGGGTTTTGGTTGATCCGAACGTGTACAGTTCACCCTGATGTATATATTTTATTTTGTCATTTTCATTTTTTCGATTTTTGTTTCTCTTCTCTTTGTTTTTCCTTTTTGAGATTTTGTGGGTATATCTTCTGCAAACCCTCACGAGACCTTACTCGTCCACTTGGGGTGACCAAGGGGTTTAAAGGGCTTGTTGCATACGCTAAATGCAACCGTGATTCCTACGAAAGTGAGTTACTTGTTTACTTTAGTTTTTCTTTTATTTTGCTCGAGGACGAGCAAAAGATAGGTGTGGGGGTGTGTTGAACGGTAAATTTACCCATTTTACGCGCATCTTTCTCCTACTTTTTGCTCGTATAATAACTTTATTTTATAGGATTTTACCTTGTTTTATTTATGTTTGTAGGAAATAACTCCAAATCAAGCAAACGTCGCAAAAAGGGACAAAGACGGGACAACACAGCGAAAACCGGCGGAAACGGACAAAACCGGGCAAAATCGGGGAGACGGCCCACCGTGCCAGCAATGTGGCACGGTGGGGCCGTGCCATCCTCCCAGTTTTGCCCGGTCTCGGTTTATTTAAGGCTTCGTTCGGGCGTCTGTTTGGGGGGTCGTCGAGAGGTCGCACGGGAGCTTGCTTGGGCGTCTCTCTGGCGATTTCTAGAGTAATTTAGGTTAGATTTTAGTTAAGAAGGGAGGTTAGTTTAGGATTGAAGATTGTAACATTGGATTCAACCTTTGGATTTCAAGTTCTTCATCAATTCAAGACTAAGTTTTCTTCTCTTTTATCTCTCTAGTTTTTATGTTCTTGTTAATTATGTTTTGTTGATTTTGATTCTTGTATTGGTTTTGGTTGATTTATATGTTTAATTTCATTGTTAATTTATGTTGTTTACTTGTTTAAATTCGCTTTATTTCATTCCCTTCATTTTGTTCTTCAAGTTTATGTTCTTGTTGGTTAGTTTAGGTTTTCAAGCGTTTTTCATGTTTTGTTGGTAGATTTTGTTGTCTTGGATTGTGATTAGCCTCTTGATGGCTAATTGATCTTGTACTAGGCCTAACCATACCCAATCTATGCCTAGAACTTAGAGTTTTCCTTCACGCCCGCCAAGTGTTCGATGAAATGCTTGAGAGGGTTTTCATCCATATTTCTGGGCAACTGACTTATGCTGAGAGGTGAGGTCAATTTGCTAGTGTGGAAGAGGGAATAGCCGAGTTCGGGACACGAAAGTAGTATCCGAATCGAGCTAGGTCCGGGGTTGCTAGTTTTGTGGTCTAATTCGCCTAACCCCACGAAAGTAGGTGGTTACACGAGTTAGACTAGCTCATGACCCTTGAGAGAGAGCTTGGGTGGTCTTTGATGGTGCAACCGACCATCTCTTGTTCATAGTGTGGTTCGAGTAGGTTAGGACTCGTCTTGGTTAGTTGGTTCGTCCATTGGTAAAATCACAACTCCAAGTCGCTTGTTTCTGTGTTGTAGCGTAGTTTAGTCTTTTCTCTTTCACCCTTTGATCTCGCCTAGATTGAGACGCTCTAGTGAACTCTGGTAGTTGGAAACACAATTCCCTGCGGACGACACCCCAAGTACTCAACGATACACCTTGCACTTGGGGTTTATAAATATTAAAACTTTTTCTGCAACACGTTTTTGGCGCCGTTGTCGGGGAACTTGCGCCTTTCAATATTAGAACCGATTAGCGTGCTCTAGACTAGGTTTTTTTTTTTCTTTTTCTTTTTATCTCTTCTTGTTTCCCCCTCCCTTTATCGTGCTTGAAACTGTTTACGCCTTTGGTAGTGTTGGTTTTGTATGCGTAGGCGTAGTCAAAGAGACCAACCACTTGCTCCCTTTGACCCAGAAATCGAAGCCACCGTCAGAAGGCAAAGCGGTGCAAGAAAAAGGCAACAAGCACAAGCTCTAATGGCTGAGCAGAATCATCGAGTATTGCGAGACTACGCCCTGCCACAAGCCTCGGGCGTCACGTCTTCCATCGTAAGCCCCGCGATCGAGGCTAACAACTTCGAGCTCAGCCCTGCGCTGATCACGTTTGTGGAGAGGGAGCAGTTCAGCGGGCACCCCGCGGAGAACCCCAACGTGCACCTTCGCAGATTCCTAGCGAAGTGTGACACCATCAAGTTGAACGGGGTGTCCACTGATGCAATCTGGCTACGGCTCTTCCCATTCTCACTGCGGGATAGAGCCAGTGACTGGCTTCAGAACGAGGAACCCAACTCGTTCACCACTTGGGAAGTACTCTCTAAGGCGTTCCTCAGCAAGTACTTCCCACCTGGCAAGACTGCCAAGCTGAGGACGGACATCACCTCCTTTGCCCAGCAGGATGGTGAGTCATTATATGAGGTATGGGAGAGGTTCAAGGTCCTCCAGCGCCAGTGCCCCCACCATGGAGTTCCCGATTGGCTCCTAATCCAGACTTTCTACAATAGGCTGGAGCGGTCGGTGAAGATTTCTGTTGATGCTGCAGCAGGGGGTGCTCTTATGGGCAAATCTATCGAAGCGGCAAAAGCGTTATTGGAAGAGATGGCTTCCAACAATTATCATTGGTCGAGTGAGAGGGCTACCCCCAAGAGGGGCAGTGGCCGGTATGAGATTGACGCTGTGACGCTCCTCGCGAGCAGGGTGGACGCCCTCGCACAGCGCCTGGAGAAAGTGACCACCTTATCAGCTACTTCTGTGGGGCCGTCCATGGGGATCTATGCTATCTGTGAGGCCTGCGGTGTACAGGGCCACACTGCCGTTGAGTGCTACAATGCTCCCCCTAGCATTGAGCACGTCAACGTCTATCATACCTACACCCAACCTCCTCAAAATAACCCCCACCCCACCTCTTACAATCAGGGTTGGAATAGTCGTCCGAACCCCCTCTATAAAAATTCCAACCCCCATCCCCAGAACTCCATGCAACCACCAGGTTTCCACAACCGAGCTCCCTACACTGCACCCCCTCCACCTCCTGAATCCACATCTCACCTGGAGAGTCTTATGGAGCGCTTCATAGCGACCCAGACTACGACCAATGAGACTCTTAAGGAGTCCATCCATCAGCTGACCTCCAGGGCCGATGTCATGGCCGCCCATCAGAAAACGATGGACACACAGATAGCTCAAATTGCCCAACAGGTGAACCACCTATCTCGACCTCAGGGACAACTTCCAGGACAGACCGCGGTCAACCCTCGCCGTCAAGTCAATGCTATATCTACTGTGGGCGAGGGGTTAGAGGAGAGCCCAGTAATGGTTCTCCAGGAAGTAGTTTCGGTTCCTGATTCTGCCGGAACCAAGGGAAGGGAGAAGAATGAGGATCTGAGCCCTGTTGAGGAGGCCCGCCCTCCACCTACCGCTCGCCCTTACCACCCTCGTGTGCCTTTCCCTCAACGATTGGCATGGTCCGAGCTCTGTCAGCTTGAGCCTAGATTCAAGCGTTTTTTGAAAATCTTACGCCGAATCTATGCAAGTAGCCCCTTCCTGGAAGCTTTCAAGAGTGCCCCTGCACAATTTCAATTTTTGCGAGAGCTCCTATCCAAGAAGGGAACATCTAGGGAAGCTTTTGTAGCTTCCGTTGGCGGATCCTGCAGCGCGCTCTTACAAAGGCAGTCGCCATCCAAGCTGCAGGATCCCGACAGTTTCGTCATCCCATGCTGCATAGGGGATGTGCAGATTGAGAGAGCCCTCTGTGATCTGGGCGCCAGTGTGAGCATCATGTCGCTCTCTCTCTGCAAGAAGCTACAATTGTGGGACCCCACACCCACCAACATTACTATTCAGCTTACAGACTGCTCCATTCGGCGGCCTGTGGGTATTCTGGAGGATGTCCCTGTCCAGGTGGGTCAGTTCCTAGTCCCATGTGATTTTATCGTCCTCAACATGGATGAGGACTACCCTGCCCCCTTCATCCTAGGTCGCCCATTCCTTGCGACCGTGGGGGCAGTGATCGACGTGCAGACGGGCACCATGTCCTTCACCGTTTATGGCGAGCGCGTGGATTTCCACTTCCCTCCACCCACACCTGGTGCCCACTCCACACCCTCAGCCCCCATTCCCCCTCTTTTTCCACCTGCTCCGAGAGTGGCGATCACTGATTGGGGTGGAGGATCCCATCTGCGGCCGCCTGCTCTGCCTCTCCTATCTCCACCGCCTACTACTGCTACTGGCGGACCTCCTCAGGCGACACTGATGTCTGACTTTAGCCATGGGGAAGTGCTGGCTCACTCGTCATTTCCTTCTTCCATCCCCACACCTCCCTACATCACACGAGCATCATATTCCTGAGGTAACGGTCAAGCTTAGGACCTAAAACAAGCGCTTCTTCGGAGGCAACCCAAGGTATTTATTGCTTTCGGGGGGAAAAAAAAAGCGAGTGTGTGTGTGTCTCCCACCCTTTCCCCCCCTTTCCCTCCCCTTGTTTCTTTTCCACGTCCTTTTCATTGAGGACAATGAAAATCTCAAGCATGGGGGAGTGTGAGCTCGTCGCTTTCTGGTAACATTGTGGGGGTAGGTGATTGATATCACTTGCATTTGCATCATTCAGATAGGATTTCATGTCATGCACTTTGTTGTTTTTGCCTTTTTATTTTTATTCGCGCATATAGTTTAGAGCTTGTAGAATCAGGTTTTGCATAACAAAAGGAGTAATGATCGAGTCGGGCGTTCAGGTACTATCTCTTACCCTTCTCTTCATTATCCTTTATATTTTTATTGCTTTCTTAGTTAGCTTTATTACTTTGGAAAAAAAAAAATTTTTTTGAAAACCCCTCTTGTGATGAGATTGAAAGGGGTGATGATTGATTGATCATGTTGAGTTGTGTGTTGAGGCGTAATTTGTCTTGGTGTGAGTCTTTGTGCAAATTGTGTTTGTTTTGTCATCTATAGTTTCTTTACCCTGTGTTGCATGCTAACTACCCCTGAGATTCATGTGGTTTGACTTGATTGACCTTGGTGAATGGGACATACCTTGGAGTAAGTCACTTGATTGTGGTAGGTTTACCTGTGAGATTCTTGAGCCTAATGACTATTCATTACATATAGTCTCCATTTCCTTTCATGTGTGACTCCTCCATGATGCATCTATAGAACTTGGTCTTGTTCTCCTTGAAACTGCATTTAGCAATTGCATGTGTCGACATGATTGAGGCAATCTTTGTTCATGTAGCCACATTAGCCAGAAAGCCACCCGTTGTTGCATGCTAGCCCTTTGAGCCTTTCCCCCGGTCGTTGTTGTTGCATCACATTAATTACACACTTGACCTATGCATACTTCCTTTATCCTTGTCAAGGTCTAGTGGGGCGACACTTCCACAATGTAGTTGGGCATGTTTGGGGCAATTAACTATCACTTCGGGTATAATATCAGTGGCTCATTTAGGGAAATCGCAAATTAGTTTTTGTTTCCTCCAACGCTATCCATATGCGTCCGTTTTTGCTTCTCAATAGAAAACCAAAAAAAAAAAAAAAACAGAAGAGAAGAAAACAATGAGAAGTTGCAAATAAAATGGGTAGTATGGAAGTTTTTTTTACAATAAGCTTGCTGGTTTCTCCTTAGAGGTTTTTGCGAGCTTTGCCACTCGATTCGCAAGTTGGTGCGAAGTTGTATCTATAATGCTGAATTGTGGAAGTGTTCTTGCTCCCTAGTCCTTGACTAATAGCTCCACTTCCCCAAATTATTCCACTTCTCACCTTTGACCTTAGCCCCATTACATCCCTACTGCAAGCCCTCATGATTGACACATTGCATATTGCATTCTCGCGGTGGAGAATAGAGAACTCTACCAAGCGTATGGTAGTTGCCTGATTGGTTGGAGTATTGAGCGTACCCTTGTTACATATTTCAAATACATCGAGAGGAGCGTTCCACTTTACCTTAAAGTAAGGTCCTACCAGTCTTGCTTACTCACCATTTATTGAGGAAGATTATGTCCTACTACGGTTTTCAATATTGGGGTGTGTGGTGTGTTTCATTTAGGCAAAGTGATTCATGGATGACATTGCATACATTTTTATTGAAATTTTCTTGCACATCTTGACTTGATCACCTTCACTGCATGATTTGCGTGATTCGTTGATCCTCTATCCTTTTCCTTGAAGAGGGTATGTTTAGAGGTCCACCATCCTCCCTGATTTTAGCATAGTCTTGCTTGGGGACAAGCAAGAGATAAGCATGGGGGCGTGATGAACTTCTATTCTGTACTATTTTTAGCCCCTATTTGACCCATTTCCTCCCCCGTTTTCACGTTTAATTGTGTTAAGGAAGTGTCAAATTAGCCTCCTTTTGTATACCTTTAACGCATATAACATCTTTCGATATTTTCAGGAACTTTATTGAAGGAAAGAAAAGATGAACAATATTTAGCAGAAAGGAGTGACAAGAAGGCGAGAAAAGCTGCGGAAAAGCGTCGCACAGAAGTCCCACGGAACCGGGCCCACGTAGCACCGCCGATCCCCCCGGAACTAGCACACTTGGCCGGGCAGCCAAGTGGCACAGCCTGGCCGTGCCACGTGGCACGACCGTGCCATGCGGCACGGTTGGGCCGTGCCAAGTGGCACTCCCGTGCCATTTGTGCTGTCCCGGGGTGTTTCGGGCAGTGTTTTGGCACGGTTCCACCGTGCCGCCCCGTTCCATGACGCGACTTAAATTCTCCTTCGGAGCTGTTTTGGGGGCAGGCAGTTATTCATTGAGTTTTACGCTTGGTTTACGTTTGGTTCTCTCTCAGAATTCTCTCTAGGCGATTCTTAGGTTTAATTTTAGTTTAATTCTTGTTCTTGAGAATTGTTCTTGGATTGACGATCATTTTCATTCAATTAATTTCAGGTTCTCATTCTTATCTTTTCTCTCTCTTGTCTTCTTGTTTTAGAATTCAATTATCATGACACTTTGGTTGAATGTTGCGATTATTGTGTTTAGTATGATTGTAGGCTAAATCCTCAACTTAGGTGGGGATTAATGCCGAGTATGTATGATTGAATTGTAAACTAGCCCAATTCTTGCTCCCCATTTGTTTTGTAATTGCGAATTCTACTCTGCACGCCACATGCTCGACGAAATGCTCGAAAGAGTATCCGTCCATTTTTATTGGGGTTTAGGGGAGCGTTGAGAGATGAAACCTTTACCTAGTGCGACTTAGTACACAATTAAGGTTTTGACATGAAAATAGTTAAGCTTTAATTGGGATTTGACATTGTAGATCTCGTAAACCCTCAACCTTTAGTCCCATAAAAATAGACGACGTTGGTTCTGGGATTAGTCTTCGACCCTTGAGAGAGGGAGGAGATAGGCTAAATTAACAATCTATCCATTCGTATTACATTCATGGGAATCCTTGATTGGGTTAGTAATTGATTCATCTGCGTATTCGTGTTATTAATTCCAACCTAAGTGCTTTTTATTCTGCTGTTTACTAAAACTCTGAGTTATCACTATCTCTTGTAGTCTAGTTTCCAACTACGACTTGATTTGCCTAGCTTGAGTTAGTCCAATTAGTTCTAGTAGTTGAAACCAAGTTCCCTGTGGATTCGACCCGTACTTGCCGGTTGCTAGCTACAGCTACGCCGTGCACTTGCGGTGATTAAAACTGCTAACAGCGACCAAAAATGAGGAGAGAGAAGGAAGGTAAAGGAGAAATAAAGGAGGGGAATACGGTCGAGTCACGTGTGTTGCACGCGCCTGGGGTTTTATATTTGTTTTATTTTTCCTTTTTTTTGGGGTTTGGTTTGGGTTTAAATCCATTTAGTCAAATTCTTCAGTTTTCAGCATTCCTTTCACTTTTTCACGTGTTTTTTCCCGAATTATTCAATACCTACAAAACAAAATCAAATCAAATAAAAATCTAAAAATAACAATTATTTCGAGCGTAAATTACATAGAAAGGCACTGTAAAAATAGCACATTTTTGGTACGAACAAATACCCTCACACCAAAGTTTTGCTCGTCCTCGAGTAAAACAAAACTAAAAATCCTAGAAAAATAAAATAAAATCCTAACTCACTTTCGTAGGAATCACGATTGCACTTAGCACATGCAACAAGCCCTTTAAGCCCCTAGGTTACCCCTAGTGGATGAGTAAGGTCTCGTGAAAGTTTACAGAAGATATACCCATAAAATCTATAAAAGAAAATAGAAAACAGAAAATCGAAAAACTCTTTTTTGTCAAAAATTAATATTGTTGAGTTATTATATTTAGTTTTGATGATGACAAATCCAAGTGTAAAAATTTGTCCAAGTAATGTTGCTCCAAGCACGATCTCCAAACAGGTCTAACTGGTGTTTGTGATCTTTATTGTATTAACTGGTTTGCTACATGTGAGAACAAGTCTTCAAAACAGGTTTTACTTGGTGATTCTATATTAAGTCAAGAACACTATCTCGACAGTTGATTGTAAGGCATGTTCCTGAACTCTAGCAATGCAAAGAACAACCCCAGCAAACAAGGGGGCCTTGGTGTTCACAGCAGCTTTACAAATCTTGGACAAGATGACTGGTTCAAAACAAGAAGTCGTGGGTATATAGGTTTTATTTATTTAGACTCTTGTTAATATGCCAATATTGAAAACATCATTTTAAACACCTCTTGAATCGGTATTTGCGCTAAGTGCTTCAGAACACCAGTTGCGATCAACCCTGCAAACAGGGTGCCTAGGGTGTTTCTGAACTGAAGTGGCCATACCCGGTTATCTTTGAAAATTCATTTCAGTTGGCCAAGATCTCCAGAATACTTTCTTTAAATTCCAAGATTGCTATTTTTCTGGAAAGGATATTTCTTGAAAATATTATGGGAGATTTGCGAAAATAGGTTTTGGAAGATTTGCCAAAACTAAAAGATTCCCTTTGCCTATATTTTCGGATATGATAAAATTTCAAAAGCTGAAGATTTCTGGTTATCATTTGAATCTTCTTCACGGCTATAGAAAGATAAGGGTTATCTCTTAAGATAACAAATCCCTTATATTTTGGGAAAAATTTATCACTAGCCGTTGGGGAGTATTTCTTACTTGAAAATCGTTTTCCATACTTAGCTGATTCTTTCACCTCTGCTTGCTTTTGATCGTTGGATTTTGTGTTTAAAATCTCAGCATTTCACTCCCATTTGTATAGATGAGAAAAGACGAGAAACATACACAACATACGCAAAAAGGGAAAATTTCAAAAGTGGTTTTTCTAGTGAGAAGAATTTTTCGAGTTACGATTGAGAAAAGAAAAACCGAGATAAGTTGTGTTTAAACTGAGCTTTCAAGATATTGGCATACTAGGACCTCATTGTACCTTACATCTGCTTAATCAGAAGCACCCCCGTAAGGTGTTTTGTAACCCTGATCTTGGATCAGAAAAGTGAGTGAGTGGTCCTCAGTCGTATGGACTTTGGACGTGTCCAATCTGGTGAGATTTGGACGTGGTGTAACCCTTCTTAGAGAAGAAGGTTACGTGGTTGCAAGTTGTAACAAGGTGTGTTACATTTATAATGTGTGAAGCCCGTTAGTGAAAGTGGTTAAATCCTACACGAGGTAGATCGTGGTTTTTCACACCTCAGTTGGGCTAGAGGTGTTTTCCACGTAAAAATTGTGTGTGTACTTTATTTTCCACATTTATCTTGGTGATTTTTGCATTTGCAATATTTGAGAACACCCCCTGCAAACAAGTCACTAGGGTGTTTGTCATCTGAGAATAACCTCTGTGAGGGTGTTTGTTATTTACAACGCGAA
The DNA here is from genome assembly GCA_029747015.1 of Carnegiea gigantea. NCBI lineage: Eukaryota > Viridiplantae > Streptophyta > Magnoliopsida > Caryophyllales > Cactaceae > Carnegiea > Carnegiea gigantea. The sequence continues at coordinate 138,285 of JAKOGI010000179.1, read as the reverse complement.
AATCAGACACCACAATTCACCCCCCTCTTATGGTTGTATACTCACGAATTCAACAAGTGGTATCAGAGCAGGTTCTCCTACAAAAGGTTAACACCTTGAGAGATTCTGAAGATGAGTACTCCACAAGGAATTCTTGAAGGACAATCCATTACTCGCCCTCCTTACTTCGATGGCCAACACTATAGTTGGTGGAAGAATAGGATGGAGAACTATATACAAGCCGAAGACTATGAGTTATAGATGCTCATCAAGAACGGGCCTTTTGTTCCCATAAAAACCCTTCCTGAAGGAAAAACAGCTCCCAAAGAACCTCATGAGTTTGATGCCGAGGACTACAAAAAGATGGAGAAAAATGCCAAGGCCAAAAAGCTTCTATATTTTGGCCTAGGACCCGATGAATACACTCACAACTCTGAGTGTGAATCAGCCCAAGCTATCTGGAACGCCCTGCAAGTTGCTCATGAAGGTACAAGTCAGGTTAAACAATCTAGAATTGAGCTACTTATGCGACAATATGAGTTGTTTGATATGGGTGATCGTGAGACTGTGATGGATATGTATACACGGTTTACCCACATCACGAACGAGTTAAAATCCTTGGGAAGATCTTTCACCACTGAAGAGTTGGTGAGGAAAATCCTTAGAATTTTACCTTGTACGTGGGAAGCCAAAGTAACAGCCATACAAGAGGCTAAAGACATGAACAAGATCACCCTCGACAAGTTGATTGGTAATCTCCAGACTTATGAACTCCAAAAGAACTCACAACAAAGAGAGGAGCAAAAGAAGGATCGTGGGCTTGCCTTGAAAGCACATGAGGACACTGACTCTGACCTTGAAGATGAAGATATGGCCCTAATGTCCAGAAAATTCAAGAAATTCTTCAAAAAGGTCAAGGAGAACAACAAAAGAAAAGACTTCAGTAAGTCCAGAAACACCCCCAAAGAACAGCTCACAGGGTGTTTCAAGTGCGGCAAACTAGATCACTTAGTCAAAATTTGCCCTCTGCTTTGAGAAGATCAGATGCCCGAACTCCCTCGACAACAGGGTCGAAAACACCCTGTAAACAATCTGGGCAAGCGATTCTCGAAAACTATGCTGGCTGCTTTGGGAGATTCCTCTGAGGATGAAGGAGAATCTGAAGCTGAAGAAGGGGTCGTAGCACTTATGGCACAAAGTGATTCAGATTCAGATGATGAATCAACAATCAGCTTCTCAGACCTCAAGAACAAGGTACATGGTCTTAACAAAGCCACTTTAGAAGAACTTCTATATAATTTGATAGACACCTGTGCTAATCTAAAAAGAGAAATTCGTGACCTAGAGCTTGAAAATGAAATTCTCAAAAATGAAAAACTCAGTTTACATGAGAATATTAACGTGCTTAGAGAAGATCTCTTTCTAAAAGAAGGCGATTATACACAAGTAGAGAAAAAAACTCTTTGAAGTGGAAGAAATAGTTGAATCCCTGCTAAATGAAAAGCAGAGCTTGAATGCCACCATAGAAAAATTAGAAACTGATCTTGCCACAAACAAACGCTGGAACGAATCTTCACAAGCCCTTGATTGGTTAAACAGTTATCACAGTAGAAACAAAAAGGAACTTGGTTACAAGCATAAACAGACCGTTTATCCAATACATAGAAAGTATGTGGGATTACCTGAAAACATCGTTTGCTTTCATTGTGGTAAAACGGGTCATTATAGATACACTTGCCCTTTAAGAAAACATGCCAATGAAAAGAATGAAAGGTATGTGAAACAAATCTGGATTAGAAAAGATGAGCTTTACATGTCTAAAAGAATGGGACCCAAGTGGATCTGGGTTCCCAAAACTAACCCGTGATTTGTTTTGCAGGCTGAAGTGAGAGAGAACAACCTTACGAACAACCCCACTAACACCCTTGAAAACAGGCAGTTGTGGTTTGTTGATAGTGGGTGTTCACGGCACATGACTGGTGAAAGATCAAATTTTCTCTCACTTACAGCTTTGAATGGTTGGAGTGTAGCATTTAGAAACGGCAAGTCTGGGACAATTGTCGATATAGGTAATATTGGTAAAACTCTCTCCCTCTCAATTGATAATGTGCACTTAGTTGATGGGTTAAAACACAATTTGCTAAGTGTGTCCCAACTGTGTGACAAGAACAACCTAATACTGTTTTCAAAAACACGTTGCTTGGTTGTGAATGACGACACAGGAGATGTTGTGTTGAGGGGGAAGCGATGTCAAAATGTTTATAAAGTTTGTATTTCCACTCTTCCCCAAAATAATCTGACTTGTTTAAATGCATTAAATGATGATATAATGCTATGGCACAAGAGACTAGGTCATGCAAGCCTATCGTTGTTAAACAAACTTGTTTCCAAAGATTTGGTTGTGGGACTACCTTCCATCAAGTGTAATGATGACAAGGTATGTGAAGCTTGTGCAAAAGGAAAACAAGTCAGATCTTCTTTAAAATCTAAAAAGTGTGTAAGCACTACCCGACCTCTTGAATTATTGCATATTGATCTATGTGGTCCCATGAGGATAGCTAGTAGAGGAGGGAAGAGGTATGTGCTCGTAATTGTACATGATTACTCTCGATTTACTTGGACTTTATTCTTGACATCCAAGAATGAAACCTTGGAGTAGTTTATTGCCCTTCTCAAAAGGATTGAAAAGAGAGTAGGACACTCATTGGTAAGCTTGAGGTCTGATCATGGTACTGAATTTGAAAATACAAGTTTTACAAACTATTGTAATGAACATAGTGTTGATCATAACTTCTCAGCCCCGAGAACACCCCAACAGAATGGGGTGGTTGAACGAAAAAATCGTACCCTAGAAGACATGACTAGAACAATGCTTATTACTAGTGGTCTTCCCAAGAACTTTTGGGCAGAAGCCTTGAACACATCATGTTACATTATAAATAGATGCATGATTAGACCCATTTTGAACAAAACTCCTTATGAACTTCTCAAAGGCAGAAAACCCAACATTATGCATCTAAGAACATTTGGTTGTAAATGTTTCGTGCATAACAATGGGAAAGATGCCTTAGGAAAGTTTGATCCAAGGAATGATGAGGCAATATTTCTTGGTTATTCCTCTCACAGTAAGGCATACAAAGTCTTTAACAAAAGAACCTTGTGTGTTGAGGAAAGTGTGCATGTGTTTTTTTGATGAATCTAACTCTTTGAATGAGAGTGATGCACAGGATGAAGAGTTTGAATTAGGTCTTGTCCAAAAGGAATCGTTGAACCAAGAAAAACAAGGTGAGAACACCCTGAAGAAAACAGGTACAGAAGCTATTCCTCAAAATGGCAGGCAAAGTGAGAACCAAACAGGGGGAAACACCATTGAACCATGTTCAGAACCATGCTCTTCAGGAACAAGCTTGCAAACAGGTGCAGAAATAGGATCAGGAGGTGTTCTTGAGCCTAATCCTACACACATTTCAGTTAGAACAGAGCATGTGTCTGTGGATCCACTTAATCTAAGACCATGGAAGCACCATAGTTCGCACCCTCTTGATCAAATCTTGTCAGATATTAATACTGGAGTACAAACTAGATCTAAACTTAAGAATTTTTGTGCTTTCTATGCTTTTCTTTCTAACATTGAGCCAATAAGTGTGAATGAAGCTCTTACAGATTTAGATTGGATCACGGCTATGCAAGAAGAGCTTCATCAATTTGAAAGAAACAAAGTGTGGCACCTTGTACCTCGACCGGCTGAGAGAAAAATTATTGGAACCAAGTGGGTGTTCCGAAATAATCTAGATGAGTCAGGAACAGTCACTAGGAACAAGGCACGGCTGGTGGTTCAAGGGTACAATCAAGAAGAAGGGATTGATTATGAAGAAACATTTGCACCAGTTGCTCGTATCGAGGCTATTCGTATTTTAATAGCCTTCGCAGCTCACATGGGGATTAAATTATATCAAATGGATGTTAAAAGTGCATTCCTAAATGGATACCTTAAAGAAGAGGTGTATGTCAAACAACCCCCTGGTTTTGAAAATGGTGATTTTCCAAATCATGTTTTTAAACTTGACAAAGCACTTTATGGTTTAAAACAAGCTCCAAGAGCTTGGTATGAACGGTTGTCAAGCTTTTTACTTGAAAATGATTTTAGAGAGGCAAGGTAGACAATACCTTGTTTCTAAAATCTAAGGGGGAACATTTATTGATTGTCCAAATATATGTAGATGACATTATATTTGGTGCAACTCATCATGATTTATGCAATGAATTTTTGAATATGATGAGGAGTGAGTTTGAGATGAGCATGATGGGTGAGCTTAACTTTTTCTTAGGCTTACAAATCAAGCGAACTCCAAACGGCACCATGATCCATCAACAAAAGTATATCAATGAGCTACTTAAGCGCTTTGGAATGGAGTCGGCCAAACCCATAGACACTCCTATTCCTCCTTCAACCAAGTTGGTTATGGATGATGGGAGTCCCGCAGTTGAGGAGAAACTCTATAGGGGCATGATTGGGTCACTCCTATACCTAACCGCTAGTAGACCGGATATTGTTTTTAGTGTTGGTTTATGTGCCCGTTTTCAGTCTAATCCTAAGGGAACTCATCTTAAGGCTGTTAAACGGATACTGAGATATTTGAAACATACACCCAATTTAGCTTTATGGTATCCTAGAGGTTGCAATCTTGATCTTGTTGGATATGCTGACGCTGACTATACAGGATTCCTAGTTGATAGAAAGAGTACCTCAGGTATGGCTCACTTTCTTGGACCTTGTTTGGTATCTTGGGCTACCAAGAAGCAACATTCAGTTGCCATGTCCACAGCAGAAGCTGAATATGTTGCAGCAGCTTCATGTTGTGCTCAACTATTGTGGATAAGACAACAGCTTAAGGACTTTTGTGTTGACACTGGATGCATTCCTATTTTTTGTGATAATACTAGCGCTATTAACATTGCCAAAAACCCATGTCAACACAAAAGGACAAAACATATTGACATTCGACATCATTTCTTAAGAGATAATGTGGAAAAAGGCTTTATTTCAATAAATTTTTGCTCCACTGAAAATCAAATTGCTGATATATTCACTAAAGCACTGAGTAGAGACCAATTCGAGAGAAATAGACTGGAATTGGGGTTGGTGAAAACACCCTGAGAACACCTGTTCTCAGAGTTAGACCAAGCTGACAAAAACACCTTATAATACCTGTTCTATCCCCTTGTTTGCAATTCTTGTTATCAAAATAGTGGTCTATGCATAACGAATATGTGTAGTCTTGTGTGCTACTATGATTATATGTGAAGACTGCTGCCTTGGGAGATGGAGAAAGAGTATTCATGACAGACCTTGGAATGAGAGAAGCATGTTCAAGAACAGGCGGCTCGAACAGGTATGCCTTGATTGTCATTAACGTATGCTGCCTGCTTAAATTCTAGGTGTTCCCTAGGTGGACCTTCATAACGGGTAGGGAGTTTAAAAAACCCCCCTTGCGTGCGTCTGTCTTCCCCGTCTTGCTCTCTCTCTCTCTCTCCTCTGTTCTTGCTTTCAAACCCTAGCAAAACCCTCAAAACCCGAAATTCTTCCTTGAGATAATGGCTCCCAAAACTGATTCTTCATCAATCTCTGAGAGTAACAACATGATTATACCCTCGATTCCGGCTCCTCCTTACCCAATTATCCACACAATCTTCGGGTATCTCAATTGGTTAAACCTCAAAAGTATTGGGCTTGAGTTGAATTATATTCCCTACTCCTTCGGTTGGAAATTAGTGGTGTATGTGGGAACAATCCCTTGTCCCATTTCTTCTGAAGCTGTTGCTGGTTCTTCGGGTTTCCAAGACCAATTCTTGGAGAACCCAGAAACCCTCTTTGGGGGTTTTGAACCCTGTTCTTCTACGCTATTTCCAGAAACAACTCAAAGAACAGGGGATGCGTTCTTCGATGATCTGTTCATGGATCTGAAGGAGGACTCTGGTGAGAAAACAGAAGAAAGTCTTGTCCAAGGCGATGACTCTGTTCCTCTAGTCTCTCAAACTGGAGAGAAGAGAAAAAGGGTGAAGATGGTGGCTAGGCGCACCCGAACGCCAAGAACACGACCACCACCAAGGTCTCGCCCCTCTCTAACTCCCTCTTCTCCTCCTTCTAAACCTTCTCGCAAATCTGCGAGCATTGCTTTCAGATCGACCCCCAGATCCTCCAAACCTTCTGCTCCAGTTATTGAGGAGATTTCCTCTTCCTCCTCGAGCCTTTTTGGTTCTGATTCCGAGGATCCCTCCTTCAAACAAGGGACCCCCGTGTTCTCAGAATCCTCTGATGAACAAAACCCTTCAAAACCAATCACCACTTCTTCGAAACCTTCAGCCTCAAAAACACCCCTCAAGAGGAAATCGAAAACAACCCCTCTTTCCAAAACTGCATCCCCGGCTCCTCAAATCAAAAAGACCAAATTGTCCACTCCCTCTCCCCTTTATAAGAAACACGCGCAATTCCTCCGGCGCAATGTTGTAAGGGGGAAGGTAGTGAACATACCCTTCCTTGAGGAACTTAGGTTGGGGGTGTTCTTGACCAAGCTTCGAGCCTAAGGCTGGCTTGAGTTGTTTGCAAACACCCGGCAAGGGTGTTCTGTGCCCGAGTTGGCTGACTTCTATGCCAACTGCTCTGTCACAAATGGGGTGGTGACAAGTGCTGTCAATGAGTGGCATTTCTCCTTCGATGTAGCCACTCTTGGTGACATTCTGGGCATCCCCTCCCGTGGATTTGCTGTGTATGTGAGGGAGGACAAAACTGTCCTAGAGACAGCCAGGCTTCTGGAGATATCTAAGCGGGTAAGCCAGAAACAGAGCCTGAGAACACCCTCCTCTGTAAAAAAGGATGATCTGATCCCTCTTCACCAACTACTTTTCATGTTCGTCATTGAGAACGTGATTCCAAGGGGTCAAGGGAGAAACTCAGCAGACCTTTTTGATCAGTGCCTGGTAGACTTCTTGGATAGGGAGGAACCCATAAATCTTCCTGCTATCATGATTCGCCACATTGGGCGAATTGTGAACACCACCCGAAACCATGATCTCGGGTATGGGTTCTTGCTGACCAAGGTGTTTGAGCACTTTGGTAGTGCGCTTAAACGGAGAGTGCCAGCTTAACTGATTGATGAAATTGTCATTGACACCCTAATGGGGTGTGACTTTGACGTTGGCCATGGGTCAACTCACAAACAGGGTCTTTGACCACCTCGACCTCCTGTTTCTGAGAAACCCAGTCCCACCGTTGAAGCTGTTCTTGAGGATAATGCACGCCTCAAAGAAGAGCTTTCTGCTGTGAAGTCTGCTCTTGAAGCAGAGAAGGCCATCTCAGCCAAACGCCACGAAGAACTCCTTGCACTCCTCTCTGATCTCGCTCCCAGTATTCCTCCACTGCAATCAAGACCACACCCTACCCCTTAATTGTATAGATTGTTCTCTCGCTCTCCTCTCCTCCCCTTGTTGTTTTTCTTTGGCATTGCACTTGGCATTGTTCTCTGCGTGCTTACTTGTCGTAACTGTTTTGCTTTTTTAATGATGCCAAAAGGGGGAAGACGAACCATTACTTGACAAATATTGACCCTCTTTCAATTTGGAACACTCGGACCAATATTGACCCTCTTTCAATTTGGAACACTCGGACCTTAGTGGATAACCAAATCAATCAGCATACATGGTTCTCAAATTTGTTTTTAATATTTGTCAATATGGTCACTTGGTTTGTCATCATCAAAAAGGGGGAATTTGTTGAGTTATTATATTTAGTTTTGATGATGACACATCCAAGTGTAAAAAAAATTGTCCAAGTAATGTTGCTCCAAACACGATCTCCAAACAGGCCTAACTGGTGTTTGTGATCTTTATTGTATTAACTGGTTTGCTACATGTGAGAACAAGTCTTCAAAACAGATTTTACTTGGTGATTCTATATTAAGTCAAGAACACCATCTCGACAGTTGATTATAAGGCATGTTCCTGAACTCTAGCAATGCAAAGAACAACCTCAGCAAACAAGGGGGCTTTGGTGTTCACAGCAACTCTACAAATCTTGGACAAGATGACTGGTTCAAAACAAGAAGTCTTGGGTATATAGGTTTTATTTATTTAGACTCTTGTTAATATGCCAATATTGAAAACATCATTTTAAAAACCTCTTGAATCGGTATTTGCGCTAAGTGCTTCAGAACACCAGTTGCGAACAACCCTGCAAACAGGGTGCCTAGGATGTTTCTGAACTGAAGTAGCCATACCCGGTTATCTTTGAAAATTCATTTCGGTTGGCCAAGATCTCCAGAATTCTTTCTTTAAATTCCACTATTGCTATTTTTCTAGAAAGGATATTTCTTGAAAATATTATGGGAGATTTGCGAAAATAGGTTTTGGGAGAATTGCCAAAACTAAAAGATTCCCTTTGCCTATATTTTCAGATATGATAAAATTTCAAAAGCTGAAGATTTCTGGTTGTCATTTGAATCTTCTTCACGGCTATGGGAAGACAAGGGTTATCTCTTAAGATAACAAATCCCTTATATTTTGGAAAAAATTTACCACTAGCCGTTGGGGAGTATTTCTTGCTTGAAAATCGTTTTCCATACTTAGCTGATTCTTTCACCTCTCCTTGTTTTTGACCGTTGGATTTTTGTGTTTAAAATCTCAGCATTTCACTCCCATTTGTATAGAGGAGAAAAGACGAGAAACACACACAACATACGCGAAAAAAAAGGGAAAATTTCAAAAGTGGTTTTTCTAGTGAGAAGAATTTTTCGAGTTACGCTTGAGAAAAGAAAAACCGAGACAAGTTGTGTTTAAACTAAGCTTTCAAGATATTGGCATACTAGGACCTCATTGTACCTTACATCTGCTTAAATCAGAAGCACCCCCGTAAGGTGTTTTGTAACCCTGATCTTGGATCAGAAAAAGTGAGTGAGTGGTCCTCAGTCGTGTGGACTTTGGACGTGTCCAATCTGGTGAGATTTGGACGTGGCGTAACCCTTCTTAGAGAAGAAGGTTACGTGGTTGCAAGTTGTAACAAGGTGTGTTACATTTGTAACGTGTGAAGCCGTTAGTGAAAGTGGTTAAATCCTACACGAGGTAGGTCGTGGTTTTTCACACCTCAGTTGGGCTAGAGGTGTTTTCCACGTAAAAATTGTGTGTGTGCTTTATTTTCCGCATTTATCTTGGTGATTTCGCATTTGCAATATTTGAGAACACCCTCTGCAAACAAGTCACTAGGGTGTTTGTCATCTGAGAATAACCTCTGTGAGGGTGTTTGTTATTTACAACGCGAAAATCAGACACCACAATTCACCCCCCTCTTATGGTTGTATACTCACGAATTTAACAAATATGTACAAAGATGTGGAAAGATATATACACATTCTAAGCAACTAAATTACCCATGTAGCAAAGATATTGGCATGCATATAAACAAAATATACTCGTCAAGGCTCTCTACTCCATGAATGACGTCAAAGCACTACTATCTCACCCCACTGTACATCAAGACTTGAAATCCAATCCAGTGCTTGTGTGCATATGCATCATCATCCCAGGGCTTAGGCTTACTAGAATCAAACTGAATCCCACTTGACTGACATAAACTACGTTATTCACTTACAAACATAGGAAGCAAGCTTCCCAGTAGCAGTATTGCCTTAAAGGGTAACACCCAGTAGCATATGCCTCAAAGGATGACGCCCAGTAGCGCATGCCTCAAAGGAATACTTGTCATTCCAAACTTCATTTTTTGTTTTCCTTTTTTCTTTTTCTTTTCATTTACATTTTTATTTGTTTTTTTTTTTCAAACAATCGTGTAAAAGACAAGTGGGAGAACCGATAATGGAAAACTAAGACCTTAGGATAATGATGATGGTATAAGCAAGGATTGAATTACACATCAATGATGAACAATTAGGGTTAGAATTAGGACTTAGAATGACACACCAAGGATAAAGACCTATCAAGCACATCATGCATATATACAAGCTAAAAATCAAGGTACAGGCGATTTAAGCTGATCAGAATAATACGAAGTTTCCCCCAAAACAGAACAAAAATCTTTTTTGAATTTTCAAAATTTTTAATTTTTTTTTCAATTTTTTTCAAAATTTTTTATCAAAGTTTTCCCATCCCTACACCTAAATCTCACAATGTCCTCATTGAGAGCGAAAAGAAACTGACAAAAGAAAAAAAAACTAAAAAGAAAATTGAATATACAAAAAGAAGATTAACACTCAAAAAGAAAAAAAAATGACATGACTCTAAAACTCAAAAAGAAAACAATAAAAATAAAACAAAGCAACAAATATATACAAACGAAAACAAAATAAAAAGAAGAGATAAAGAGGAACGTTTGTACCAGGTCAGGTACAGAATTACACTTAAGCTCTAGCCTCCAGAAATGCGCTAAGGTAGAGGCTCATGGAGCATCAGCCACTCCATATCGAATGAAACATCACTACTTAAATCAAATTCCAATAAAGCACGAAGCAGCTTGTCAAACACAGAAGACCAACTCTCGATAAAATTAAGACAATGAACATGGAAAAGTTGGTACCAAATAGAGTACATCCACCACAATAATGCAACACAGGTGAGGGCCCTCGTCAATTTATCAAATTGTTGGGCCTAATCAGAAAATGGATAGACGTACTTAAAAGTAGCCAGCAAGTGGGTTATTTGCCTAGAAAGTATATCATCATGAATGAATGGTCTAGGCAAATTAGTAAATCCTAAATCCACAAGTCCTTTAAGTTCAATGTACGTAGGAGTCTGGTCTAAATCAAAATATTCAGTGACAATGACCTCAGACTCAACAAATTTAGACTTGTGAGATTCAAAAAGAAAGTAAGGGTGGATGGGGTCAAAAGAAAAAGATTCATATTCAGCACACAAATTCACATCCAAACCCACATTGGCATCAAACCCACATAAAAAAGATTCATATTCTATAAAAAGAATATCATCATTAAATTCCAATTTACTGGGTTCAAGTGTCTCCTCACATTGCCTCTGTAAAATAGGTTCTTCTGACTCTTCTATCTCATGATGCTCAAAGTCAATTATGATGCTCAAATCTAATTCACTAGGGTTCCCACATTCATCACCCTCCTCAAACTCAAAAGAATCATTTAAAGTGGTGGGTGGGTCGGTAAAAATTAGGACATCCTCAATGACGTCCGTAGGTGAGCTAGTGTGAGGTGCAAGGTCTTGTGATAGAGATGATGTAAGGAAGTCTCCCTCTTGTTCTACACTAGGCAAAAGCATGTCATTATTCAAATCGAGCCGAGTGAGATAAGAGGGCTCAAAATCATCATAGAGACTAACTTCAGATTTAGGAGATCTTAAACTAGAGTCAGGCTCATTACCATTCTCCCTACTTTAATTAAAATACTGAGAATATTCAGCAATTCTCATTTTCATGTTCTCTATCATTTTATCAGTCAATTCATTTATCGTCTTTTCCATACTTGCACAGGTAGCATCAATGTAAGTACGAAAAGGGCAAGTAAGAATATCATGGTCAGAAGATTTACAATAATCGCATATCACAGGAGACATATAAGAATAAGATGGGTCATATGAGTTTATAAAATGATCCTGGGGGGAAGGATTAGCATGAAAAATAGACTCACCATGAGGTGAGTATCCAAAATTCTTTTTAACTTGTTCAAACTCGTAAGTATTCAAAGCTAGCTTTTCAAAGAAATCTCATACCTCATCTTGAGTTGTGGATAACAATTCCTGTACACCTCTAGGATAAATAGACTCAATATAACCCCAAGATTCAGAATTTAGACAAACACCTCACAAATTTTCCATTTTTCAAAATGCTGATCCAATTGAGCGCGATAATCATTAAGTCTCGAAAGATAACTCTAAAAAGGTTCCTGCTCATATTGTGGGAAATTAAAAACTGGCATTCTTGAATCTAGTGTTTTTTCAATTTTAAGAATTTTTCAAGTTTTTAATTTTTTTTACTTTTTTTTAAGAAAGAAAATGCATCTAGGATACTATTTACAAACCAATGACTAAAAGAAAAACAAAAGACTCAAATAATTAAGTGAACAAAATAAAATAAACTAACAAAAATGAAACTATGCTACCAAAATAAATGAAAGACCAAAAATACTTAAACATCACACAAAATATAAAATGAACACAAATATAAAAGAAGAGCATTTTTTCAAAAAAAAATTTTTCCCTCTTTGTTGCTACTGCTTCTGTGCCTATTTTCTGCGCAATAACCAAAATATTAGTCTTTTTTCTTTTTTAAGCCGAAAATAATTACTAAAATCAAAATTAAATGCACCAAAGCCAAAACCAAAATAGAAACTCTAATCGAAAATTAAAGACAAAAGAAATCTCAACTAAACTAAAACAACTAAAACTAAACTAACGCACACAAAATTGAAAAACCAAAGATACGAAACGAAAATAAAAACGAAATCGATGCAAACAACAAAATTACAACTCGGCCATGCAACACAATTTCACAACGCCATCCCCGGCAACGGCGCCAAAAACTTGTTGTGAATTTCCGCAAGCGTATGGTTTAACGTCGTAGTACTTACGAGTGTCGATCCTCAGGGATGGGTCGTGAAATTAAGTTGCAAATTTTAATCTAAACTACGGGCAAACTGAGGAAAAAACAAAACCAACTAAACAGCAGAATCAGGTTAGTCTAAACTCAAGCAAGCAATAAGATTCATGACCAAACTAAAGTGTTATGAATAAAGGAGAAGAGCCGCCAATTCTGCCAGCTTAACAAACCTGAGATTCAGGTCCAAACTGAAGAAGTGTCAAAAGGAACTAGCTCATGAATAAATTCAGCAATTGAACCATTTATAATTTGCCCAAATTTCCACTCAGTTGAACTCAATGCCAATTCGATTAAAGCTCAAGTTGCATCAAACTCATGAAATGGATTAACACAAGCAGAGCAACAAGGAAATGGGAGCAACAGAACTAAAATAAGGAGAGCAACAGAACCGAAACCAAATTCAAGAACCCAGAATTCGAACCAAATAAAGTCCCAAAAAAGAAAAAAACAACAACAATCCGGAATTCACTAAAGCATACTCTCAATTAACAAACAAAGCTAAATTGCAAAGCAAAGAACAGATCTGACAACTGGAAATCAAAACAGCAACTGAAAATTGAAACCTAAAATTTCTGAAATTGAAACCTAAAGACGAGCAGTCGAACAAGATGGGAATCTTGCTACAATTAACCAAAGCTGAAGCTAAACTACTAAAACCTAAATCTAATCCATACCCCCTTGACTGCCCCAACCTCCCAATTTATGGTCGCCCTTTGGTCCATTTCCACGCCATTGAAGATGCAGTCATTCGAACCGGCTCCAGACTGTAATGGCTGAAGGTGAATAATGAAGAAAGAGAGAGGAATCAAGGTTGTGGGGGAGATGGATAGGCATGGCAGGCGAAACGAAGAAGATGAAAGGGAATAAGAAAAGAGGCTCGGGCTTATCTGGTTCAGGCGACCAAAAATGAGGAGAGAGAAGGAAAGTAAAGGAGAAATAAAAGGGGGGAATATGGCCGGGTCATGTGCGTTGCGCGTGCCTGGGGTTTTATATTTGTTTTATTTTTCCTTTTTTTTAGAGTTTGGTTTAGGTTTGAATCCATTTAGCCAAATTCTTTAGTTTTCAGCATTCCTTCCTCTTTTTCACGTGTTTTTTCCCCGAATTATTCAGTACCTATAAAACAAAATCAAATCAAATAAAAACCTAAAAATAACAATTATTTCGAGCATAAATTACGTAGAAAGGTACTGTAAAAATAGCACATTTTTGGTACGAACAAATGCATAATTTCGGTCATTGTTTTAAACTTAGTAAAGTATTGGCTGGAACCATAATTGTGAAAATTTACTACAGCTTTTCAATAATATTTTGAAATTTCATACAAAGTGTTATGAATTTCAGGTGTACTTTTTTCGAGTCACAAACTTTTGAGTTTTGTTTCACAATTTTTGTTAATTTCGCCCATTGTTTGAATTTTGGATAGAAGGTGAAGTATAATTCCCAATTTCTAAGTTTTGATGGACAATATTAAGTTGAGAATTTTAATAATTGTTAAGTTTAAAAGGAGATTTGGTGCTTGGTTTGCGGATTTTGTCATGAGAACTATGAAAGTAGATTATGCCATTATGTGAGGTAGAAAAAAAAAAGGGTGAAGGTGTAAGGAATGGGTAACTCTAGAAGCAAACTAAGGTTATAATTTTAGTATTCAATAATAAGATGAAAAAATAATCTTCTACCTTCTAACTGTGCATGACAATTTACTCATTGTGATGAGATAAAAGAGACAAACTTCTCCTATTTGATTTAACTATTTCCCAATTAATTGGTAATAAAAGAGGTGAGGCGGATCTTGCAAGCTCAAAAAAGGAACAAGAGAAAAGCATCACTTGAATTCGAAGAATAATAATAATAATAATAATAATAACAACAACAACAACAACAACAACAATAATAATGATGTTGATGATGATGACGACGATGATGATGATGACAATAATAACAATAATAATAATAATAATAATAATAACAACAACAACAACAATAACAACAATAACAATAACAATAATAATAAATAATAAGAATAATAATAATAATAATAAGAAGAAGAAGAAGAAGAAGAAGAAGAAGAAGAAGAAGAAGAAGAAGAAGAAGAAGAAGAAGAAGAAGAACGACAATATATAATAAAGTTTAAAAACCCATTAATTATGATAAGTAAAATTATAAAACCCATTGATTATACAAATATCACATTAATAAATGTGCACATGTGTGGTGTGTGTACGTGATTAGAATGATCAACATGAACACCACGAAATTCATTGAAGACTAATAATATTAAGTCTCTTGAACAAGAAACAGAGGTCATTGCCACTGAGCCATTAGCTAGTCAATACTAAGGGATAGAGCATATTTCAAGAACCAAGGTATGTTTACTGTCTGTACCCTTCAAAAGTTCACATGTTTTTCACAAATACCAAAATTTCATATGCATAATTATGAAGAAATCATTTTCAAGTACTGTTTTTCCACATAAGCAAGTAGACATACCAGTTATCAATTATTAGGGCATAGCCCATCAATTCACCCGTGCAACTTCAACTTAGGTTTCTCGATCGGCCTGAAAAGTATGCACCTACTTAATGATCACATTGTACATATGACCTCATCAATTTGGGCTCTATTTTTAAATAATAATCGGTAATAATTTTAATATAATTCGCTCTCACTCTCATTTTGAACAAAATAAATTGAAATGCTGGTGCTCACTGAAAAATAAATTTATAACTTTACAGTATAGAAGTAAACGTATTGATCTTCAGCTCATTATTTGAATATTTTTGTGTTTCGTGTTTTTAGATAAATAAATTGTGAAGTTCTTACTGGCAATACCAGAGAAGCGAGGATAGAGTCAATGAAGTCTAGAAAAGCTCACAATGATATATCATTAATTCAAGGATCAGCGAAACGTAAGTTCTGTGGGTTGCTCAACTTTCATTTGAGTTTGGGAATGTATAAATAGATCACCATTTGGTTCTCATGTAAGCTAAAGTGTCTTGTAATGTTTATGCTAAATTAATCAAGCCTTGTCCTCTCTAGGGTGGTAATTAAGTGCCAACCTCATTCTTCCACGGTATCAGCGACCAACATTAAGATAATCAAGCTTAAATTAATGATTAGGAGCTGAGACGTTACACTGAAAGTAACCACAGTGATAGTATAGCCGATTGTAAGTATACACTTAAAGCTAATGTTAAAGCTGAATGTGAAGAGGAGTTAGGAAGAAGCCATGATAAGGAAGCTTCAACATCAAAAGCAAAAGGGGGCAGCAAAACTGACTCTAGTGACATTGATGCTAACGATGAAAGAGAAACTAACTTTGGAGACATTGATACAAGTGATTATGAATAGGATATTACAATGGTAAGGGTGTCTGACTTTAGGATCCAAAAGCAAGTTGATAAAGGCAATTATACAAGTACAACAACAACTGTTTCTAATGATCAAACACAAAAGGACACAGGGTTCCAGAGTGAGCATGAAGACTCTGAAGAAGACATGGAGACTGGAGGACAGACTGATGATGATGTGTCTATGCTAGCAAGGAGGAAGGATAGACCTTTTAAAGTTGATGAACATCTTGATTCAAAAATTAAAGTGGAATGTTGGCATAACTTTTGGAACTGCACAAAGTTCAAAGATGCAATTTTCAGACATACAACAGCCTAGGGATTTGACCTTAAAATAGGTATATCTAAATCAAAAAGGAAAAGGATTGAGGCAGTTTATGAACATGGCTGCAATTGGAAGGTTTATTATTCATGGGATAATGAAAGAATAACTTGGGTGGTGAGGCGTGTATATGACAAATACAGATGCATAAGAAACTTGATAAGAAACAGATAGTTAAAGTACTCTTAGATTGCAAAGTATTACATCATGAGATTTAAGAAGCAACCTAATTAGCCTACCAAGGACATAATAGAACAAATTAAAAGGGACCATGGGGTCATCATTCCTAAGTGGACTGCATACAAAGCCAAGGAAAAAGTAATGAAATTGTTGTACGACTTAATGAAGGAGCATTATTACGAAGTAGAGAGGTATGTTGAAGAGCTTAAAAGGTCAAACACAAGTAGCACCTTCATGCTGAGGACTAACCTAACATTGAGAGTGAAATATTTGTTTTTCAAAGGTTCTTTGTGCATTTGGTTATCTGAAGAGGGCTTACTTGAAGGTTGTAGGCCTATTTTATGCATTGCTGAATGCTTTTTGAAAGCATTCCTAGGGAGTTATTTGTTAAGAGCCATTGGTATGGATGGGAACCACCAAATCTTTCCACTTGTATGGGCTATTATTAGAAGCCATTAGTATGGATGGGAACAACCAAAGGTTCCCAACCATAATGGATTTAGCAGCATAATCATTTTAGATGAATAAAAGGTAAGCTTTCTTTTAGTTTATCGTGATATAGATTAGTACTTGTTTACTTTGAAATGTTTAAATACTAACTCTACTTAACTGAACTACAGGGGATACTCCATACTATGTCAACTATTCTCCCAAACTCTGAGCATAGACATTTTGCTAGGCACATCTATACAAATGGGAAGAAGAATCACCAAGGGCAAGAGTTGAAGCTCCTCTTTTAGAATGCAACAAAGGCCTATAACGAGACTGACTTCAAGGATATTTTAGAGGTCCTAAAGCTTGAATCTGCTAAGGTTGCTTAAGACTTTGTTTCCCAAAAGCCTAGGCGATTTTGTAGGGCATTCTTGAGGGTGGGCTCAAGGTATGAAGTCACTGTAAACAACATGGCTGAGACGTTCAATGCTTACAGTGTCCATACTAGATGGAAGCATTTAATAGACATGCTAGAGGGCATCATAATGGAACTCATAGAGAAAATAGTGTTGAAAAAAGGCATGATGTAAAACTCAGAGGATGACATATGCCCTATTAGGACCAAATTGGAAGGAAAAAGAGGAAAGAAGGAACTTTTTTCCTTTGCCATCTAGTAACAAGGTCTTCGAGGTCAAGCATAGACTTGATTACCTTGATGTGGACCTCAACACTGGGACCTACATATATGGGAAATGGGACTTGACAGGCATGCTCATTGTCATGTAATTGCTTGTGCAACATGGCTCAAGGAAGATGCTAAACACTATGTCTATGGTTACATCAAAAAAGAGAGGTATATGAAGGGTTATGAAGGTCCAATAACACCTTCTACTAGAAAAAGACATTGGCTTGAGGGGGGAAAAAAAAAAAACCTTCCCTGTTGAAAGTCAAGGCTAGCAGATCAAGCAAAAATAGAAGAAAGGATCCCCATGAAGATCCAAACAAGTTAGGCAAATTAGCTATGCATGGGAAGCAAATGGTGTGTAATAGATGCCATTAAGTTGGGCATAACAAAAAGGGTTGCGCCAGCAAAGCCAATTCAATTAACAATGCACCAGCATATATTGTAAGGACCACAGACTCCAGGGAGCCTATCCTGGACACGATTCCCCCTTTAGTGGTCAGACTCGTTTGCTAGATACTTTCTTTCTTAGAAGTAGGTTTTTTTTTTTTAATAAAATAGAAATAACCAAAATTTATCTGTGGGATTGTGGGAAATTGGGCTTTGACCCTGACCAAGGATCCTACCTAGGTTCCCTACCTAGAGCCAGGCCTAGCTCCTAGGCTTAATCTCTGCCAATAGCTCAATCTGACCCAGTTTTTTAGCACAGGGATGATCTAGGAACCCGACTGGATTCTTAGGCCAGTTCTGGCCCTGAATTTAGCTAATAGAGCGCTAGTGAGTTTTAGGAATCTGTTAAGCCAATTTCTGAAGTGCAAATAGGAGGAAAAATAAGAAATAAATACTAAACTTTAGCTAATAGAGCGCTAGTGAGTTTTAGGAAAAACTTACAAACCAATTTTACTCTTTAAAGCGAACAAGTATCGATAGGGACAATCAAAAAGGACACCAAAAGGGACTATTGCTTTGCTTCAAAGAGGTTTTCAAAAGGCCCCAAGTAATCTCTAGTGTTGGGACCATCTTAACTCCTTAGTCTCCAACAAAGGATCTAGATTCGGGGGCGATGGTATGGTAATGTAATAGACTGCATCATATCACTACCTACCTTCACTGATTGCTTCTACTAATCAACGCGAGATATCAAAACTTAATCATACTATCGCACAGTCATGGAGCATGTTAGAATCATTAATTCATATAAAATCGAAGTACAATGTTCACCAAGAGTAAGAAGATAAACTATTCAAATTATTACAGCTGGCGGGGATAAAACTAATTAAAGGTCATATCTTTACCAAACTTCAATCGACTAAATTAAACAAAAAGGAATAAAGAGAAAGGCAAAGGTTGTGAAACAAGTCGTTGGGATGATTCCCCTGAATTTTCTAAGAACCCAACAGAATGACTCCTTAAACCAATGATTGATTTCACTCACCAAATCCTAACAGCTTCTCCGAGAAAAGAAACCCCGAAGCTCAGCTCTATATTTTTTGACACCTTGCTTGTGACTTTCAATGTTTATCGCCTCTCTATAATTTTTGGCATATTGTTTATGACTTTTAATGATTATCCCACTCTATATTTTCTGACAACTTATTTGTGACTTTCAATGATTATTTCCCTCATTAATCAAAGGATCAACTCCCTTTATATAGTGGTTAAGGAGGCCAAGTGAATCAATCTAGGAAAAGGAAACCTATTTCTGCTCCACTAGGCTTAATCTAAATAGGTTGACTTAATAAACTAGGATTTTAATTAAGAAATTAATCCAATATAATTAGAACTGTGCTTAACTAGATGCGGAAAACCAATTCTGATAAGATTCTGTTTAATAAGCCTGATTAGAACAGGACTCGCTAAAGCAAAAAAAGTAATGCTGGCCAAGAGCCTGGTCGGATTCTACCTAAGACTGGCCCATTAGGTTGGTCTCTTCCGCACGGGCCTCCTTATTTTATTACTTGACTAGATTTCTTTTAACTTGCCACTCTGTTGGGCCCTCGAATGTGTAAATTGGGGTATTATTTTTGTCATTAGGCTTTTAAAAATATGATGTCATTTTCAGGCATCTATACATACATCACAAGCAGCACAAGCAAAGAAAAGACCAAGAGGCAGACCAAGAAAGTATCTTATTGAGCCTGTAAATGAGGCCAGAAGTAGAGGAGGAGCCAGCAAGGGTAGTGGAGGACGGGCCAACATGCGTAGACGAGAGGCCAGAGGAGCGGGGACTAGTATGGTAATTGTTGCATTGTCTTCTAAATTTGATTTCTTCCCCAATAGAACAAGTAATTGGCTACTTCTTTTTTTTTTTTTTTTTTTCATACTACATTGCAGGGGATGCCACCTGAAGGCGCGTCTTACTCACTAATAGATCAAGGTCAGCCACTCATGTTCTCTCAAACATTAATAGCTAGTAGTAGCTACCACTTTACCACAATACCCCCAAAAGTAGAGATTCCTTCATGTGTGCAGCTTGGTTGACCGCATTTTTGTGGTTTGACAGAAGCGGTTCCTCCCAACAGTGTTGGTTACCAATTTGTTAACAGTGTTGGTTAGCTATTTTTGGTCCAAGCCAACATTTTTTTTTTTTTTGGATTATGACCACAATTCACGACAACCTTTATGTGTATCGGTTGTTTATGTAAAAACATTGTTGTTGCTTTTATGTAATGCAAAGTGCAACACGGTTAGCTCAAATCAGCACCATTTCATGCTTTCTCATCTATGTTGTTAGTTTTGATATAGATATAAGCAAAGAAAATTAGTTGCAGTTTTTTTCTCCCATCTTCGAAGTCAACTTTTCATTAATGCATTCAGTACAAAGAGTACATTTGGAATACACCCCAACTATAGACATACATTATCAGATACTCATTAACCCCTCCCCATCTACCCCCCCAATCTACCCCTTCCACATTATGACTTTGCCATCACTACCACAATCACAAATAGAATAAAACACAAACATACTCATAGCATAGGGCCACCATGTTCGTTTGAGTCCTTCTCTTTAAGTGCCATTAGCTCTTCTTTCATGGCCATGACTTGTTGCACAGCTGTTTTCCTCTTCTCCTCCTGCTCCTTTCCAATCTCACTTCCCAGTTTAGCATTTTCTTCAATGGCATTTACGATGTCATTACCTTCATCCTCATTCATTCCTCCTTTGCTACTGTCTTCATTCATTGCCGTCATTTTTTTCACTGATCAATTCTCATTCTGTCAATTTATAACCAACTCTTCCACTATTTCTTCCAAAATCGTGTTCTTCGTAATAGTATTCCTTTCCGCATCTTCTTTCCATTTGAGAAAACTACAATCTTCATTCACCTAGCAACAATAAAACAAAATATGAGATGACCCTAAATTAATAAGATAACCTAATCCAGTTAATCTACATTAATTTACTTGGCAGATCCAGTTATGAAAACCATGATATTCACTCTCTGGCACCAACATATATAACGTCTTAAATCACAGGTTGATCTTTGAAATCTAAAATCTTTATACTGAAATTATCATTCTTTACTACAGTTACTCATCTTCTCAACTTAACAACTATAAAACATTCCCCCTTGATTTGGGGGTCTTTTGCAGGTTTGGTACACAACTGAAACATCATGAAAGCATCTCATCATCCCCATTTTTTTGAATCTGGGTAGCAGATTTTTGACATCTTGCAGTATTTGAAGACCCTACAATACTAATGATGCCAGCCTTTTTTGACATTTTTCTCTTCTTTCTGTCTTCGTCTTTATGTCCTTACCT
The DNA here is from genome assembly GCA_029747015.1 of Carnegiea gigantea. Taxonomy (NCBI): domain Eukaryota; kingdom Viridiplantae; phylum Streptophyta; class Magnoliopsida; order Caryophyllales; family Cactaceae; genus Carnegiea; species Carnegiea gigantea. Next base: position 116,953 of record JAKOGI010000179.1, on the reverse strand, counting down.
CGGCTTTCTTGTTTATACTTCTGAGATTGAAGGTTGCAAATTAGGTTGAAGCCGGTGACATTACTCAGTAAAGGGAGGGGAGGATAACCAGGGGGTCTGGGGGAGGGAAATATTGGAGGTTTCAAAGTTAAACGGGTCAACTTTGAACATGTGTACAAAAGCAGGTCGACTCAGACTCTTCTTTTTTTTTAAAAAAATAAAAATTGCAAACATTTTCGACATTAGTTTCAGCCACCACCATATCGGCCCTCCACCGAACCAAACTCGGTGGTGGTACACCAGAAAATGCCCCCCTCCCAAAAGTACGTACAACCTGTTGCAAGCTATTTCTTAATTAAGTTCTACGTATTATTTTTAGGACCCTAAAGTTGGGATTGTTAGATTCGAATTTCCTTAATGATATATATTCTCTATATTTTTTTCAATATCACTATTAAAGTATAGACATAACATATCACCTTATTGATTTCTAAAGGCGTTTTGAACGCTAATAATCCCAGCTTTGGAATCTTCAGCAACAATAATATGACGTGTAAAATTAGTGCTCACTTATTTTCAATATGTCTACCAATTTCAAGTCAACAATGTTTGACTGGCCGACTTAATTACATGGTATCTTTCTCATTACATATGAATGATGATGCTAGAACAGTGAACAAAAAAATACACTATCTATGCATAATAATAAGTTCCTACATCTGAAGTTGGTGAGTAAAAGTGTAAGTGACTCAATGATGCTACAAATAAAATAAACGCCTCTCAAGTTCATAAAATAATGAGATGAAACTTACTTATTGCACGTAAAGGTAAAGTTGGAAAAGTGAATGAAAACATACCACAAATATGTGATAAATAAATTGTTGCATCATAAAATTAGCAAGTGAAATTATTGTTGACTTTATAACTGCATGATAAAAATAAATATCTCAAACGTTGGAATATTGGGCGCCAAATTTAAGAGTCAAATTATTCTCATCCACGAGCCCCAAAGGCAAAATCAATAGGATCCAAAATGCCTTTTCTAAATTTTAGAGGTGTTTGCTTTATTTGTAGCACCATAAGGTTATAGATACTTTTTCCAATGCCATCATTCACATGTGATCATTGAAAATAAATACTCCCAAAAGCTAGTATGCCAAGAGTAAATTTTAAGACTTTGTTTGGACTTTGAAAAATTTGGTGGGGAAAAAAAAATTTTAAAAAGTTACTTTTTTTCTTGTGTTTGGGTTAGAGAAAATCACAAAGAAAAAAAATATGGAGGAAAATTAGGTGGAAAATTTGTTAGAAACAAGTGATAAAATTTTCCTCATAAAATTATGAGGAAAGTTTGAGGAAAATTTTCAACCTCCTCCAATCTCACATCGCTTAGATGACATCAATATGATTTAAGTAGCTCATCAACATTCAAATTTTTATCAAAATTCTTATATTTTTTCCTCAATCCAAACAAGAGAAAAAAAATTTATTTTCTCCCTACTTTTTTTTCCTTCATATTTTTTTTCCTTCAACTTTTCTTTCCACTAAATTTTTTAAGGATCAAACAGAGCTTAAAGGTTGGATTATTTCCATATAAACTCCCAAAGTTGGGATTACCTGCGTTCAAAATCCCTTTCTTGTTTCATTTTTGAGTTTTGATGAGTTTTGAGTTATATAAGATTTTTGGATGCCAATACTCCCGCATTCAAGGTTCCTCCACTCGAATAATCTAGCCTTTAAAATTGGAGCTTAGCATTCCGGCCTTCAGGGAAGTTTATTTTTAATATACACAATGAAGTCAACTTCTTTTTTACCCACCAATTGGACAACATACTATTCGTTTTATCACATGTTAATGATATACATTCCTTTATTTTTTTAGAGACCACCATTCATGTGTGATAAATAAGTTACCATCTTATTAATTTTTAGATCTTAGCGGCATTTATTTATGTTTAGTACCACTGATTCATTTTTCCAACACCATTATTCATATGTGATAAGTAAACTATTTATAATTAAATTACCTAGTCAAAGTGTTCTTGGCTTAAAATTGATACATTGAAAACAATACTCCGAATGATCAACATGATAAGTATTAATTTTAAAGGCCCAAATTATTATTTTTTAAAACTCCCAAAGGTGGGATCATCTACATCTAAAGCCCCAATCAACTAATATTATATCATGTGCATAGTTCAGAGTATAACAAGATAATACAAATAAGCATTTTGACTATCCACAGGATAAACATTTTATATGTGATGAGGAAAAGTTTTTAAAAAAAAAGTAGACGAAAATTACAAGATAAGCTATACAAAGTAGAGAGAAAATGCTAAAAAGGGGGGAAAAAAAGCAAATATTGATGAGATTACAAGACACAGATACGATCAGAGTCAAGAGGAAAGAAAAATTGGGAGGGGGGAGGTCAATCATGTCAAAGCTTAAGAAAAAATCAAATAACAGTAAATACACGATGAGCAAAAATAATCGAGTGTTGCGCGCTTCGAACCCAAAATCTCATCTAATCTAATTTCAACATAAATCTATGTATATACAACACGAAATTATCACTATAACCCCAACATCAATTACTAATCTTCTACAAATGCTATATCATAGTTCTTAGTCTACTTAGCCTTTACTGCATGATAAACTACATACCAATGCCACTCGGTTTCAGATACACATGACCACAAACCCACGTTGTGAGGAGTGCTACACTTAGATTGAAGACAACAAACATGTCTACGTTGATGCCCTAAAGCAGTGGAAATATGGATCTTCCTAGAAAACAAGAGCTTGGACTTTATGCAAGATGAGTTGGACTTCATGGAGTGGTTTTTCCACAACACACGAGGAACTCATGCTGATGCTTACTAGGCTACTAAGTTGCTACTCACCATATGATACTTATGGAAGGGGAGATGCTTTACCTGCTTTGATATAAGGGAGGACACCCCGATAGATAAAGGGACATTCTTGCCGTATAGAGTTAAAGAGGTCATTCAGGCGCTAGAGGAAAAAGAAGCTGACCGAAATTCACATCAACAATGCAACAGAACAGAAGAACTTTGCGCTAAGAATGGATCCCCTCTACGCTACAAAAAAAAAAGGGTATTCCTCCATGTTATTATACGAAGGGAGCCATGGATGAGGCCAGAGAGAGAGAGAGAGAAGAAGAAGAAGAAAGAGAGCCGAATACATTCTTGCTGTAAGAAAGAGAGTGCAGGTTGCTATTCTGTTCTTATTACAACCATACATGTATACATGTAATAATAGGCAAGTTGTTATAACTAACTTCCCTAGATTCTTGCTAAGTAATTGCTAACTAACTTAGCTAGCTTCTTCTATCCTCATCACCCCCCCTCAAGCTGGAAGGGTGAGAAACCATTCCAAGCTTGCTCAGGATAAGGTTTTGCTGAGGGGAAGGTATGATGTTGGTGAGGATGTCGACGAGTTGCTCATGGGTAGGCATGTAGGATAATTGCAATAATCCTTTTAATACCTTGTCTCTGGTGAAGTAACAATCTATTTCAATATGTTTTGTCCTCTCATGAAATACAGAGTTTTTTCCAATGTGGATGGCAGACAGATTATCACAATACAGAGTGACAGGTTTAAGGGATGATACTCCAAGTTCTTCCAATAGTCTTACTATCCAGGTTACTTCTGAGGCTGCTTGAGACATGGCCCTGTATTCTGCTTCTGAGGACGACTTAGAAACAGTGTCTTGCTTCTTGCTTTTCCAGCTAATTGGAGAATTGCCAAAGAGGATTAGATAACCAGTGACAGACCTTTGGGTTGAGGGGCATGCTGTCCCGTCTAAATCTGAATATGCTTGTAGTGTTAATTTGTTTGCTCCCTTAAGAAGTATACCAGCACCAATAGTGCCTTAAATGTATCTGAAAGTGTCTTGTAAGGCTTTGAGGTGGGAAGTTCTAGGCTGTTGCATGAATTGACTGAGAGTTTGGGCTGTGTAACTCAAGTCTGGTCTGGTATGAGTGAGGAAATTTAGCTTTCCAACAAGGGTTCTATATAAAAAAGGGTTAGGTAGTAGTTCACCATCATCAGGGTTGAGTTTGCAGTTTAGGGGTAGTGGAGTCGATACTGCAGTGATAAGTAAGGGTCCACATTCCTTCAGTAATTCATTAGTGAATTTCCTTTGGGACAAAATGATGCCTTCAGCAGTGTTAATCACTTCCAAGCCAAGAAAATAATGAAGTTGGCCTAGGTCTTTGATGCCAAATCAGTCATTTAAATGCTGTTTGAGATGGAGAACTTCTGAATAATTGGAGCCTGTAACCATGATATCATCAACATAGACTGCAACTATGGTGATATTAGTAGAGGATTTGTTGTTGAATAGGGAATAATCATATTTGGACTGTTGATAACCCAGAGTAAGAAGAGTTTGAGTGAGCTTAGAGGACCACTGTCTGCTAGCTTGCTTGAGGCCATATAGTGACTTTCTTAATCTGTAGACTTTGTTGAATGGGTTAGGTATGCCTTTTGGAACCTCCATGTAGACTTCTTCATTTAATTCCTCGTGTAAAAAAGCATTGTTGATATCTAGTTGATAAAGGGGCTAGTTTCTGGATGCTGCCAAGGCAATAATACTCCTGATAGTCGTCATCTTCACAACTGGAGAAAATACCTCATGATAATCAACCCCATATTGTTGAGTAAATCCTCTAATGACCAATCTAGCTTTGAATCTCTCCAATGATCCATCTGACTTAAGCTTTACCTTGTAGACCCACTTGCTACTTATGGCCTTCTTTCCAGGAGGAAGATCCACTAAATCCTAAGTATTGTTGTTGTTTAAAGCTTCAATCTCTTTGTCCATAGTTGTAATCCATTCAGGTTGTTTGGTTGCTTCCTCATAGTTCTTGGGTTCAGAGTACTGTGACAGTTGAGCACGAAAAGTATGGAATTCTACAGGAAGAGTGTTAGTCTGAATTATACCACCAAAAAAATCCTACAAATGTGCAGGTTGTTTATGTGTCCTTGTTAATCTTCTAAGAGGCTGAGAGGAATGGGAATTTATTTGTGAGGGATTATGAGGAGAAAGATTAGGGACGGATTGATTGGGAACAGGTGAGGAAGTAAAGTCAGAGGTATTGCAGCTGCTTGGGGAAGAATTGGAATTGTTTTGTGGATGTATGACAGCTTCAATACTAAAAGGATCAGGGGTGTATAGTGATAAGTTCAATGTGTCAGGAATGTACTCTGAAATAGCAGGTAAAGGAATGTCTGAAGAGTGAGGTAAAGAATGAAAAGGAAAAATTGTCTCATGGAAGATCACATCTCTGGATACTATGACCTTCTTGGCTTTGAGATCAAAGAGTTTGTAGGCCTTTTGATTGAAGGGATAACCTATAAAAATGCAAGGATTTGAAGAATGGGAGAAGGCATTCTATTAATTAGATAAACTGCAGTTAAGAGAGCATCTCCTCAAAATTTATTGGGAACATTAGACTGAAATAATAAAGCTCTTACAACCTGTAATAGGTGTTGATGCTTCCTCTCAACAATGCCATTTTGTTGAGGAGTATCTACACATGTAGTTTGATGAACAATGCCTTTGGTTCTATAAAATTCTAATGCTGCAGAGTCTTTGAATTCTAAGCCATAGTCTATTCTAATGATTTTAACGTAAGCTGCATATTGATTTTCAATATAAGTAACAAATGTTTTAATCAATGGGAATGCAGAGCTCTTTGTGGCCATTAAGTGTGCCCAAGTTGCTCTAAATTTATCATCCACAATTGATAAGAAGTAAACAGCACCATCATAAGACTTATATGGACAAGGTCCCCAAATATCAATATGTAGAATGTCAAAACAATATTTAGCTGTGGTAATACTCAAATGAAAAGGCTATCTATGCAGCTTAGCCAGAGGACAAACTTGACAAACACCATGACTAGAGTTGGTATAAGAGGGTAAAACTACATTTTTAAGTTGATCAAAAGGTAAGTGACCTAATCTTTGATGCCACAACTCAGAACTTGACAGACAAGCAATAGAAAACTTCTTATTGCCTAGATTAAGTGCTTCCAAGGTAGCTTGCTGAACTGCAGCACCCTTTTCCAATAAAAAAAGACCTTTATGTTCTTTACCAAGGAGTAGTTCCTTTTGCATGGTGGGGGCCTAAAGTACATAGGAATGTGGAGTAAAAATTACATTTGCTGAAAATTGGTTAACTAATTTACTAACAGTAAATTATATTGAAAAGTAGGTATGTAGAGAACATTATGGAGTTCTAATTTATCTCCAAAACCATGGAACCTGAATGTGTAATATTTGCCTTTTTACCATTTGGCATGGTAATAAACCAGGGCACATTCAGTTTCTTGACATTATGTAATAAAGAAAAATCATAGGTCACATAATCACTAGCTCCACTATCCACAACCCAAATAGTATTATTAGTGAATTTAGAAAGAAAACAGAAGGACTTACCTGCAAAGAAGCCAGCTACACTACCTGTTTCATTAGACTTGTCCATGTCAGTGGTGTGTTGTTGTAACAGTTGCATAAGCTGGTTATACTGCTCTGTGGTAAGTGCACGTGAATGAGTAGAGGAAACATCTGCTACAGTTTCTGTCTGTGCAACTGCTGCAACTCTTCTTCCCTTATACAGTCTGTGTCCAGAAGAGTAACCATGAAGTTTGAAACATCTTTGTGTAGAGTGTCCCGGTATCTTGCAGTGATCACAGAAATAAGACCTTCTTTTCTGAAAATTCTTATCTAGAAAATTCTTCTGCCTAACTTTGTAATTTCCAGAATTGGATGATACAAACTGCTGAATCATAGGGTTAGGAGTAGAAGAAAACCTTGATGATCCTTGATTATAAACCCTTTGCTGAAACTGACCAGACTTGTAAAGATCCCCAGATGTATAGCTGTGAAATGCAGCAGAGTTGCCACTAATAGAGACTGAGGCAGACAAGGACCTTTGCTTCTCTTCTTGTAACACAATCTGATATACTTGATCAAGACTAGGTAAGGGTTTGATCATCAGTATGTTTCCTCTAACATTTTTGTAATCTTCATGTAATCTAACCAAAAATTGCATTGCTTGTTGGTCATGTATCATTTTCTTAGCAGCTATTAAACTCACACAACGATGTCCACTTGTGACACATCAGGGTAGTGTAATGATACTATTGTAAGCATCCCAAAGTTTCTTAATCTGTGTAAAATACTCAGTGACTGATAAATGTCCCTGAGAAATAACACACAAATCTCTTTGTATTTGAAAAACTTTAGTATCATCAGCCTCACCAAAACGTTGCTCCAGTTGAACCCAGACATCCCTGGCAGTGGCAGAAAATAATATGCTCTGTCCTATATCCTTTACAATAGCATTCATAATCTAGGACAAAACTATGTTGTCACATCTCTCTAAATGCGCTATTAGATTTGTAGCAGTAGGCTTTGCACACTGCCATAAAACAAATTCCAATTTGTTTTTGGCCACCAAAGCAATTTTCATTACCTTTTTCCAGTGACTGTAATTATCCCCATTTAACAAATCACTAACCAAAATATTGTTGGGATTATCAGAAGGATGTATGTATAAAAGATGGGATGGCTCACTTAAATTTTCAACATACATCGCATTTGTGTTAGTTTCTTCATTCTCATTAACCACAACCATCTTCAATCTCACAAATTGATTAAGAACTTCAACAGAACAATCAAGAAGTAATGAATCAATAATCAAATTTCAAAGAATATGAAAGACTTGTATCAGGATACTCAGAAAGATAATTCCCAGGTGTGTACTAAACTAAGCTTCAAATTTCAGAGATGCCTTACAGATTTTGCAGAATCGCGATTACAGATGAATGAACAAAGCACCTCTTGTTGTATAATTCTGAGCAATCAGCAAACTCGAATATACCAGTAAACCGTATGCTCTGATACCATGTTATTATACGAAGGGAGCCATGGATGAGGCCAGAGAAAGAGAGAGAGAGAAGAAGAAGAAAGAGAGCTGAATATATTCTTGCTGTAAGAAAGAGAGTGCAAGTTGCTATTCTGTTCTTATTACAACCGTACATATATAATAATAGGCAAGCTGTTATAACTAACTTTCCTAAATTCTTGCTAACTAATTGCTAACTAACTTAGCTAGCTTCTTCTATCCTCATCACTCCACGCTTATTTAACCACACATGGCGAAGTCTAGTGGAAAAAAACGTAAATATGAGGACCCAGAATTATCTCCACATATAATAAGTGATGAAAAATATAACCACTCTTAGAAGAGTGGTAGTAATTAATTAAGGAATGTCAACGCATATTAAGTGTGGTGACTCGTATCTCAAGAATAGGAAACATTTAACACAGATATTATGTGTGGTAGAATGTTTTTTAATTTTTAAGAAAATTTAGTTAACAAATGAAGTTAAAAAAAAAAAAAAAGAAATGCAAAGGGTTTAGTGCATCGCCATCACAGTCGCGCCCATCACCATCACTCGCCCGTCGTCATTGCTCTGTTGCATTCTCTTGGCCAATCCACAGAAGAACCCTAGCGTCAGTTGTGTCCTCTCGGCGGCATCCCTATTGGCAGCGAAGTCCGGTGCTTTTTGATTGTCTCGCGCATCTGAAGTTGGCTATTTCTGCGCAGCTTTCGGTATGGTTCTTCCTCACGCCTAGCCATCGTCCTCTGCCTCTCGCTCAAACTTTCAAATTCCGCTGTCGCTTGGCCGCAGACAGCAAGGTCTCTGATCGGTTGTTCTTCCCAAGGTACGCATCATCAACCTCTTTCTCTTACTCTCTGAATTGTATGTTTTCAACCTTGAAATTTTGCAAGAATAGTCCAGTTGAGATGGTGCTTGGCAGCGTCAATTGAAATATAGTACTCAAGGTGTCTAGCAAATACTTTTCTTGAGATGGTAACAACATGATTTTGAGCTTAATTGAGATGGTAAAAACATACTTCCTTCTCTTGAAGAGTCTAATTCCTGCTCTCAACCTCCCTTTCTTTGTTGTGCTTTGGGACGACTTTTGGGGGCCACGTATGATGTGCTTTGTTGGTTTATATTGATAGATAGGGTAATATGACATCAGCCAACACTTAGGATGTATATGATAATTACAAATGGAATACTACAAAATTAACTAGCTTTGAACCATTGTCCTTAATAATGAGTTTCTTTGGATCTGTTATTTGGTTTGAAGGGGTTTTCTGATCACGTATGAATTTCATGTTATGTGATAGATATTTGCAATTGGAGTACTACAAAATCAAGTAATCAACTAGCCCTGAACCATTGTCCTTTAAGATGAGTCTCTTTGGATCTCCTGTTTAGTATAAAGTGGTTTTCTTATCATGTATGAGCTTCATGTTCTTACTGTTTGGTGTTTCTGTTGACTGGTTCAGTAAGCTGAACTAATTGATCATATATGATCTAGAATTTTTTGCTTAAATCAGACTAATAATGCATTTTGAAATCTCAGTTTGTTCTGGCTTGGAGATTGTATAAGCGAATACTTAAGCAATATATATTTTTGCATGGTAGCTTACATGATGTATGGAGGAAGATCGCTTGAAATCTACTCCCTTTGTATGATTTTATACTATTTGAATAAACGTACATTTGGTTGTATACTGAAAATTTGAATAAACCTAAGATTGTGGGTGATGGTGATGTTGTTGCAATCCTGTAAGTCTTGATATCCTGCAGCTATACAACCTGATTTTGATGCAACTATACAACCTCCTGCAGCTGGGTATCACATGACTCTGATAGATAGTTCTTGCTCCCTTCTATCTTCATAGCCAAAGGAACACCTCATCTAATACATTTTCAATTGTAACCTTATACTGTAAAAACAGGTTTAAAGGTAAATGGTGAGCGCACTCCTTTCCATTCCTTTCATTTTGGAATAACAGTGAGAGAATGAATAGCTAAAAATATTGCAAAATTATTATTATACTGATGGTCCCTTATTATTATAAAGATGATCATGGGTTTTCCCCATTTGATATGCGCATACCTAGATTAATCGGGAAGTTTGGTCGGTAAATGCTGATTAAGACCTGTGAAGTTTAGTTAATTGGACACACTCATATTATTGGTGAATAATTGGTATGATATATATTCAAAAGCATATGATTGGTGAATTGGACACACTCATATTACTATGTGGCGAAACATGATATAAAATGGTGTCTTGTTAAAATTGTTAGATGATTATTTCACTTAAAATATGTGGGTTTTGTATGGGTATAGGCAGTAAATGCACTTTACCCTTAATCTCCCTTCCTGACATTTAGTAGTGTGCATTGGCTTGGCAACTATTAAACAATCCTTGCCTTCTGCTTAAACATATACTTATGTGGTCAATAACTTGGTCAGATTCTTTGTCATGAGTTTCTTCATTTATTTGTGAAAGGTTTAAGTGTTTCGTTTTTAGAGTATTCTTGCCATCTAATTGACCTCAGTAGGTGCTTTTCTCTTTAGTTATACAAATTTCTAATGATCATCATACTAACCCCAAGTACATTACAACCGCTATTAAAGTTCTAATTCAAGGTTTGTGTGCTCCATGATTTCCCACTAGTTCATTTTAGAATTTCGGAGTGCATGTCTATTCTTTCCTTTTAACAAAGATTCCCATAGTAATTTTGCCCTGCAATATTCAGTTATAATCCTCTATTTCTTAACAGTTTTTAATATTTCTTGTTGTTTTATAACACGTTTCCCACCGCTTTTAATTTAATGATTTTAAACAAATCTACAATTTCTTATGGCGCCTATTAACTAAGAATCGACTCCGTAACTTATATACAATACAATTAAAATCCTAATATTCCCAAAAATAGCCGACAAACAGAAAAGGTGCTGAAAAAGAATCCTTATTTAGTTAGAAAATACACTCGTGGTAAAAAGAAAGTTTTGACGCTTTGTTATCTTGCGGGCATGGTAAATATGGTCTTATTTTTCATGTCATCTCAATTTTAATATGATATATTCAATCGCATGTTAACAAGTTGAACATAATTACAATAGGTATTAAATGCATGCAATTACAAAGCTGATCCCCAGATGGTTGACAAGGTGTTGCTTGAGAGGCTGCAAAATGTCAACATTGTGAGTTTTGTTTAAAAATTTTAAATGGCATGTTGTTATGGTGATGCGTTGTTTGATTTGCGTTGTACTTTGAAATGCCTTATCGTGACTTATTCGATTCTTGAATTTTTTTCATGGCTATAAGTTGGATTTGTGTTGGATACTCCACGCGTGTAGCCTGGTGAGTTGATTTGCTCCAGCTTGTGGCCATTGAGATTGTAAATAGTTTGTTATTGTATTTATGACATATTGTAAAAGGAAAATAGTCAAGTTTTAGGGAAAACTTTGCCAAAAATTTTTCAAAATTAGGGAATTTACTAAAAAGACAAACTTGAGCAAAAGGATATTGCATAATATTTTTAGAGCGGGAGTACATAATTGTGAAGGCTAATAGATATTACATCTTGCAACTTTTTTAGAAGTTTTTTTCTATTAGTAGCGTTCTTTGTTGTATACTTACCTTTAATGTATGGGCTCGATGATTTCAGGTTGAAACCAAGGGCAGCATATCGCAGCATCGGATATAATGTTTGAGTTCGTGAAGTGTTCATTTGAAGTTATAGAGTTATACATCATCTCATTTGTTCTATTTTGTTTCAATCTTACATATGTGTATTTTTTCACACAAACTCAATTTATAAGTAGTGGGTGCATACTTTAGGTATGTTGAATTCAATTTCGTATGTACTTTTCATTATGTGATTGAACACTAGTTATTTTGAAACTTAATTGATGACAATTTATTTATAGTTATAAAGTCATCATACTTTTTGTATCATTTACATTATGATCAAATATATATTCTCTCTCTCTCCGTCTCTCTCTCTATGAATATATATATATATATATATATATATATATATATATATATATATATATATATATATAATGCATTAGTGAATATAAACTATTTGCATTCTTTCAAATGCAATGGCTTTTTATTTCTTTTATATACAATTTTTTCCACCAAAATTAGTTATCCACTTATAGCATTTCAAGTTAGTTATCAAATGTATAATGCCACACTTATAAGCGAGGGAGTGGTCAAAATAATTTTTCTCTCAAAGGATACACTGGCCACGGATATAAGAGATGGTAACCTACCTACTCCTATAAGCATGATAGATGACACCGCATTCCATGGATATAAGCGTGGGTACTGCACAATTTGCCACGTTTATTAAGCGTGGTGAATTTTTTCCCACTAATAGCCTATGCACGCTTACCTTAAGCGTGGCGAATATGCCATGCCACAGATATAAGCGTAGAAGGACGCAAATTTAAGTATGGGTAAATGCAATATTTCTTGTAGTGCTGGGGGCTGGGTAGCTCTTAATTCAGATGGGGCCGCCAAAGGAAACCTGGGCCCGGCTGCTGTAGGAGGAGTCCTACGTGATAACAAAGGCGCGTGGCTGGTGGGCTTCACCGAGCATCTGGGTAATTGTTCATCAATGAAAGTGGAGCTTCGAGCGGTACCACTAGCTTAGGATTCAAGGGTCCTAGTGGGGATGATGCAAGGCATCATGGAATGGTGCCTTCATTGCAGATTCATACTCAAACAATGCAAAGATTTGATTGCATGGGTAGGCTGGGTGACACATTGCTTTAGGGAGGTTAACCAAATTTCATATTCCTCCATCGGAAGCCACAGATGCTATTTTCACTGATTGTGTAGGGGCTGCTTGGCCCAGGATTAATAGAAAGTAATAATACTTAATTTGGGGCCTAGCCCCTCTTCAGCACCCAAAAAAAAAAAGTTCTTAGTCTACTTAGATAGGTAGGCTTAGAGACATAATTTTTGAATATAGAGACAATTGAAAATAGGAAAATATTTAAAGAAAAAATAAAAATAAGGTTATGTCTTGTGGTAAGCCTAACAAGGTAAAATTTTATACTCTTCTAAGAAATAGAACATAGATACAGAACCCACATGAATAGCATCGGACCTACCTAACTAGGTTGGCCAAGATTTAAATAATGAATATTAGAAAGTTATTGTCGTCCTCAAAGTCAACGTGCATATTTTATTAATGTATTTTTTTCTTTTTAACAAAATTTTGCTCTTAGTGGCTATCCTATCGTGTAAATGTGATCAATGGTCATACATAATTTGCTTTTATATATAAATATAAAGATAGACAAATTGTCAGACAAAACCAGCAAAGAAAAGAACTATATTATTAACAAATGAATCATTTCATTGGTAAAAACTATGGATTGATCTCTCAATATGAAAACATGCATGTTCTAAATAGTTTTGATGTCAATGCAATGCGTGGCATGCACTAGGCGGCGTGTCTTCTGAATTTGATGTACTCCTATTTTGTAACAAACATTAATATTAATAAATTAAACTTAGCATTTTATACATTAGAAAAATCTACAGATCGTTTAGTTTGACGGTGACCCATTCATTATTCATTTGAGCTATCCATTTTAGACCTTCTAATAAAATTTGTACATATATATATACATTGGCAGAAGAAGCAGAAATCGAAAAGCCGGCCAAAAATGGAGCTTCCTTGGCTAATCTCTCTCCTCCTCTTCTTCCTCACCATACTTAAATTCTCAAAATCCCACAAAAATGCTGCTAAACTACCTCCAGGCCCTCCAAAGCTGCCCATCATAGGGAACCTGCACCAGCTCGCAGCGAAAAACTCCCTCCCCCACCACGTCTTTGCTGAGCTGGCTAAGGTGTACGGTCCCATCATGCACCTGCGCCTAGGGGAGCTCTCGACCGTCGTGGTCTCCTCGGCTGAGATGGCGAAGGAGGTGATGAGGACCCACGACGCTGCGCTTTGTAGCCGCCCAAGCATCTTGGCGGGGGAGCTCGTCTTCTATGGCAGCTCCGATATCGGTTTGGCTCCGTATGGGGAGTACTGGAGGCAGGTCCGGAAGATCGCCACCGTGGAGCTCTTCACGGCTAAGCGGGTCCAGTCGTTTCGGCCCGTCAGGGAAGAGGAGGTTGCCAACCTTGTTAAGTCCATAGTCATAGAGGAAGGGTCCGTGGTCAACCTTAGCAAGATGCTCTTTGGGCTTGCGTTTGACATCACCTCCAGGTAATCATGTTAATGCTACGGCACTTACATATTGGATGAATTGATAACTTATTTATCATATGTGAATGATATATTTTCCACCCATATATCCTATCAATATACCGCAATTGAATCAATCGTAACTTGATGTACGTATTGGATGATTTGATAACTTATTATCATATGTGATTGGCATATACATTTTACAGCGCTGTTATCCACTTGTGGTAAGTTAGCTATAATCTCATGGCATTCTGTATTTCAGAGGCTATTTATTTTATTGGTAATACAGTTGAGTTATAGACGTTTTTGATTATTGATTTTAGACCCAGTAGCTTGCTTAATTATCACATAGGGATATTATATTTTTCTTTACTTTTATAACACCTTCATCCATATGCGATAACTAAACTAGTGTGTAATCAAATTGCCTAGTCAAAATATTGTTGACATGAAGTTTGTACCAAGTTAGAATGATTTTAGGGGCATTTACATCAAATAGTGTTAAGTTTCTTCACATGAATTGGACCATATATAAAGAGTTACGCATACATAAATTTAAATGAGATTCCAACTCAAAAATAAATGACAATAGATAGACCATCTTATAAACTTATATACATGTTCAAATCCTTTAATTTTATTACTATAGAACATACCTAAGGATGACAATGGATTGAGCCTTGGTCGGGATCACATGAATCCAGACCCATATATTTTTCTGGACCTAAATCCAGACCCAATCTGAACGGATCTGAGAAGGTGGGACCTAGACCCAAACCCTGTGGGTCTAATGGATTTATGGGTCCTTAATAGATTCTGAGCATTGTTCAAATTAAAGAATTTTTGCAATAGATTTATTATATTTTTGCATATCCCAACATAAATTCTCACATTTTAATTATAGAGAATTGTATTTAAAAGATATGTTAG
This sequence comes from Carnegiea gigantea, assembly GCA_029747015.1. Taxonomy (NCBI): domain Eukaryota; kingdom Viridiplantae; phylum Streptophyta; class Magnoliopsida; order Caryophyllales; family Cactaceae; genus Carnegiea; species Carnegiea gigantea. Next base: position 101,913 of record JAKOGI010000179.1, on the reverse strand, counting down.
ACGTTATTATGGAGCCGTGGGCTTCCAGCAAAACGAGTACTCCATTTTAAGTATACAGTAGTTCGTATTATGAGAGCCATTAAGTCGTAATAAATAATATAGCAATATAATTAACTGATTTTGAGAATAGAGTAGTTCATATTGGAAGATGTTTTACAAAGAGTTCTTATAAGAAACACTTGCCAACCACACTAGGAAATAATCAGCTGGGAAGGAAGAATTACCATGTCATTTTTTTGTAATACAAATGGTCATCATGGTTATCGTATACTAGATAATAGTCATGTCATTAAGCATACAGTGAGAAAGAAAAGAGGGATTAACCAATCTAGTGCTCATGAGAGCCTTATTTTAAAAAAGCAAAATTATAAATATCTTGTGATCTTGCTATATACTTAGCCTTTTAATTAAGTGTTTTGTCTAGACTTAAATAACCTTACTATTCTGCACGAAATTGAAAAAATTATATAATTAAATAGGTAAAATGATGTTAGCATTTATAGATTGAAAAATTACTCTTCATTGATAGGTCGATTCCACAATAATTCCATTAGCACTCATTAATTATAACCAGTAAATACTAAGATATCTCAATTAATAAATAATTGCACTTATTAATGAAAATTTTGTAAAATATATTAATTTAAATTAAGATGAAATACTAAAATATATTAATTTAAATTATAAAGTATATTAATTTAAATTCAGACAAAATATTTGAAAAGTATATTCCAACGAAATATTTAACACGATAAGACCACTCGATGCGTCAATTGCGCCATGCACTTAAGTTGGCCTGAAAACTAGATAGGTGGCTATGGGCTCACCGGGCATGTTAGTAAGGTTCTGCAGATCACCCCCTGCGGCAACAAAAAAGCTGGGCTGTCTTTTTTTTTTTTTTAAAAAAAAAGTTTAGAATAGAAAATATTGGTTTAAAATAATCTAAAAGATAAGTTAAATATGTAAAAATAATTTAAATTGTACAGCTTGCGCAATGCATATCGAACTTTTAATTTTTTTTGGTACTAGTGGTGACATATCAATTTCCTTATAAAACTTATATTCCGTCAAGTAAAGTGTTACAGTCAATTTTTGTTGGTAAATAAATTTACTTTTACCAACTTATATGAACTTATACGAATTCTTACCAATGTCTACTAATTTTTATTAAAAAAAAAAGACAATCCTTTTTTGCTCTAATGAAACTTTACCAATTTCTACCAATTCTAGTAATTTTTACTAACTCTTTCCAATCTCTTTCAAAAATTTTTATAAAGAAATTCTCACTCATTTACATTTCTTACTAACTCCAACTTCTCTCAACTTCTTTCAATTTTTTCAACCTTAACCAATTCCTACCAATTACTCAAAAAAAATTACCAACTTCTATCAATTTCCACCCATTTCTATTAATCTTTGTCAACTTCATCCATTTATCAACTCCCATTTACCTGCCAAAAGGGCAGACCCTTGATCTACTCCATATTTTGATACGTGTTGAGACATGATTTTTAATATAATGTTGTTATTCAAGATATTATATTAAATATTTAACTTTATTTGTGATATTTTTAAACATTTTTTTTCATGTAGCTAAGTGTTTATCTTCACATTACTTATGCGATAGTTTAAAATAAAACAAAATGCTTAAAATAATATGCACATTTCTCGATATACACAATTTCAGCATTCTTTGTGATACAAAATGAGTTTTCAGTAAAATGAGCATTCGTAGATCACATGGCTGAAAGTGTAGTTTACGCGTAGTGCACATGACACAGTTTGAATATTTCACACTAATCACTTTAATTCGAATTATTTTAAGCTAATTCAGCTTTAAAATATAGTGCATCTTGAACCTGTAAAACTATTTATCTACGAAGAAACTAGTGAATGATGATCTGGAAAACAGGGCTAATGTCATAGTGGCATGCGGGTGCCTCATATGCCTTGCATGCTCCTCCCTTGACATGCATAGAAGGCAAACCATGGGCTGTTGGTCTTGGGGAACGTTCCTCCAATGTTGAAGTCACGCGTCGGATGAAGTTGATAAACGGCAAAGACAATAGTTTTGAAGATTCGACCTTTTAGGAGTAAAGAATGAATCTTTAGAGGAAAAAAAAATGAAAAAAAGGAAAGGAATCTGTTGGGTTTTATGACCCAAAATCTCGAGTATCGGCACGGGGAGCCCATGCTGCACAGACACGGGCGTGCCAAGACGAAGAGCCGAAGACGAGCGGGACAGAAAATTGGCACGGGGGTGCCGTGCCATATGGCACGGCCGTGCCATGTGACACGGGGTGACCGTGCCACGGGGCACGGTCGTGCCACGTGTCTTTTCGCCGCCTCTTTCGGATGCGGCTAGGGTTTCTGTCTTCAAGGAGGACTCCTCTGCGGCGGCTAGGGTTTTTCCAAGAAGGGGAAAAAACCCTATTCTTCAGGCCCTATAAAAGGAGGGTCAAGCCTAGGTTTCAAAACACTCCAGTATAGAAAACACATTGAGAGAGTGAGGTTATTTGTGAGAGAATTCAATTGAGAGTATTGTAATTCTGCTCTTAATCACTGAAGTGATTGTGGTGTACCACTCTGCTCATAGTGAAATTTGTCGGTGTGCTGTCGCCGTCCGTGGTTTTTTTCCCACATTGGGTTTCCACGTAAAAAATTCTCTGTGTCCTTTATTCTTGTTTTTCATTGTTGCGTTGTGTTCTTGGTTGAATTCTGTTGCATTGTCACATCCTATTATTTCCTTATATTCCTAACAAGTGGTATCAGAGCGAGGTTATAGGATGTCTTCAATTATGAAGGTGGACATACAGAAATTCGACGGGGAGATTAGCTTTAATCTCTGGAAGGTGCAGATGAGGGCAGTCCTCATCCAGCACGGGCTGTGGAAGGTCCTGCAGGGGCCTCACGTTAAACCCGCAGGCACAACGGATGAAAAGTGGGCTGAGGATCAGCAGAAAAGGCGTGGGAAGTTGACAAATGAGGAATGGGAGGAACTGGAGCTGAAGGCAGTTTCAGCCATACAACTATGTCTGGCACCTCACGTGCTCCGCGAGGTTCTTGATAAGGTAACTGCTGTTGACCTTTGGGCTAGGCTAGAAGAACTATATATGACAAAGAGTCTAGCCAATAAGATCAGGCTAAAAGAAAGGTTGTACACCTGTCGTATGGCTGAAGGTACGCCTGTCCAGAAACATCTGAATGATTTCAATTCAATTCTAGTTGATTTGGAAAGTCTGGATGTAAAAATTGATGATGAGGATAAAGCCATCTTGCTTGTTGTCTCACTACCCCCTTCATATAAACACTTTAAAGAAATCATGCTGTATAGTAACACAGATACTATATCGTTTGAGGATGTCAAGGCTAACCTTCTTTCAAAAGAAAAGTTTGACCATGACATTCATACTGACCAGGGTGAAGGGTTGGCAGTTAGGGGTAGGACAACTGAGAAGAAGGGAAACGGTAATAGGAAGAGCCGTTCTAAATCGAGAAATCCTCATGCTAATAAAACCTGCCACTTTTGCAAAAAATTGGGTCACATAAAGGCTAATTGTTGGAAGTTAAAGAACAAGACTGAAGAAAAGGGTAAAACTGCTACTGCTGACTGTGTGGTAGAGTCTGAGTCAGATGGGGATGTACTGCTTGCTACTTCTTTAGCTACCACCTCTGGGAGAGGAGTGAATGATAATTGGGTTTTAGATTCTGGTTGCACGTTCCACATGTGTCCTCGTAGGGACTGGTTTATAACTTATGAACCTGTGGAGTCTGGGGTTGTACTTATGGGCAACGATGCTGAATGCAAGGTTGCAGGGATAGGTACAGTTCAGATTAAAACCCATGATGGCACTATTAGAACCTTGTCTAAAGTGCGTCACATTCCTGATATGACTCGTTGCTTGATCTCTTTGGGTACTCTTGAGTCTAATGGTTGCAGAATCATCATGGAGAATGGAGCTCTAAAGGTGGCTAAAGGAGCCATGGTGATGATGAAGGGACTGAGGCAGGGCAGTCTCTACATCCTGCAAGGAGCCACAGTTACAGGAGTAGCTGCGGTAAGTACAGCAGATGAGACAATGTTATGGCACATGAGGCTGGGCCATATGAGTGAGAAAGGGATGACCATTCTGGGTAAGAAAGGTTGTCTTGGTAACGCAAGTACGGGTAAGTTGGATTTTTGTGATCACTGTGTATTTGGGAAACAGAAAAGGGTAAGTTTCTCAAAGGCTAGTCACCGTACTCAGGGGGTCCTGGACTACATCCATTCTGATTTGTGGGGTCCCTCTAAGGTACCTTCGATGGAAGGTAAGCGTTACATGTTAACATTTGTTGATGATTTCTCACGGAAAATTTGGGTGTATTTCTTGAGACAGAAAAACGAGACATTCTCAATGTTCAAGAAATTCAAGGCTCTGGTTGAGAACCAGACTGGCAAAAGGATCAAGAAACTCAGGACTGATAATGGCCTGGAGTTTGTTGAATCTGAGTTTGAAGAGTTCTGCACCGCAAACGGCATAGCCAGGCATAAAACCTTGGTCGGGAAACCACAACAGAATGGGGTCGCAGAACGAATTAACAGGACATTGTTAGAGAGAGCAAGGTGTTTGCTTTCAACTGCTGGGCTTTGGGATCGCAAAGCGTTTTGGGCTGAGGCCATTTCTACGGCCTGCTACCTGGTGAATCGATCACCACACTCCTCCATTGAGTTTCAGATTCCAGAAGAAGTATGGTCAGGTAATCCTGTTGACTACTCTAATCTCAGGGTATTTGGGTGTCCTGTGTATGCTCATGTAAATGAGGGAAAACTAGCACCTAGAGCAGTTAAATGTATGTTTTTGGGGTATGCTAGTGAATCTAAGGGGTATCGTATGTGGTGTCCTGATTCTAAGAAAGTAATACAAAGTAGGGATGTTACTTTCAATGAGTCTGATATATTATCTTCTGGAAAGAATGCTGCTGCTCCTTCTACTGGTGCAGGAACTCAGCAAGACACCAGCATGGAGGTGGAGCTGGAGACTGCTACAGCTCAAGGTGGAGCTGTTGAAGAAACTATGAGGGAAGTCCAGGTCACTGAGCCTGGGGCTATCAGCACTAAACAACCTCAGGAGGAGGTTGAGCACTCTATAGCACGTGATCGTCCTCGCAGGGAGATCAGAAGACCGGCCCGGTACAACGATGATGAAGGGCTGATAGCATTTGCACTTTCAGTTGCAGAGGAAGTGTCTGAAGGAACTGAGCCTTCAAATTATACTGAAGCCATCACCTGCCCAAGTTCACCCAATTGGGTTCTGGCTATGCAAGAAGAAATGGAAAGTCTGCAGAAAAATGGGACTTGGGAGTTATGTAACCTGCCTAAAGGCCGACGGGCCTTAACTGCCAAATGGATATACAAGAAGAAGGAGGGCATTCCTGGGGTAGAGGATGCAAGGTGGAAAGCAAGGTTGGTTGTTCGTGGTTGCAACCAACGGGAAGGTATAGACTACAATGAGGTTTTCTCTCCTGTAGTCAGACACACCTCTATTCGATTATTGTTATCCATTGTGATATTGTTTAACTTGGAGTTGGAACAGCTTGATGTAAAAACAGCCTTCCTGCATGGTGAGCTGGAAGAGGAGATATATATGAAGCAACCTGAAGGGTTTGCTGTTCCTGATAAGGAACACATGGTATGTAAGTTGAAAAAGTCCTTGTATGGACTCAAGCAGGCTCCTAGGCAGTGGTATAAACGTTTTGACACGTTTATGATTGATAATGGTTACATACGTAGTAGATATGATAATTGTGTATACTTTAGACAATATGGTGATGGGTCCTTTATATATCTACTACTGTATGTTGATGACATGCTAATTGCATCTAAAGATAAAAACCTGATTAGCATGCTAAAATCTCAACTCAGTAAGGAATTCGAAATGAAAGATTTAGGTGCAGCTAAAAGGATACTGGGCATGGAGATTCACAGGGATCGAAAGGAGGGAAAATTATACCTGTCTCAAGAAAAATATCTTGAGAAGGTATTAAGGAAGTTCAATATGAGGGACTGCAAGGCAGTGTCTACCCCTCTTGCTGCACATTTTAGACTGTCTGCGGAATGCTGTCCGCAAACAGAAGAGGACATCGGTAGAATGTCCAATGTACCATACTCCAGTGCTGTAGGGAGTTTGATGTATGCCATGGTCTGTACCAGACCAGACTTATCACATGCTGTAAGTGTGGTAAGTAGATATATGCATAATCCTGGAAAGGATCACTGGGAGGGTGTAAAATGGATCCTGCGGTATGTAAAGGGAACTGTGGGAAAAGGGCTGGTATTTGATAGAAACAAGGTTGCTACATCTGATGTAGTAGGGTATGTTGATTCTGACTATGCTGGTGATTTGGATAGGAGGAGGTCCATATCTGGGTACATCTTTACTATGTGTGGGGGCGCTATCTCTTGGAAAGCGTCTTTACAATCTATTGCAGCTCTGTCCACAACAGAAGCTGAGTATATTGCTGCCACTGAAGGGGTGAAGGAAGCTACCTGGCTAAGGGGACTGGTAATGGAGCTTGGGATACCACAATCTGCTACTGTGGTATATTCTGATAGTCAGAGTGCCATACATCTGACAAAGAATGATGCCTACCACTCGAAGACCAAGCATATCAGCGTCAAATATCATTATGTACGAGATACAGTTGCTGCAGGAGAAATAATGATGAAGAAAGTTCACACCTCAGAGAATCCTGCTGACATGCTTACAAAGCCACTACCTACAGCTAAGTTCGAGCATTGCTTAGACTTAGTGGGAGTTCACAGTCATTGAGAAGCCCTGCGGGGCATAGCCCCATGGGGGGCAACACCCTTAGGGGTGGACGACGGCGACGGAAAGTTGAAGATTGGAGATTTTGGTCCAAGGTGGAGATTGTTGGGTTTTATGGCCCAAAATCTCGAGTATCGGCACGGGGAGCCCATGCTGCACAGACACGGGCGTGCCAAGACGAAGAGCCGAAGACGAGAGGGACAGAAAATTGGCACGGGGGTGCCGTGCCATATGCCGTGCCATGTGACACGGGGTGACCGTGCCACGGGGCACGGTCGTGCCACGTTGTCTTTTCGCCGCCTCTTTCGGATGCGGCTAGGGTTTCTGTCTTCAAGGAGGACTCCTCTGCGGCGGCTAGGGTTTTTCCAAGAAGGGGAAAACCCTATTCTTCAGGCCCTATAAAAGGAGGGTCAAGCCTAGGTTTCAAAACACTCCAGTATAGAAAACACATTGAGAGAGTGAGGTTATTTGTGAGAGAATTCAATTGAGAGTATTGTAATTCTGCTCTTAATCACTGAAGTGATTGTGGTGTACCACTCTGCTCATAGTGAAATTTGTCGGTGTGCTGTCGCCGTCCGTGGTTTTTTCCCACATTGGGTTTCCACGTAAAAAATTCTCTGTGTCCTTTATTCTTGTTTTTCATTGTTGCGTTGTGTTCTTGGTTGAATTCTGTTGCATTGTCACATCCTATTATTTCCTATATTCCTAACAGAATCTTGTAATGTGATAGAGATGTGGCAATCTCCTATGATTTTCACTTCGGATTTGTGCCATCGTAGGTGGCAGGTGGCTACATATCTATAAGCTTAATAAATAAAGGGAATTGGAATTAGGGGTGATCAAACCTGAAATTCCAGCAACTGAAAATCAGTTAATTGGAACATTGGTTCCCCAAAATTTTGAACTAAAAACTGAATCAAAACATTTGGGTAACCGAATTTTTTAGTTTGGTAAAAATGTGAACCGTAATTGAACCAAAAAGTTCAATTAATCAGATTTTCGGTTTGGTTAAATAGATTTTCGATCACTTTTTTTTTTATTAATTTAACTATTTAAGACACCCAATATTAGTTTACATATTATTGTATGTTTAATCTTATCTTTAATAATTATAAAATCTACACTTGACCAATATAAATTTTTTTTTAATAAAAGTGTAAGTTTTTTTTTTTGGTTAACCGTATGGTTAACCGAATCTCAATTGGCCGAACCGAAACCGAAGCCGCAAAATTTTTTCAGTTTGGTTATTTTTAGAAAAATCAAACGGTTAACTAGTTTTTCGTTTTTCAATTTTCCGATTCGGTTTTTCGGTTTTGGTTTTTTCGCTCACCCAAATGTCATGGTCTCTGGAGGCTGAGGGTTTGACTAGAGATGGATTACTTGATTGACTTAAGCTGAGTTGGGCGATAATTGGGTTAGAGCCATGATTTTACTTCATCATTTAGCCTTCACATTTTGCCTGCACACGACTTGAGGCAGAAAGGTGGAATGTGGAGTAATGAGCTTGTAATCTCTCAAGCACTTTGCACGTTTTCGTAGTAAGGCCCTTGCGTTAGCGCGATGAATTGTAATGATCTTTCTGACTTAATGAGATGAACTTTTTGCTTGGTTTGTTTGCTTTGAGTGTGCGCACATCAAACTTCTTGAGGCTGAAAGAGCGAAGACTATCAAGGAAGGCAGTCTTCCCCTGTGCACAACCCTTAAGAGGAGGTTGAAAGTGCTAGCCTTTAGGCCTTGACAATAAAGCTATAAGGTGTGCAAAAAAAGGGAAGCATCCTTCCAAGGCACATCCTTTAGAACATATCAAAAGATCGCACCTTTAGGCTAGGGCCTAAAGGCGCGAGATTGCTAACATGGGCTAAAGATGTAAGGTTTGGCGAAGGGCACCATTCTCTTGTGGCAACTCTGTATAGGAAGTAGAGATTGACTCTTTCTCCCTTAAAGGGTAAAAATGCTCAGTGCTACTTGCTAAACTTGCCGAAGGGCAGTGCCTTCATATCACAACACTATGTAGGACACGAAAAAGTGTAACCTTTGAGCTCTTAGGGTTGAAATCACAAACGACTACACATATTTAATCAGTTAGTTCGAGCTCGTTTTTATGTATTCTTAACCAGTCATATGCTTGGTTTAATAGGGCTATGAATGTTTTCTTACTTCACAAGTCACTATCAAAATCTTAGAGATTGATATCAAATTCTTAATAATTCATATTCCATTTAAGTTGGTCTAAAAAAAAGATTGATAAGCGATTCAAATTATGTTACCTACATTATATTACTTAAATGGATATTATTTTTGGCCTTTGCTTGTCCATTTACGTTGGTCTCAAAAAATGTTACCAGGATAGCTTTCAACAAGAAGGGAACAGAGCAAGAAGAATTTAGAGCCTTAGCAGCTGATGTAGGAGAGATGGTGTCAGGAAGTTCAGTTTGTGACATTTATCCATCAGTTAAGTTTCTAAATTCAATCACAGGGACGAGGAGGAAGTTCGAAGAGTTGGTTAGAAGGTGCAATAAGATAGTTGATCCAATTATTCAGGACCACATCGCTATGAAAAAGCAAGGAAGACAAGAGGATCATGAAGATTTGGTGGATCAAGATTTGGTGGATGTTCTTTTGACATTTCACAAGGACAACGATGAACCCTCATATGGCTCTCAATTCTCACTCACCATGGACAACATTAAGGGTATTATCCTAGTAAGTTAATCGCCAGAAAAATTATTCTGCTTAAGCATATTAAATTCCATGAATGTATGCTTGGCAAAAGGTTCGGGTTAATTTCAAATCGTGACCTCGCTCAAGTGATCTTTAAATCTACTATTTGTTTTGTTCGATACATATTTCAACACATTACAACCAATTGGTATTAGTTATTAGGTGCATTTCATGTTGGCTCAGACATCGTGTCCAAATTGAATTCTTTAGATAAACTTGATCAATCAGATAGGGGATATAATAGGTGCTAGTTTGTGTTCTAGACAAAGTATTTAATTAAATATGTGATTAATAGCCAAATAAATTGATCAGTAGAATTGTTTGCATGTAGGAGCTGTTTGGTGCCGGAAGTGAGACTAGTTCGACAACAATGGAATGGGCAGTGTCTGAGCTATTAAAGAACCCAAAAGCAATGGCAAAAGCACAAGATGAAGTTAGGCGAGTGCTAAAATTTCGGGGGAACGATGTGGAGGATGAGACAAGCTTCACGGAGCTCAGGTACTTGAAACAAGTAATCAAAGAGACCTTGAGGCTTCATCCTCCACTTCCTTTGTTAGTCCCAAGGCTGTCGATGGAGCAATGCAAAATTCAAGATTATGACATAGCTACGGGAACTCGAGTTATTATTAATGCATGGGCAATTGGGAAGGATCCCAAGTGTTAGTTAGAGCCTGAACAGTTCATTCCAGAGAGATTTGAAGACTCTTTAGTGGATTACAATGGCACTCATTTTGAACTAATTCCTTTTGGAGCTGGGAGGAGAATATGCCCTGGCATGGGGCTAGGTTTGGCAATCATCGAGCAAGCACTAGCTAGGTTGCTCTACCACTTTGATTGGAAGTTGCCTGATGGGTTTGAACCTCAAGACTTGAACATGGATGAAACTTTTGGCACAGTAGCAAGGAGGAAGCACGAGTTACTTGTCATTCCTACAGTTCATCCTTGCTCTCTTACTGATTGATATTTCTCTCTTCCTTTTTTTTTTTTTTTTTTTTTTTTGGGTTTCTTAGTTTTCCTGTTTTCCACTTGGAAGAACTTTCATTACTTGTTGTTATGCGTGCATATACACACCAATTATTATAAACGATATGTGATTGGTTGCAGTATATTTTATTTTTGGTTTGTAAGTTTTCGCCTATATTCTTAAATTTTTTAATTATGCAGTGCGAAATGATAATATTCTATCAATTGTACCTGATGTGAGTATTTCCATATCTTATTGAAGGATATAGTTTAAGTCGTAGATCTCTAATAAATGAATAGCAAGTTCAATATAAAGTCATATATATACATATCTTATGACTACAATAACACTCATATCTTTATCTTATAAATGCAAAAATGGGTGAACTCCTCACAATTCAGGAAATTAGCAATCCTAAATTGTGGTGCAATCCTGCCCAACAGCTGCCCATTTAAGTAATTTAAAATTTAAACTGTTTTACAGCTTCCCTTCCCCAGATTTACCAGGGTATGTGATATTTTACACTGAGTGAAGAAATTGCGTAAAAAATACGAACTGCTTGTTACTTGCTACACCTTATGGGAAAATAAACTGCCTCGATTTCAGGATCATGCAGCCCCACGACATCACAAATACAACTAAACTTCCACCCAAAAAAAAAAAAAAAAACCATCAAGACTTTATCACCGTCTTCATTTCGAGAACGTGCAGTCCTACCAAATCACAAACACAACTGAACTTCCTAAACACCAAAAAAAAAAAAAAAAACCCAGCAAGATTTTATCCCCATATTCTGATTCAAACATCAAAAAAATTAATCACTTCATCCTCATAGCGACATCCCCAATTGTAGGCCGCTCAACCCAGTTAATTTTCACAGTTTGGAGTCTTTACTTTTCAAACCAGCATCCCATCCTTCACATCTGTATCCATCATCCTTTTCAATTAAGAACACCTCATTATTTTCAAAATCAAACTACTTTAGCCTCATTATCATCATTGAAAGGTTAGAACTGCAGCCCAATCTGCAACATCGCAACTAAGTAGAATAGATTATAGGTTAAAATTTTGTTGATGTTTTTTAAGTCATCTCTTACACTACTTACCATTCTGTTGCAGATATAAAGTTTAACATATTACTCAACACATTTCCACCACTTACTTTTGAAGTACGAACTGCTTACCTTTTGGCTTCCGTCACCCATTATAGGTATGTAATTAGTTGTCTCCCATAATTGCTGTGAATGAATTAATGTGTTTATTGAATCAAACATTTTGCCATCACATTTTCACCCTCTTCCCCAGTTTAGTACAGTCGTTTTCATCGAAGGAAATATACGAAAGAATTTTGACTGTTGACATACTGTACTCACAACCCCAAGGAAATAAACAACAAAAATTGGAAGCATACATATCAACTAATTGAGTTTTATTAATTTAACCCTGAAAATTATAATTATATTTTTTAAGTTTTGAATTGACACTAAATGAATGGATTTTTTCCAGTTCAGATAATCTACTCACTACTATGAAATAAAGAAAGTGTCTTCACATTTCACACAAAATACTTTTCACATTTGATATCAACATTTTTTTTTTCCCTCTTCTAAAGTATACAGCTCTAACTGTTCACATATAATACTTACCACAAGAAAATAAACAACATAATTTGGAGGCATACAAGACTACTAACCCAACATTCTTAATTTACCTCTGAAAATTATTATTATATTTTTTATGGTTCAACTACAAACTAAGTGGAAGGATTCTCTCAGTTTAGATAACCTACTCACCACAATTTAAGAGTGCAAGATTTCTGACACTAATATCAAATAATTTGCCCAGTACATCTCTAAATGATAAGCATACAAATGTAACAATTGATATAATACAACAGTTGATATAACTACAACTCAAAATTACCAGCAGCCCCCTCCACCCCCCCAAATAAAAGAACTTCAGATTATGAAAATGTATAATACAAATCTAATAGTTGATATCATGTATTGATCACCATATAATAAAGTAAATACTTTTTATTTTATTTTTGAAGCATACAAATTAACTAATTAATTGTCTTCATTAAACTCTGAAAGTGAAATTTATTTTTTCAATGTTCTGAATTTTACAAATGAAATACATTTTGCTTATCAAAATGTATACTACAAATATAACAGTTGATATCATCTATTTACCACAAGATAATAAACGAAATACTTTTCATTTTATTTGTAAAGCATACAAATTAACTAATTAAATTGTTTTCATTACCCTCTGAAAATGGAATTTATTTTTTCAATGTTCTAAATTTCACAAATGAGATAACATACTCGCCACACTGAAATCCCTAATTAAATACATGCAACAATTAAAATTCCTTAACAGCTCACATAAAGCATACAAGTCTTCTACAGCATACAACTCCAACAATTCAGCTAAACTATTTACCACAAGGAAATAAACAGCATAATTTGAAAGCATACAAAACTACTAACTCAATATTCTTAATTTGCTCTGAATTTTATTATTATTATATTATTAAAGTTAAACTAGAAACTAAATGGAAGAATTTTCTCAGTTGAGATAACCTATTCACCACAATTAAAAAATAAAACAATTCTCACACTAATATCAAGTAATTTGCCCAGTACATCTCCAAATTATAAGCATACAAATATAACCGTTGACATAATATAATGGTTGATATAACTGCATCCCAAAATTATTAGCAACCCCTCCCCCCCCCAAAAAAAACTTCAGATTATCAAAATGTATAACACATATTTGACAGTTGATATCATGTGTTTATTACCAGATAATAAAGTGAATACTTTTCATTTTATTTTTGAAGCATACAACTTAATTAATTAATTGTCTTCATTAACCTCTAAAAATAAAATTTATTTTTTCAATGTTCTAAATTTCACAAATGAAATACATTTTGATAATCAAAATGTACACTACAAATACAGCATTTTATATCATCTGTTTACCACGAGATAATAAACGAAATACTTTTCATTTTATTTGTGAAGCATACAAATTAACTAATTAAATTTGGAAGCATACAAAACTACTAACTCAATATTATGTTAATTTACCTCTTTAGATTATTATATTTTTATGGTTAAACTAGAAACTAAATGGAAGAACTTTCTCAATTGAGATAACCTACTCACCACAATTAAAAAATGAAACAATTCTCGCACTAATATCAAATAATTTGCCTAGTGAATCTAAAAATTATAAGCATACAAATATAACAGTTGATATAATATAACTGTTGATATAACTACATCTCAAAATTATTAGTAGGCCCTTCCCCCCCTCAAAAAATTCAGATTATCAAAATGTACAACATATATCTAACAGTTGATATCACGTGTTTACCACCAGATAATAAAGTAAATACTTTTCATTTTATTTTTGAAGCATGCAACTTAACTAATTAATTGTCTTTATTAACCTCTAAAAATGAAACAGTTTATATAATATAATGGTTGAAAGCATACAAAACTACTAACTCAATATTCTTAATTTCCTCTGAAGATTATTATTATATTTTTTACCATTAAACTAGAAACTAAATAGATGAATTTTCTTAACTGAGATCACCTACTCACCACAATTAGAAATTGAAACAATTCTCACACTGATATCGAATAATTTGCCTAGTACATCTCCAAATGATAAGCATATAAATATAACAATAGATATAATATAACAGTTGATATAACTACATTTCAAAACTATTAGCAGGCCCCTCCCCCCTCCCCCAATAGAAGAACTTCAGATTATCAAAATATATAATACATATCTAACAGTTAATATCATGTGTTTATCATCAGATAATAAAGTAAAAACTTATTCATTTTATTTTTGAAGCATAAAACTTAACTAATTAATTTTCTTCATTGACCTCTAAAAATGAAATTTATTTTTTCAATGTTCTAAATTTCATAAATGAAATATATTTTGATAATCAAAATGTATACTACAAATATAACATTTGGTATCATCTATTTACCATGAGATAATAAATGAAATACTTCTTATTTTATTTCTGAAGCATACAAATTAACTATTTAAATTTGGAAGCTTACAAAACTACTAACTCAATATTCTTAATTTACCTCTTTAGATTATTATTATTATATTTTTATGGTTGAACTAGAAACTAAATGGAAGAATTTCTCATTTGAGATAACCTAGTTGCCATCATTAAAAAATGAAACAATTCTCACACTAATATAAAATCATTTGCCCAGTACATCTCAAAATTATAAGCGTACAAATATAAAAGTTGACATAATATAATAGTTGATATAACTACATCTCAAAATTATTAGCAGCATCTCCCCCCTCCCCCCAAAAAAATTCAGATTATCAAAATGTATATCACACATCTAACAGTTGATATCATGTGTTTATTACCAGATAATAAAGCAAATACTTTTCATTTTATTTTTGAAGCATACAACTTAACTAATTAATTGTCTTCATTAACCTCTAAAAATGAAACAAGTTATATAATATAATGGTTGAAAGCATACAAAACTACTAACTCAATATTCTTAATTTCCTCTGAAGATTATTATTATATTTTTCATCATTAAACTAGAAACTAAATGGATGAATTTTCTTAGCTGAGATAACCTACTCACCAAAATTAAAAATTGAAATAATTCTTACACTGATAACGAATAATTTGCCCAGTACATCTCCAAATGATAAGCATACAAATATAAAGGTAGATATAATATAACTGTTGATATACCTACATCTCAAAATTATTAGCGGCCCCCTCCCCCCTCCTCCAATAAAAGAACTTCAGATTATCAAAATGTATAGTACATATCTAACAGTTGATATCATGTGTTTATCACCTGATAATAAAGTAAAAACTTTTCATTTTATTTTTGAAGCATACAACTTAACTAATCAATTTTCTTCATTAACCTCTAAAAATGAAATTTATTTTTTCAATGTTCTAAATTTCACAAATGAAATACATTTTGATAATCAAAATGTTTACTACAAATATAACATTTGATATCATCTATTTACCACGAGATAATAAACAAAATACTTTTCATTTTATTTCTGAAGCATACAAATTAAATAATTAAATTTGGAAGCTTACAAAACTACTAACTCAATATTCTTAATTTACCTCTTTAGATTATTATTATATTTTTTATTGTTAAACTAGAAACTAAATGGAAGAACATTCTCATTTGAGATAACCAACTCACTACAATTAAAAAATGAAACAATTGTCACACTAATATCAAATATTTGCCCGGTACATCTCAAAATTATAAGCATACAAATATAACAGTTGATATAATATAATGGTTGATATAACTACATCTCAAAATTATTAGCAGCCCCTTCACTCCCTAAAAAAATTCAGATTATCAAAATGTATAACACATATCTAACAGTTGATTTCATGTGTTTATCACCAGATAACAAAGCAAATGCTTTTATTTTGTTTTTGAAGCATACAACTTAACTAATTAATTGTCTTCATTAACCTCTAAAAGTGAAACACGTTATATAATATAATCGTTGAAAGCATACAAAACTACTAACTTAATATTCTTAATTTCCTCTGAAGATTATTATTATACTTTTCATCGTTAAACCAATGATGAATTTTCTCAGCTGAGATAACCTACTCACCACAATTAAAAATTGAAACAATTCTCACATTGATATCGAATAGTTTTCCCAGTATATCTCCAAATGATAGGCATACAAATATAACAGTAGATATAATATGACGGTTGATATAACTACATCTCAAAATTATTAGCTGCCCCCTCCCCCCTCCTCTAATAAAAGAACTTCAGATTATCAAAATGTATAATACAAATCTAACAGTTGATACCATGTGTTTATCACCAGATAATAAAGTAAAAACTTTTCATTTTGTTTTTAAAGCATACAACTGAACTAATTAATTTTCTTCATTAACCTCTAAAAATGAAATTTATTTTTTCAATGTTCTAAATTTCACAAATGAATACATTTTGATAATCAAAGTGTATACTACAAATACAGCATTTGGTATGATCTATTTAGTAGAAGATAATAAACAAAATACTTTTCATTTTATTTCTAAAGGATACAAATTAACTATTTAAATATGGAAGCTTAGAAAACTACTAACTCAATATTCTTAATTTACCTCTTGAGATTATTATTATATTTTTATGGTTAAACTAGACACTAAATGGAAGAACTTTCTCATTTAAGATAACCTACTCACCACAATTAAAAAATGAAACAATTCTCACACTAATATCTAATAATTTGCCCAGTACATCTCAAAATTTTAAGCGTACAAATATAACAGTTGACATAATATAATGGTTGATATAACTACATCTCAAAATTATTAGCAGCATCTGCCTCCCTCCCCCGCCCCAAAAAAAATTCAAATTATCAAAATGTATATCACATATCTAACAGTTGATATCATGTGTTTATCACCAGATAATAAAGTAAATGCTTTTCATTTTATTTTTGAGGCATACAACTTAACTAATTAATTGTCTTCATTAACCTCTAAAAATGAAACAAGTTATATAAAATAATGGTTGCAAGCATACAAAACTACTAACTCAATATTCTTAATTTCCTCTTAAGATTATTATATTATTTTTCATTGTTAAGGTAGAACTAAATGGATGAATTTTCTCAGCTGAGATAACCTACTCACCATAATTAAAAGTTGAAACAATTCTCACACTGATATCGAATAATTTGCCCAGTACATCTCCAAATAATAAGCATACAAATATAAAGGTAGATATAATATAACTATTGATATACCTACATCTCAAAATTATTAGCAGCCCCCTCCCCCCTCCCCCAATAAAAGAACTTCAGATTATCAAAATGTATAGTACATATCTAATAGTTGATATCATGTATTTATCACCAGATAATAAAGTAAAAACTTTTCACTTTATTTTTGAAGCATACAGCTTAACTAATTAATTTTCTTCATTAACCTCTAAAAATGAAATTTATTTTTTCAATGTTCTAAATTTCACAAATGAAATACATTTTGATAATCAAAATGTATACGACAAATATAACATTTGATATCACCCATTTACCACAAGATAATAAACAAAATACTTTTCATTTTATTTCTGAAGTATACAAATTAACTAATTAAATTTGGAAGCTTACAAAACTACTAACTCAATATTCTTAATTTACCTCTTTAGATTATTATTATATTTTTTATGGTTAAACTAGAAACTAAATGGAAGAACTTTCTCATTTGCGATAACCAACTCACCACAATTAAAAAATGAAACAATTCTCACACTAATATCAAATATTTGCCTAGTACATCTCAAAATTATAAGCATACAAATATAATAGTTGATATAACATAACGGTTGATATAACCACATCTCAAAATTATTAGCAGCCCCTTCCCTCCCCCCCCAAAAAAATTTAGATTATCAAAATGTATAACACATATCTAACAGTTGATATCATATGTTTATCACCAGATAATAAAGTAAATACTTTTATTTTGTTTTTGAAGTATAAAACTTAACTAATTAATTGTCTTCATTAACCTCTAAAAATGAAACAGGTTATATAATATAATGGTTGAAAGCATACAAAACTACTAACTCAATATTCTTAATTTCCTCTGAAGATTATTATTATATTTTTCATTGTTAAACTAGGAACTAAATGAATGAATTTTCTCAGCTGAGATAACCTACTCACCACAATTAAAAATTAAAACAATTCTCACACTGATATCAAATAATTTTCCCAGTACATCTCCAAATGATAAGCATACAAATATAACGGCAGATATAATATGACGGTTGATATAACTATATCTCAAAATTATTAGCAGCCGCCTCTCCCCTCCCCCAACAAAACAACTTCAGATTATCAAAATGTATAATACAAATCTAATAGTTGATATCATGTATTTATCACCAGATAACAAAGTAAAAACTTTTCATTTTGTTTTTAAAGCATACAACGTAACTAATTAATTTTCTTCATTAACCTCTAAAAATGAAATTTATTTTTTCAATGTTCTAAATTTCACAAATGAAATACATTTTGATAATGAAAATGTATACTACAAATATAGCATTTGATATCATCTATCTAACACGAGATAATAAACGAAATAATTTTTATTTTATTTCTGAAGCATACAAATTAACTAATTAAATTTGGAAGCTTACAAAACTACGAACTCAATATTCTTAATTTACCTCTTTAGATGATTGTTATATTTTTTATGGTTAAACTAGAAACTAAATGGAAGAACTTTCTCATTTGAGATAACCTACTCACCACAATTAAAAAATGAAACAATTCTCACACTAATATCAAATAATTTGCCCTGTACATGTCAAAATTATAAGCATACAATAACAGTTGATATAATATAATGGTTGATATAACTACATCTCAAAATTATTAGCTGCCCCTCCCCCCCCAAAAAAATTCAGATTATCAAAATGTATAACACATATCTAACAGTTGATATCATGTGTTTATCACTAGATAATAAAGTAAATACTTTTTATTTTATTTTTAAAGCATACAATTCAACTAATTAATTATCTTCATTAACCTCTAAAAATGAAACAAGTTATATAATATAATGGTTGAAAGCATACAAAACTACTCACCACAATTAAAAAATAAAAGAATTCTCACAGTGATATCAAATAATTTGCCCACTACATCTCAAAATGATCAGCATACAAATATAACGGGTGATATAATATAACGGTTGATATAAGTACATCTCAAAATTGTACGCATGCAAAATTTTCACATTTGATATAAGTAACAGAAGGGAACAGTTGAAAGCGTTCTCTTTTTCTTTGAAGGCATACAAATCAAACAAGGTAAAATTTTTCTTTGTTCACCACAAGGACATAAACCACATACTTTGAAAGCATACATATCAACTAATTCAATAGTCCTAATTTAACTCTGAAAATTATCATTATATTTTTTACAGTTTATCTAGACACTGAATGAATGAATGTTTCTGAGTTCAAATAATCTACTCACAACTATTAAATAAAAGAAAGCATTTTCACAAAATAGAAGAAAGTTCAGTTCATTTCATTTTATCTTTGAAGCATACACATTAGCTAATTATATTGCCTTCATTAACCTCTGAAGATGAAAAATCTCAATACATTGAAATGACTAAATAAATACATGAAATAATCACAGAATTTTCAGTTGATATAATCTATTTACCACAAGCACATAAACCACATAAATTGGAAGCATACATACCAACTAATTCAATATTCCTAATTTAACACTGAAAATTACAATTATATTTTTCACATTATAACTAGACACTGAATGAATGAATTTTTTTCAATTCAAATAATCTACTCAGAACCATTAAATAAAAGAAGGAATTTTTCACATTTCACAAAAAATACTTAAGGATAAACCTCAGACTTTAAAATAGTAAGTTTCAAGGTTGACTGGTTTGAAGTTTGTTTGATTTAACACATATTCGTATAAATTCATCGAGGCAGTTCAAAAAGAAATCCAAAGAAGTATACCTCCTCCCTTTCCTTCTAAGTCTCCTCAAATGCATCCTTCACGACCTGCAGAATCCAACAAAATGGCAGTTAGAACACAAAAATCCAACAACTCTAAATGAAATAACCCCAAATGAGATCCCACTCAAACATTAAACGTAGCCTTGTCTATCAAATGCTCACCTCATTAACCATGACATTAAGATAGTCTCCTCCTCCTTTGTCTTTCCAAACCTCCGATCTGCCCAAATTACGCCGAAAATGGCACCACCATGAACAAACCCAATATATGCAACAAAATATTTTAAAAAAAGAAAGGAAAGACAGATACATCTAAAATGGTTAGAAACAGACCTCTATCATCAGATAGCGTGCCACACGCATTGCCAACGAAGGTGTCCACTAACTGCCTTCTTTCCCCTTCGCCTTTCCAAACCCCCGATTTGCCCAACCCATGACAGAAATAGCAACACCACCATTAACAAGCCCAAAATATACAACAAATTCTTCAAAACGGAACAATGAAGGACAGAAACGTCTAAAATGATTAGAAACAGACATCTACCATAAGATCCGAAACGGAGGGGTGGCACATGTGCTACATGCGCCGCCGAGGAAGGGCTCTGCTGACTGCCTTCTTCCCCCATATATATATATGTATGTGTATAAATATATATATATATATATTATATATATATATATATTATATATATATATATATATATATATATATGTATTATGTGTTTGTGTGGTTGTGTGTGTGTATAATAGATATATATATATATATATATATATATATATATATATATATATATATATATATATATATATACACTTAATACATAAATATGTCATCATTCTATTTGGCGTGCTTTGTACCAAGTTCACTACCTAATATATCAATCATATTTATATAGACTTCTTTCACAATGATATGGTTTTTAATTGTTAATCATATTGTTTATGCATGAAGTTGCTGTATCTGTAATTTTTTCATTGGGTTTTTTCCTTCTCTTCACTGACTTATAGTATTAATTATGTCGACACTAACTATCCATTTATTTTTTTGATAACATAGCTATCAATTGTTCATTTAAACATGCTCCATGCTTTTGCACAGGCCCTGACTAGTTTAATAAATTATTTAAAAGTGCTCAAACAGATGTTGTATGGTGGCACTCTGGGTGATGTTCTCTTTCGATCGAGATTTAGAGTGAGTTTTAACTGATGTTAGAGTTTGCTACCGTGTTTGGGGCACTGCACAAAGCCAATAATTAATAAAAATGCCCATTTTCTTTCAATAAAATTCATTTCAACTAAAAGGTACAATTAGGAGACATGTAGACTTGGCAAATGGATCATTGAGGTCAGGTATGGGTCGGGTCATGGTTCGGTTCGTGTCCTTTTCGGATTAACCATGTTTGAGTCGGGTCTATTTCAGGTCGGGTCTGTTTCGGGTTGTCTATAATAGGCCGGTTCGGATTGGGTATGTATTGAGTCTAATTCGGGCCAGATGGGATGCGATTTAATGTTTGGTTAATGTCAAGTTGGTTGTAAATCGGATCAGGTATAAATTAGATTCATTTCAAATCATTATATAGTTTCAGTGTAGTCATTTTTACTCTTAAATTGTATTTAAAAGATAAAAATTATTTAATTAGATAGGCCCAATTATTCTATATTCTTCTTTTAATTCATAAGTTAATGATTATACGCTTGTGTTTTATATTTAAAATACTTCTTTTTACTTGTATTATATCTATTCATATATTAAAAGGGATTTTTGTCATGGAAAATCTAATGGGCTTAGTTATAAATTTACTAAGAAAGTTAATAACGTGCAAATATAGGTATCCTACCCATCCCTGACCCTATATCAGATGCATTGTGCAATTATCTAAAGGATTATGTGGTGTTAAGTCAAATTTCAAGTATATTAATTGAGGCTATGTGATGACAAAATTAGTGTACCAACTTAATGTCAATCATGAGTCAATGGTCTCATTGTAAGGCCCAATACCAAAGCATACCTTGTAAAATGACCAAAAAAATGAAAACAATAAAATTTTTATTTTGACCCTTACGTTAGTTCATAACTTCACGTTTGTCACATTTAGAGTTAGTAAACAGAAACAGGTTAGTTCAAGTAGACATTTTTAATAATCGAATCAATGTTCTTTGGTAGCTCGTTAAGTGATCATACATCAAATTTCAAAGATTTGTCTTTGTGAAATTAACAATTTGATCTGCATGTGCCTAATGAATGAAAATTTAAAAGCAACCACAATATATGAGTATGTATCAATCAGCATTACATCTATATGATTTTGAATGTTCGTTATTAAAACTCGATACTTGGAATTTAATTATCCAAACTTCAAATGAGTCACATATTGTGAGATCATATGTAAACATACATTCTTAAATATGATTATGTAGAATTAAACATGCTATGAAGATGATTTAGAATCGTAAATCAGTAGTGTAGTGTTTTTGACAGTAGTCACAGAATGCTATTATAATCATAGCATACATTACATTAAGTCATTAAGTGAATCAAATAGTAAAATAGGATTACTAGATTCTAATAAGTTTAATATTTATTAATTGTTGCTTATCTTTTTTTCCTACGTGAATGCGGGATGCTTGTGCACTGGGCTGCCCTTTTAATTGTTACTTATCTTTTTTTTAATAACTATTTTGACCAAATATTTCTAAACTCTTATATTTTTACTACATATCTATCAAATTTAATTTAAAACTATTAATTATTTTATTTTTTCCTCTTAAGTTTTTAATTGATTTTATCTGTAAAAATTCCCTCTCACGTTAATTTTCTTTTCCCACCTAAACTCAACTAATTGGGTTTGAAAAATTCAGAATTCTCCCCAAAAGTCTAAAACCCCCCAAAAAAAGTTACTACTCATAATTTTAGAATTTTATTATTTTAAGAAGCAAAACCTAAGTGAAAATGAAAAATTAAAATCCTTGACAACAGACTAGATAGTTGAGACCGCGATAGTTGCTTTGCTTAAGTCTCGCATCTCTCGCCGTCTAAAGCCTTAACCCTCCCTTAGTCAGTTAGTTTCATGCTCGTCAGCCACCGTCTAACCCTCCATCAGTTTCATACTCACCGGTTACCAACTACCCTCCCTCAGTCTCCTACTCGCCACTAGACTTAATTGAAATACATCAACAATATTATATTTTACCTACTAGTTAAAGACTTTAATAACATTATGCACTATGGTTAATAGTTAGATTATAACTTGCTTGTTTATTAACACTTGCGCTAAATTGCTATATGAGCTTTTTTCCTAGGCCTTAATTAGCAATGAAATTTAGAGAATTAGGAATAGTTTTAGGCTGATAGGTTATGAGTATGCTTTAATTTGGGTTGTATTCGGATCGAGTATACTTGAGTTTGGGTTTTATTCAGATAAAATTGAGTCGAGTGAGAATCGGATTAGTTTTAAATCGGGTATGGTTCGGGTTCGGGTTGTCGATGTCGGGTTCACTTCGGGTTGAGTCACTCCAGATCAGGTTTGAATTGGGTTTGGTCACTTTGGGTGTGGACCATTTCAGTTTATGCTAGAATTCGGATTTCATTTGGGTATGGATTGGATTACTTTAGGTGTTCGAGTCCAGATTGGTTTATCTTGTTTCGGGTGTTAGTTTGGTTATGGGTCTGGGTCATTTGATTTGGGTTTCGGGTCTCGAGTCAATTTTATCAGGTCTAAATATAACAGATATACAAGGATAATATTATGGAAAATATTATCACAAAGAATATCACAAGTAATATCTCAACAAAAGACGACCATATTTATTTACTTAAATTGGAACATTGGGTTACTAGCCAATTTTAAACCTTATGTGTACATAGCTAAACAATTATTTGATCGTTCTTGGTTGCTAAAAATCATACAGGACCAGGTTTATTTTGTGATTACATGTATTTTTTCATATGGGACAACTTTAACAATTAACGCTCTTTTTAAAATGTGTATGTTTACAACTATGACATTAATAGTGGGACGGAGGAAGTATTAATTAATTAGTTGGAAAGATTTTAACTTGAATTAATTTAAGATTGAAACTAAAATAAAATAATTTTTATTTTTAGGTTCTTTAGATGTTATAAATCATAAGTTTGGGGGTGTTGCACGCCGTTGTTCCCAACTAAAGAAATGAACTCTAGTACTCCCAGCTTTCATCGTATTTATTGTCCGAAGTTTATATACAAAAAATAGTAGCAGTTTTGTCCTAGATCCCAGCTCATTGTTCGCTATTTCAGAATACAGAGTACTTAGGATAAATAGTGAGTATGAGGACTCCAGTGTGTTTGTTGTTTGCTAAGAGACGCACATGACGAGGTTGGCTTGATCCCTATATAAAGGTTCCATTTCCAAGATGCCATATTTGTCAAGCTTTTGAAGCTATAAATGATTGAATATCCTTAATGAATCAGTTGGATAGTGACAAATCTAAACATATAAAATAGGAATGTCTATTTATTAAACTGTTAATTTTAGGAGTGTCCATATTTATCAATCTAACTACCTTCAAAATATAGAATTTTTTTTTTTTTTTGGATTTTTTGCAAGAGGTGTCCATGGATACCCCAGCTTTAGTCATAGATCCGCCTATGCAGTTGGAACTGATTTGTAATTTTAACCAATCACATGCTTGGTTTAATAATGCATGTTGTCCTACTTCACCGATCATGTTCAAAGTTATATAGGCTACCAATTATATGGTGCAATCGGATGGACTGTTTAATTTGTCCACCCGAACTTTGAGCTATATAACATATTGTGCAAGTAGAATCATTAATTGAGAAGCAGCATGATGGTAATGCATGAAGTGAGGCTTGCTTCTCTGGTACCTAGCTTCGATACCAGCAAGGGGGAATTCTTTTATTGTTTGAAAAACAAATTTCCTCCTTTGTGTCTTATTTTTTCAATTTTTAGTTTGTTTTTCCTTGATTCTTTATAGCCACTTTTGTATTATTTTTTAATGTTTGGTATGTATTTTTTATTATTTCAAAAACAAATTCCTCCTTTTTGTCTTATTTTTCATTTTTAGTTCATTTTGCGTTAATTTTTTATAACCACTTTTGCATTATTATTTATATATATATATATATATATATATTATATATATATATATATATATATATATATTATATATATATATATATTATATATACATGTATTGTGTGTGTGTATATATATATGTATATATGTGTGTGTATATATATACGTATATATATACATATGTGCATATATATATATATATATATATATATATATATATATATATATATATATATATATATATACATATGTATATATATACATATATATATATATATATGTATATATATCTATATCATCAATATTTTAAAATAAAAAGTTATAAATCCACATTAAGAACAAATGAAATGTACTACTAATGCTCACTACAAATATTATCAATGCTCACTACATCTACAAAGAGTTACCAATACTTACTGAAAGTATATGTTAGCTCATAAAATATATCTCAACTCACTAGAATTATCTATCGGCTCACTCGAGTAAGTGTTCTTTCCTTTTTTTTGGGTTGTGTTAGTGATATTATTTGTTTTAAATGCATCCCAACTTATTGGAATTGGATGTTAGCTCACTAACGTAAACAAACTATTTTTAATTCTAACCAGCATCATTGAACGATTACATAACCAATATTCACCAGGCTTGTGGCATGTGTGGTTTGAGTCTCTTTGCTCACTAAAAGAATCTGTTTAGCTTATTAAAGTGTTATTTGTATTGCTCACTATAAATACTTATAAGCTCAATAGAATTATTTATTAGCTGACTAAAGTAAGAAATATTTTTGTGATGTTACTAGTCATGCTCGTTATAAATTCACTCCAGCTTACTAGAATTAGGGAATAACTGATTGAAATATATGTTCATGAGCATGTATTATTTAGTCTAATTTGCTCACTGAAAGTTATCTATTTCGCTCAGTATAGTGTTAATTATGTTGCTTAACACTATATTGCTTACTAAAGATATATTTTAGCTCACTAGAAGTATCTATCAGATCACTAAATATTATGAAATATTTTTTCGCATTAGTAACCCTACTCATTATAAATATGTCCCACCTAGACCTATTAGTTTGGGCAGATTGGTTGAACACGGGTCGAGTGTATTCAGGTTCAAAAAAAATACGGGTTGGGTATATTTCAGAGTCGGGTAAAATATGGGCCAACGTATTTCACTTATACGGGTTTTGAGTCGACCCAATGCCTTTAAAGTGCCTTTTTTATGAGTTACTTCTTTTTTAAATGAATATTAAAGATATTCAAACTTTTCATTATGATGTATATACGTCATGTATGAGTAGCCATAGAGCCAAGCCCCATGAGCCTGCTCGTGGACTAACATATGGTTCGTAATGAGTAAGCTCTACTAAAAAGTACAAAATAACAACGGAATTCAGTAATGGACTAAAGTAATGATGGAATGAACGATAGAAAAATTGTATTAGAAATAACTTACAACCAGTGACGGAATTGGCGACGATCAAAAACAAGTGTTTTATTTTAAAAAAGTTACAAACATAGCGACGGGTTGGCGACGGAATCAAAGGTTTTATTTTTTAACCCAGAAGTCAGCAACGGAATGTACTGTCCGTCACCATTAGTAACGAAAATTCTGTCGCTGCTTTCGTCACTAATGGAGACCAATTGAACATTCCGTCGCTGAATTCCCCTCCTTTTTATCCCCCGCCAAAAATCAGGCTGTTGCTGGTTCTGCTGTTGATGCGATGGAATTTCAGAATTCTGTCGCCAGGTACTTAGCGACAAGTGAAAAGCCAACAACCCTTTTTCGTCGCTAATTCCGTCACTATTCTGTCCTTTTCCATTGTTATATATACCCTTTTTTTTGTAGTGAAGTCACTTATGAGTTAGCTTGTGTGAAGCATGTTAACAGGTCATGCTGGTTTGACCTGTTAGTAACACATTTAATTTTTTTTGTTAACTAACTTACTGCTATCAAATGAAATACATTTTATTAGTGAATTGATCCTAATTCGAACAAGAGTTGGCCCATTAACCAACTCTAGCATCATACTTCGAGGCCAACTAGAATAAAAACCAAATGGAAGGATATTGGAAAAGCGCAAGATATTACAATTGCATTTTAATTATAACATTAAAATTTTAGAGTTATAGAATAACACTATTTAAAATATGCGAAACATGTACATTTCACTAGAACAGAACGGCGTGACTTGCATGTTTTTAATATTTGTTTTATTCTAGGTTGATTTTCTTAAGATTAAATAGTTATTCATGCAATTTTATATCCCATTTTTCAAGGTTTTTGACTTATAAGAAAGGATACTATTGCTTAATTCATAAAGAGATGCGATAATTATATAACGTCTTTCTAAACGAACTGATAAAATGAATAACTATTATTTTTAAGAAGGTTAAATTTTGTTAAGAATGTTAAAGTAAAGAATAATCAAAAAATAAAGATATAACATTTGGGTCAAACGGGCGGGTCCGGCTTCAGGTCAGGTTTGACCCTCTAATTTGTGGATTTTTTAGGTTTGGTTTTTTTTCAAGTTTGAGTTGAGAAAATCGTGTTAAAACCCAAAATTTTCCAGAGGGTTCGGGTCGGGTCGGGTTTTCCCATGTCTAGACCCACCTAACTAGAATAAGATGTTAACTAATTAAAACATGTATCACTAAGCTTGCATTATTGAGTATGGCTCGTTCACGAGAAGTAATTTTTAGCTTACTAAAGTGTTAATAATGTTGCTCACTAAAAGGACATTTGAACTCACTAGAAGTATATATCAGCTTACCAAAATATATCAGTTTTTTTTCTTTTCATATTAGAATCTTAAGTTATTATGAAAGTATCCCACCTCACTAAAGTTAGGCATCAACTCATTAAAATATGTGCTAGTGAGAATGCGCTATTGAATCTGGTTTGTTCATGAAAAGTATATATTAGCTCACTAAAGTGTTAGTCACATTGCTCACTAAAATACATTTGACCTCACAAAAAGTATATACGAGTTCACCAAAATAGATATTTTTTTTCGTGTTAGTAGTCCTGCTTATTATAAAAGTATTGCACCTGACTAGAATTAGGTGTTAACTCACTAAAATATGTATTAATAAGCATGTAATATTGAGTCTAGTTTGTTCATGAAAAACATCTGTTAGCTCACTAAAGTGTTAGTCATGTTGCTCACTAAAAATATATTTGAGACCACTAGAGGTATATACCAACTCACTAAAGTAGAGAAGCTATTTGTGTGTGTGTGTGTGTGTGTGTGTTTCTTAGTGGCTCTACTTATTATAATAGTATCTCAACTTACTAGAATTAGGTGTTAACTCATTAAAATATGTATTACTGAGTACTATTATGTATATTTGGAAGCATAACATTTTTAGTTTTATAATTGATCAACTACAATGACAAAAATTAATCTCTCATTTTATGCATCGGTGAGCGTTCCCTATGCAATAGTGAGTGTAGTACTATACATAAGGGAGCACTTATTATAAGTGTGACACTGTTTGGTTTTGAAAGAGTTTTAGTGAATGTAAAATTTTGTTGCATATTATTTATGAATAAAACTGTTGAAGTTATTTCTATTAAAAAATCTCCATTTATAAATTTTTGGTCATTATTCAAAAATTAAATTGACAACATGAAGAGACAGAAAAATAATGAGAAAGAATGAAATGAAAAATTAATTACCTCATCTAAAAAAGAATAAACATGCGTAATTGATTTCTATTAAAAAATGCATATTTACAATTTTGGTCATTATTCAAAAATTAAATTGATATTATGAAGAGACAGAAAAATAACGAGGAAAAATGAAATAAAAAATTAATTATCTCAACCTGAAAAGGGGATGCCAAAAGGAATAAAAATGTCTTCACCTTACAAGCAACGGGGATTGAAGCCTAACATGACCACTTTTAGTGTTTGTGCGGAGCAAAATTTACATAAACAAATATTCATTAGTGATTGGGCGTACAAATTAACTCGTACAACTAGGTATTTGTTATAACAACTGCATGGAGATTGATATAAAATTTTAAGTAATTTATCTTCCATTTAGATTGGTCTTACAATAAACCCAAAAAGATAGGAGGCCAATTCTGATCATGTTATATATATATATATATATATATATATATACACACACACACACACACACACACACACACACACACACATATATATATATATGTACATATACATATATATACATATATAGACACACACACACACATATGTGTGTGTGTGTTAGTGTGTATGTTACGTTAAAATTACTGCAAGTACACGGTATAGTCGTAGCTAACAACCGGCAAGTACAGGTTGTATTTCATAGGGAGTTATGTTTTCAAGTACCAATGCTAACCCAAATGTATCAATCTAAGCCAGATAGAGGGTGAAGGGAAGAAGGACTAAACTACTAAAGCACGCAAACAAAAAGGACTTAGGTTGCGATTGAACCTAAGATAGACCAATTAATCAAGTCAAACTCCGATCTTCTCAAGTTATAATATTATTCAAGGATGATCGGTTGCGTCATTAGAGACCACCCAATCCCTCTCTCAAGGGTCTTAGGCTAGTCCAATTGTTCAAACCACCTATTTTCATAGGATTTGCTCAATTAAATTACAAGATTGACAACCCTTGACCTAGTAAGCGACTGAGACTATTTTCATATCCCAATCCCGGCTATTCACTCTGCTCACGCTAGACAATCAACCTCACCTTTCAATACAAGTCAATTCCCCAAAATATGGATGAAAGTTCTTTCAAGCATTTTATCGAACACGTAGTGGGCGTGCGAGAAAACCCTAAATTCTAGCATAAACAAGAGAGGTAAAGGTCTAGAACAAGGTCAATTAGCCATCAAAAGGCTAATCCCAATCAAAGATCACAAATTTAATCACAATAAACACCGAAATATAAGTAAAACAAAGAACTGATAAACTAGCAAAGAAACTGAAAGCATGAAATTAAAGAGAGAAAGAGAAGAGGAACTTATGCTTGAATCTTGAAATCAATCGAACTTTTATACAACGTATACATAAACTATACCTAAATTACTCTCCCCCTAACGGGTTTGAGAGTGGGAGGAGGAAGCCTAGATCATACCCTAAAAAGACCTAGCAAAAAGCCTCCCCAAAACATAAGCTCGGAAATGATTTTTATTGCGAAAATTGGTCGAAGCACGGCCGTGCAAACTTTCTAGGCTCAAGACGCATGGCCACGCAAAAACGCACAGCCAGTCGTGCAACTCTGCAGGAACTTTCTGCCTCAGATGCACAGCCGTGCAACTTTCTGGTTTCAATTGTTGATTGCACAGCCATGCTTACATGCACGACTAGCCATGCAAGTGTCTTCCCTTTGATTCCTTAAGGCTTTGAACCTTCTATTCGATCCTCAAACCTCGTTCCTTCACTAGTATTGCTCCTTATTCATTTTTGAGCCAATAAGCACCGAAATTCTTTCAATTAAGACCAACACACCTACAAAAAGGAGAATCAGTCTGAATAAAGTAATTATGAGCAAGGAGGCGCAAATTTTTGCCAAAACTTCCACTAATCTTAGGGAATGTATGGGAAAGATTGCTAGAATTAAAGGGTCTAAATGGTAAAATTAGAGGTTTATCAACTCCACCACGCCTAACCTTTGCTCGTCCTCGAGCAAAATAACGAAAACCTAACCTAAGGACCTAACTCACTTTTGTAGGAATCACGGTTATATTTAGCGAATGTAACAAGCCATTTGAACCCATTAGTTCCTGCAAGTAGACCAGTGAGGTCTCGTGTGGGTTTGCAGAAGATATACACATAAAATCTTGAAAATGAAATATAAAAAGGAAAAGAGAAAAAAAAACAGAAAAAAACAGTTTGGATTCACAAACAAAGCACAGAAATATACAAGGGAGAAAAATGTATACATTCTCACTAACCAAATTGCCCATACAACAAAGATATCAACCTGCATATAAATAGAATATACACATCAAGACTCTCTGTCCCCATGGATGACATCAAAGTACTAACTTTTCACCCCACTATACAACGAAACTTTGAATCCATCCCAGTGCTTAGTTTGCTGGTGTATCATCATCCTAGGACTTAGGTTTACCATAATTAAACTCAATCCCACTTGACTGACATAAACTACATTATTGACTTATTAATACGAAAATCAAACTTTCCCAATAGCAATACTGCCCCAAAGGATAGCACCCAGTGGCGTATGTTTTAAAGGGATACTTGTCATTCTCTACTCTTTTTTTTGTTTCTTTTTTTATTTCTTTTTTTCCTTCCTTTTCTAAATGTAAAATGCAAACAAAACAAAAGTAATCGTGTATAAAGATAAGTGGGAGAGACAATCATGGACAACTAAGACCCTAAGATAATGTTGATGGTATAAATAAGGACTTAATTGCACAGCTATAATGAACTATTAGGGTTAGAATTAGAGCTTACAATAACTCATTTAGGACAAAGATCTATCATGCACATCATAGTTATATACAAGCTAATAACTAAGGTACAAGGGATTAAAGCCAATCAAAATAGTACAAAATTCCCCCCAAAACAAGTGAGAAGCATAAAATCTTTCTGTTTTCGAAACATTTCCCTTTTTTTTTTCCTCAAAAGATTGAAGCATGACTTCTTCTTCCCCACACCTAGATCTCACAATGTTCTTATTGGGAGCTCAGGAGCCATCACACCAACAAGCGACATATGTACAGAAAACAATTATAAAATAATATATAAAAACAAAAGACAAAAAAGAAAAAGGGAAAGAAAGGCAAATCAAAAGTACATACAAAACAAAAATAAAGAAAGAGCAAAAAAGGAACAACTTTACCAGGTAAAGTTTTGGGTACGTCTAAACTACTACCTCCCTATGATGATGCTTCGGAGGGTTGGAGGAGCATCAGCCGCTCCTCCTCATCTCAAGATCTAAGCCACCAATTCAGATGTGGTCAAAGCCGTAGGAACTCATTGAACATCTGAGCATGCAACTCAAATGAATATAAGCACGAGCACACAAATATGAGTACATGCATTATAGCAAGTGCTCTCCTAAACATATCAAATGCCTTGGAAAAATCAGAAAAGTAATGGAATGCAGTAGTCAATATGATTTTTTCAAGCATGTCCTCTAGGTACAGGCTATAAGGATCAAGGGAGGGGTCATACCCTCTAAAGGTACCTGGAGACACAGAACAGTCAACCTCATTTCCCTCAAGTATCACATTAGAATCTATAAGTAACATATTATAACACTCAGGGAAAGAGGAGGGTGGTGAACATGAAGGAGAAGTGTGAAAAATATCGAGAGAATTGGGGGATGCATGGTCAAAAAGGTCAGGGCTAGGTGAAACTATAACACAACATCCACACTTGACCTCCCTGTGAGTGTCTCGTCGATATCATGCACCTCAATAATAAGATTACCTGACTCACCATATATCATCCTCATCAACACTAGCATCAACATCAAATATCCCACCTACCTCGAACTCCGTCGACTGAGCTAAATGGAAAGGTGAACCAGGAAAGGTCGTAAGAAATGAAGTGTTGTCCCTAAGGGTGCTAGGTATGGATGGAGCAACAAGGGGTAAAGTAGTTAAGGGAGTATCAAATACTTCCTCTGGTCCAGACTATAGAGGAAGAAAAGATGCACCATCATCACTGTAAACACAAATTTCATGCCTAAAATAAATTAGACAAGAAACTCAAAAAATAAATTGAATTTTTGTATTGATGTTGTACAATTTGATGTACCTTGATTTTATGAAAATAATTATTAGGGGTCAATGCCTTTAGAATGTATTCCAAAGTACACACTATTTTGGGTAAACTATTGATAGGGGACAATATTTTTCGAAATAGTTACTGGCTGAAGTTTTTCTTTGCAACTTAGTCCCTGAATTTTCTGAATTTACAATTTTTACCCAAAATGAGGTTTACCACGCAAATACTTTTTTTTTGGTACTTTTTAATAAAACTAAGCTTATCCTTTCGTTTAAACTTCTTATAATGACTTTATTGGTACTAGTTATCACAATCTACTATTTATATCATAAATATTATATTTTCTGTGATTAATGGCCCACCATGCTTAGCAAAAATAATTGAAGCTTAATTAGAGAGTTTCGACCATTACCTGAACGTAGTCGGCACTGGAATCTGGCGTTTCTCTAGCTTCCGGTTTACAGAGATTGTTAATCTCAACCCCACCTTTATCAAATCAGGCACAGCACAATCCGTTTCGTTTCCTACCTCGGACCATAGTCACTAATCAAGTTTTACTTATTTTTAAAGGATAGTGAGACTTTAATTAAGAAATTATAATATTTCAGGCATAAAGTTCAATTGGATAACGTTCCCTACTGGGAAAACTTCTTTTATTGAAAACTTGAAAGTGAAAATATTACAATGGAAAGCTTAAAAGGGATTTTAAGTTAAGATCATTAGAAATGCTTGCTCATAGAGAAATGGAGAATC
The DNA here is from genome assembly GCA_029747015.1 of Carnegiea gigantea. NCBI lineage: Eukaryota > Viridiplantae > Streptophyta > Magnoliopsida > Caryophyllales > Cactaceae > Carnegiea > Carnegiea gigantea. The sequence goes on along the minus strand of JAKOGI010000179.1, from coordinate 68,259 downwards.
CCAACTTCTCTTTTACTCAAGAATGCTCGAATGATCGTGTCCCGTCTCAGCACTCGACCTCTCTATTTATAGAGGGGATGTGGGTACATAGGATGCCCTAAAGGATACAGTACATAAAGATTTTTCACATGGCTATAGTACACACTTTATTTTAAGATCAGACACTTGTCAAAATAGTACAATAATGGGGCAGCCTTTCTAGAACTTTTAATGATGACAAGACTAGTCATCATTATTGAGATTCTGCATTCCTTTATCTCGAATTATATCTTCCAGTCCATCATTATTTGGATGATCATCAAAATCGTTATCAACTTGCTTAAGATGCTCTGGATCCCATTCTTCAAATAATTCAAGGAGATATGTTGATTATATTTAGTTTTGATGATAACAAATCCAAGTGTAAAAATTTGTCCAAGTAATGTTGCTCCGAACACGATCTCCAAACAGGCCTAACTGGTGTTTGTGATCTTTATTGTATTAACTGGTTTGCTACATGTGAGAACAAGTCTTCTAGACAGGTTTTACTTGGTGATTCCATATTAAGTCAAGAACACCATCTCGACAGTTGATTGTAAAGCGTGTTCCTGAACTCTAGCAATGCAAAGAACAACCCCAGCAAACAAGGTGGCCTTGGTGTTCACAGCAGCTCTACAAATCTCGGACAAGATGACTGGTTCAAAACAAGAAGTCTTGGGTATATAGGTTTTATTTAATTAGACTCTTGTTAATATGCCAATATTGAAAACATCATTTTAAACACCTCTTGAATCGGTATTTGCGCTAAAGTACTTCAGAACACCAGTTGCGAACAACCCTGCAAACAGGGTGCCTAGGGTGTTTCTGAACTGCAGTGGCCATACCCGATTATTTTTGAAAATTCATTTTGGTTGGCCAAGATCTCCAGAATACTTTCTTTGAATTTCAAAATTGCTGTTTTTCTGGAGAGGATAGTTCTTGAAAATATTATGGAGATTTGCGAAAATAGGTTTGGGAGATTTGCCAAATCAAAAGATTCCTATGACTATATTTTCGGATTTGGTAAAAGCTGAAAATCTCTTTAAACCTCTTCACGGCTATGGGAAGATAAGGGTTATCTTTTAAGATAACAAAATTCCTTATATTTTGGGATAAATTCATCATTAGCTGTTGGAGAATATATTTTTTGCAAATCATTTTCCATACTTAGCTGATTCCTTGGTTTTTGACCGTTGGACCTTGTGTTTAAAAACCGCAGCTTTTCTCTCCCATAGAGAAGCCAAGAAGCAGATAGAAAAAACTCAGACTGAAAAAGAGAAGCAACACAGCTTTCTGAAAAATCTGGAAAAAATCAGGAAACTCGGTTTTCACATTAAAATTCTTGAGCTTCATTCTGAAAAGCAAAACCGTGACAAGCTGTGTTTGATTTGAGTTTTCAAACCATTGGCATAATAGGATCTTCATTGTACCTTACATCTGCTTAGTGAGAAGCACCCCCTGTAAGGTGTTTGTAACCCTGATCTTGGATCAGAAAAGTGAGTGAGTGTGTTCTAGTCGTGTGGACTTGGACGTGTCTAATCTTGCGAAGGTTGGACGTGGTGTAACCTGTCTTTGGGAAGAAGGTTACGTGGTTGCAAGTTGTAACAAGGTGTGTTACATTTGTAACGTGTGAAGCCCGTTAGTGAAAGTGGTTAAATCCTACACGAGGTAGGTCGTGGTTTTTCACACCTCAGTTGGGCTAGAGGTGTTTTCCACGTAAAAATTGTGTGTGCTTTATTTTCCGCATTTATCTTGGTGATTTTCGCATCTGCAATATTTGAGAACACCCCGTGCAAACAAGCTATCAGGGTGTTTGTCATTTGAGAACAACCTCTGTGAGGGTGTTTGTTATTTACAATGCGAAAATCAGACACCACAATTCACCCCCTCTTGTGGTTATATACTCACGAACTCAACAAGTGGTATCAGAGCAGGTTCTCTTACAAAAGGTTAACACCTTGAGAGATTCTGAAGATGAGTACCCCACAAGGAATTCTTGAAGGGCAATCCATTACTCGTCCACCCTATTTCAACGGCCAACATTATAGTTGGTGGAAGAATAGGATGGAGAACTATATTCAGGCAGAAGATTATGAATTATGGATGCTCATCAAGAGCGGGCTCCTTGTTCCCACCAAGGTGCTTGAAGATGGTAAGAAGGTTCCCAAGGAATCCATAGAGTTTGATGTCGAGGACTACAAGAAAATGGAGAAAAATGCCAAGGCCAAAAAGCTTCTATATTTTGGCCTAGGACCCGATGAATACACTCGCATCTCTGAGTGTGAATCAGCCCAAGCTATCTGGAATGCTCTGCAAGTTGCTCATGAAGGTACGAGTCAAGTTAAACAATCTAGAATTGAGCTACTTATGCGACAATATGAGTTGTTTGATATGGGTGATCATGAAACTGTGATGGACATGTATACACGGTTCACCCACATCACGAACGAGTTAAAATCCCTGGGAAGATCTTTCACCACTGAAGAGTTGGTGAGGAAAATCCTCAGAATTTTACCTCGCACGTGGGAGGCCAAAGTAACAGCCATCCAAGAGGCTAAAGACATGAACAAGATCACCCTCGACGAGTTGATTGGTAATCTCCAGACCTATGAACTCCGAAAGAACTCACAGCAAAGAGAGGAGCAAAAGAAGGATCGTGGGCTTGCCTTGAAAGCACATGAGGACACTGACTCTGACCTTGAAGATGAAGAAATGGCCCTAATGTCCAGAAAATTCAAGAAATTCTTCAAAAAGGTCAAGGAAAACAACAAAAGAAAAGACTTCAGCAAGTCCAGAAACACCTCCAAAGAACAGCTCACAGGGTGTTTCAAGTGCGGCAAACCAGATCACTTAGTCAAAAATTGCCCTCTACTTCGAGAAGATCAGACGCCCGAACACCCTCGAAAACAGGTTCGAAAACACCCTGTAAACAATCTGGGCAAGCGATTCTCGAAAGCTATGCTGGCTGCTTGGGGAGATTCCTCTGAGGATGAAGGAGAATCTGAAGCTGAAGAAGGGGTCGTAGCACTTATGGCACAAAGTGATTCAGATTCAGATGATGAATCAACAATCAGCCTCTCAGATCTCAAGAGCAAGGTACATGGTCTTAACAAAGCTACTTTAGAAGAACTTCTATATAATTTGATAGACACTTGTGCTGATCTAAAAAGAGAAGTTCGTGACCTAGAACTTGAAAATGAAATTCTTAAAAATGAAAACCTCGGTTTACATGAGAATATTAACTTGCTCAAAGAAAACCTCTTTATAAAAGAAGGAGATTATTCTCGAATGGAGGAAAAACTCTTTGAGGTAGAAGGAATGGTTGAGTCCTTGCTCAGGGAGAACAAAGGTTTGCATGCTGATATAGAAAAACTGGAAAACGAGCTTACCACAACCAAGCGCTGGAACGAGTCCTCACAAGCCCTTGATTGGTTAAACACTCACCACAGTCGAAACAAAAAGGGACTTGGGTATAAGCCTAAACGAACAGTCTACCCAATTCACAGAAAGTATGTGGGATTACCTGAAAACATTGTTTGCTTTCATTGTGGCAAAACGGGTCATTATAGATACACTTGCCCTTTAAGAAAACATGCCAATGAAAAGAATGAAAGGTATGTGAAACAAATCTGGATTAGAAAAGATGAGCTTTACATGTCTAAAAGAATGGGACCCAAGTGGATCTGGGTTCCCAAAACTAACCCGTGATTTGTTTTGCAGGCTGAAGTGAGAGAGAACAACCTTACGAACAACCCCACTAACACCCTTGGAAACAGGCAGTTGTGGTTTGTTGATAGTGGGTGTTCACGGCACATGACTGGTGAAAGATCAAACTTTCTCTCACTTACAGCTCTGAATGGTGGGAGTGTAGCATTTGGAAACGGCAAGTCTGGGACAATTATCGGTATAGGTAATATTGGTAAAACTCTCTCCCACTGAATTGATAATGTGCACTTAGTTGATGGGTTAAAGCACAATTTGCTAAGTGTGTCCCAACTGTGTGACAAGAACAACCTAGTACTGTTTTCAAAAACACGTTGCTTGGTTGTGAATGACGACACAGGAGATGTTGTGTTGAGGGGGAAGCGATGTCAAAATGTTTATAAAGTTTGTATTTCCACTCTTCCCCAAAATAATCTGACTTGTTTAAATGCATTAAATGATGATATAATGCTATGGCACAAGAGACTAGGTCATGCAAGCTTATCCTTGTTAAACAAACTTGTTTCAAAAGACCTAGTTATTGGACTACCTTCCATCAAATTTAATGATGACAAGGTATGTGAAGCTTGTGCAAAAGGCAAACAAGTCAGATCTTCTTTTAAATCGAAAAAATGTGTAAGCACTACTCGACCTCTAGAATTATTACACATTGATTTGTGTGGTCCCATGAGGGTAACCAGTAGAGGTGGGAAAAAGTATGTGCTTGTTGTAGTGGATGATTACTCTCGATTTACTTGGACCTTGTTTTTGGCATCCAAAGATGAAACCTTTGAGAATTTTATTGCCTTTCTCAAAAAGGTTGAAAAGAGAGTAGGACACTCTTTAATTAGCTTGAGATCTGATCATGGAACTGAGTTTGAAAATGCAAGTTTTATTAACTATTGTAATGAACATGGTGTTGATCATAACTTCTCAGCCCCAAGAACACCCCAACAAAATGGGGTGGTTGAGCGCAAAAATCGAACCCTGGAAGACATGACCAGAACAATGCTTATAGCTAGTGGTCTTCCTAGGTATTTCTGGGCAGAAGCATTGAACACCTCATGTTACATTATAAATAGATGCATGATCAGACCCATTTTGAGCAAAACTCCTCATGAACTCTTCAAGGGCAGAAAACCCAATATTACGCACCAAAGGACATTTGGTTGTAGGTGTTATGTGCATAATAATGGGAAGGATGCCTTAGGAAAATTTGACCCTAGGAGTGATGAGGCAATATTCCTTGGCTATTCTTCTCACAGCAAGGCATACAAAGTCTTTAACAAAAGAACCTTGTGTGTTGAGGAAAGTGTGCATGTGCTTTTTAATGAATCTAACGTGTTGAGTGAGAATGATGCACAGGAAGATGAACTTGAATTAGGTCTTGTTCGAAAAGAAGTGTTGCTCCAAGATAAACAAGGTAAGAACACCATAGAGAAAACAACTCCTGAAGGTGTTCCTCAGAACAGCAGGCAAGGTGAACACCAAACAGGGGAAAACACCGCTGAACCCTGTTCGAAACCGTGTTCTTCAGGAATAGACTTACAAACATGTGCAGAAACAGGCTCGGGAGATGATCGTAAGCATTATGTTATGACTAGAGTAGAGCATGGGTCTGTGGATCCTCTTGCTCCACGACCATGGAAGCACCATAGTTCGCACGCTCTTGATCAAATCTTATCAGATATTAATACCGGAGTGCAAACTAGATCTAAACTAAAGAATTTTTGTGCTTTCTATGCTTTTCTTTCTAACATTGAGCCAAAAAGTGTGAATGAAGCTCTTGCAGATTCAGATTGGATCACGGCTATGCAAGAAGAGCTTCATCAATTTGAGAGAAACAAAGTATGGCACCTTGTACCTAAACCTGCAGAGAGAACAATCATTGGAACCAAGTGGGTGTTCCGAAACAAACTGGATGAGTCAGGAACAGTCACTAGGAACAAGGCACGGCTGGTTGTACAAGGATACAATCAAGAAGAAGGGATCGACTATGAAGAAACCTTTGCACCAGTTGCTAGAATTGAGGCTATTCGAATCTTAATAGCCTTTGCAGCTCATATGGAAATCAAGCTATATCAAATGGATGTTAAAAGTGCATTCCTAAACGGATACCTTAAAGAAGAGGTGTATGTCAAACAACCCCCTGGTTTTGAAAATGGTGATTTTCCAAATCATGTTTTTAAACTTGACAAGGCACTTTATGGTTTAAAACAAGCTCCAAGAGCTTGGTATGATCGGTTGTCAAGTTTTTTACTTGAAAATGATTTTAGAAGAGGCAAGGTAGACAATACCTTGTTTCTAAAATCTAAGGGGGAACATTTTTTGATTGTCCAAATATATGTTGATGACATTATATTTGGTGCAACTCATCATGATTTATGCAATGAATTTTCAAATATGATGAGGAGTGAGTTTGAGATGAGCATGATGGGTGAGCTTAATTTTTTCTTAGGCTTACAAATCAAGCAAACTCCAAACGGCACCATGATCCATCAGCAAAAGTATATCAAGGAGTTACTTAAGCGTTTTGGGATGGAGTCAGCCAAACCCATAGACACTCCTATTTCTCCTTCAACCAAGTTGGTTATGGATGATGGGAGTCCCTCAGTTGAGGAGAAACTCTATAGGGGTATGATTGGGTCACTCTTATACCTAACCGCTAGTAGACCTGATATTGTTTTTAGTGTTGGTTTATGTGCCCGTTTTCAGTCTAACCCTAAGAAAACTCATCTTAAGGCTGTTAAACGGATACTAAAGTATTTGAAACATACACCCAATTTAGCTTTATGGTATCCTAAAGGTTGCAATTTTGATCTTATTGGATATGCTGACGCTGACTATGCTGGATTCCTAGTTGATAGAAAGAGTACCTCAGGTATGGCTCACTTTCTTGGACCTTGTTTGGTATCTTGGGCTACCAAGAAGCAACATTCAGTTGCCATGTCCACAGCAGAAGCTGAATATGTTGCAGCAGCTTCATGTTGTGCTCAACTGTTGTGGATAAGGCAACAGCTTAAGGACTTTTGTGTTGACATTTGATGCATTCCTATTTTTTGTGATAACACAAGTGCAATTAACATTGCCAAAAATCCATGTCAACATAAAAGAACAAAGCATATTGACATTCGACATCATTTCTTGAGAGATAATGTTGAAAAGGGTTTAATCTCTATGAATTTTTGCTCAACGGAAAATCAAATTGCTGATATATTCACTAAGGCACTCGCTAGAGATCATTTTGAAAGAAATAGACTGGAACTAGGGTTGGTGAGAACACCCTGAGATACCTGTTTCCAGAACATGAACTGGGTTTGGTAAGATCAACCTTTACACCCTGTTCTCTCCCCCTGTTTGCAAATTTTATTAATAACGGATGTGATTGCATACACCCGAATTGCGTGCATTTTTTTTTGTCTCTTATCTACTTAGTACAGCATAAGGGGATGTACTGGAGCCGTCTTAATGCCATTCAGTCGAATCAGATCAGACGGCAAAGAACAGGCATAATACAGAGAACAGGTACGCCCCTTGGTTGCTCGGTGTGTTTTCTTTCCTTCCCAAGGCACAAGATGTTAATGCTCCTACCCGTTGCAAATCAAGAAATCTTCTCAAAGATTCGGCTGCTCTCTCTCTCTCTCTCTCTCTTTATATGCCCTGCTCTCAGTACTATCGTTCATCTCGCCCTCAAGCAAAAACCGAACATCCTGCAAACACCTTAAACCCTAATCTCTCTCTTCTAGTAACAATGGCTTCCAACAACTCTTCTCAATCAAAAGCCCTCGTTCTTACAGCCTCAATCCCTGCTCCCCCTCGCCCAATTCTTTACAAGCCTTTCAAGTTCCTGAATCGCTTGTCCCTAAAATCAGTGGGAATGGGGATGGATGATATTCCCTTTGAATGTGGAAGGGAATTGGTGTTCCTCGTAGGGGCAATTGCTTGTCCCATTTTAGTTGAGTCAGAGGGAACAAAGTCGGGGTCTTAAGAACAATTCTTAGAAACCCCTGAAGGGTTTAATTTTGAGCCCTGTTCTTCTGGGTTGTTCTCTGATACCGCGACAGAAACAGGGGCTGCCTCTGTCGAAGGTGTGTTTGTGGAGGATCTGCATGTCGACTTCCAAGGGAAGTCGAATGAGTCGTCAGATGAGAGTCTAGAGATGAATTCTCTCCCTGAGGCTGAAATCTCCACTCCAGACTTTCAAACTGGAGAGAAAAGGAAGAGGGTGAAAATCGTGGCTAGGCGTAGCAGAACGCCAAGAACAAGGCCACAACCAAGGTCTCAACCCTCTCAAACTCCCTCTTCTCCTCAATCCTCTAAGCCCTCTCGAAAATCTGCAAGGCTAGTGTTTCAATCCTCTCATCGTCCCTCCAAACCCTCTGCTCCTATCATCGAGGAGATTTCTTCTTCTTCTGAAGGGTTCTCGAGTTCTGACTCTGAGAACACCACCTTCAAACAGGGGACACCGGTGTTTTCCGAGTCCTCTGAAGAACAATCTCCTCCAAAACCAACCAATAAACCTGCTGTGAAGCCCTCTCCTGCCAAAACACCCCTCAAGCGAAAGCCCAGAACAGCCCCCCTACCAGAAACTACCACCTCTGTTCCTGTCCTTAAACGCCCAAAGCAGTTCACTCCCTCTCCTATGTCTGACAAACATGCGCAGTTGCTGAAGCGCAATGTCGTCAGGGGGAAGGTAGTGAATGTAAGCTTTTTCGAGGAACAGGGTCTGGGGGTGTTCTTGAACAAGCTTCGAGCCCAAGGCTGGCTTGAGTTGTTTGCAAACACCCAACAAGGGTGTTCTGTGCCTGAGTTGGCTGAGTTCTATGCCAACTGCTCTGTCACAAATGGGGTGGTGACAAGTGCTGTCAATGAGTGTCATTTCTCCTTTGATGCAGCCACCCTTGGTGACATTCTGGGCATCCATTCTCGTGGATTTGCTGTGTATGTGAGGGAAGACAAAACTGCCCTGGAAACAGCCAGGCTCTTAGAGGTGTCCAAACGCCTTAGTCAAAAACAGGGCCTGAGAACACCCCTCTCGGTTAAGAAGGGTGAAATGACCTCCCTGCACCAACTACTGTTTATGTTCACCATCAAGAACATAATACCGCGAGGTCAAGGGCGACACTCAGCAGATGCCTTCGATCAATGTCTGGTGGACCTACTGGATCGGGAGGAACTAGTAAACCTCCCTGCAATCATGATTCGCCACATAGAGCGAATTGCGAACACCACTTGGGCACATGATCTTGGCTATGGGTTTCTGTTGACAAGGGTGCTTGAGCACTTTGGGATAGTGCTCACACGAAGAGTGGCGGCCCAAATCATTAATGAGATTGAGATTGACACTCTGCTAGGGTGTGGCTATGAGGTTGGTGAAGGGTCAGTCTCCAAACAGGGTCGTCGACCACCTCGACCACCTATTTCTGGGCAACCTTTCGTCAAGGTTGAGGCTGTTCTTGAGGACAATGCTCGCCTCAAGGATGAGCTCTCAGTTGTCAAGGCTGCTCTTGCTAAGGAACGAGCTCTCTCGGCCAAACGCCATGAAGATTTGCTTGCACTTCTCTCCACTCTTGCCCCTAGCATCCCTCCTCTGCAAACGAAACCACCCCCTGCTCCCTGATTCTCTAGGCTGTTCTCTTGTTTCCTCTCATCTCAGTTTTTTGGCATTGTAATGTTTTTAATGCAATATCCCTTTATTAATGCTACTTGCACCTTATGCTCTATATTGCTTTTCTTGCATTACTCCTGTTGCTTATGCTTTTTAATGATGCCAAAAGGGGGAATAAGACCATATGGACAGATATGACCTAGCACCTAGAGGATCCCAGATATGACCTAGCACCTGACCTAGATCCCTATCAGCTAGAGGATCCCTATCAGCAGATCCCTATCAGCATTAAACGTTGTTAAGCGCGTTTAAATTTTGTCAATATGGTCACTTGGTTTGTCATCATCAAAAAGGGGGAATTTGTTGATTATATTTAGTTTTGATGATAACAAATCCAAGTGTAAAAATTTATCCAAGTAATGTTGCTCCGAACACGATCTCCAAACAGGCCTAACTGGTGTTTGTGATCTTTATTGTATTAACTGGTTTGCTACATGTGAGAACAAGTCTTCTAGACAGGTTTTACTTGGTGATTCCATATTAAGTCAAGAACACCATCTCGACAGTTGATTGTAAAGCGTGTTCCTGAACTCTAGCAATGCAAAGAATAACCCCAGCAAACAAGGTGGCCTTGGTGTTCACAGCAGCTCTACAAATCTCGGACAAGATGACTGGTTCAAAACAAGAAGTCTTGGGTATATAGGTTTTATTTAATTAGACTCTTGTTAATATGCCAATATTGAAAACATCATTTTAAACACCTCTTGAATCGGTATTTGCGCTAAAGTACTTCAGAACACCAGTTGCGAACAACCCTGCAAACAGGGTGCCTAGGGTGTTTCTGAACTGCAGTGGCCATACCCGATTATTTTTGAAAATTCATTTTGGTTGGCCAAGATCTCCAGAATACTTTCTTTGAATTTCAAAATTGCTATTTTTCTGGAGAGGATAGTTCTTGAAAATATTATGAAGATTTGCGAAAATAGGTTTGCGAGATTTGCCAAATCAAAAGATTCCTATGACTATATTTTCGGATTTGGTAAAAGCTGAAAATCTCTTTAAACCTCTTCACGGCTATGGGAAGATAAGGGTTATCTTTTAAGATAACAAAATCCCTTATATTTTGGGATAAATTCATCATTAGCCGTTGGAGAATATATTTTTTGCAAATCATTTTCCATACTTAGCTGATTCTTTGGTTTTTGACCGTTGGACCTTGTGTTTAAAAACCGCAGCTTTTCTCTCCCATAGAGAAGCCAAGAAGCAGATAGAAAAAACTCAGACTGAAAAAGAGAAGCAACACAGCTTTCTGAAAAATCTGGAAAAAATCAGGAAACTCGGTTTTCACATTAAAATTCTTGAGCTTCATTCTGAAAAGCAAAACCGTGACAAGCTGTGTTTGATTTGAGTTTTCAAACCATTGGCATAATAGGATCTTCATTGTACCTTACATCTGCTTAGTGAGAAGCACCCCCTGTAAGGTGTTTGTAACCCTGATCTTGGATCAGAAAAGTGAGTGAGTGTGTCCTAGTCGTGTGGACTTGGACGTGTCTAATCTTGCGAAGGTTGGACGTGCTGTAACCTGTCTTTGGGAAGAAGGTTACGTAGTTGCAAGTTGTAACAAGGTGTGTTACATTTGTAACGTGTGAAGCCCGTTAGTGAAAGTGGTTAAATCCTACACGAGGTAGGTCGTGGTTTTTCACACCTCAGTTGGGCTAGAGGTGTTTTCCACGTAAAAATTGTGTGTGCTTTATTTTCCGCATTTATCTTGGTGATTTTCGCATCTGCAATATTTGAGAACACCCCGTGCAAACAAGCTATCAGGGTGTTTGTCATTTGAGAACAACCTCTGTGAGGGTGTTTGTTATTTACAACGCGAAAATCAGACACCACAATTCACCCCCCTCTTGTGGTTGTATACTCACGAACTCAACAAGATATTTCTTCCCTTTTTCTGATAAGAATTTTTCAGCTCCCATATCAAAGATATCTTCTGATATTGCTCCTTCGACCATCATATAGTCTTTACATTTATTATCATAGGCGAAAGTAGTGTTTCTACAATGAAGAAATGTTTTTCCACGTTCGATTAATGCCTAACATTGATGATAAATGTTAAAAAATCCAATAGCCCTCGATAATGCAGGATCAGTAATTTGATGTACTGGATCCCCATGAATCCAATTTTGTCGTTGATCATCGAGATTGTCGTAATCAACTATTTGGACAAGATAATGAGCTGGTTTGGCTTTTCCATCTTCATATTCAATTAGAGTGCTATAACCCTCTAAAGTTAGGTATCTACGAACTGGAATTTTTTTTGGTCCCTCAGGAAATTTACGAATCTAATGGAACCTTTTGAACATATATTACTGGAACTTAGTTAAGGTTGAGAAAAATAGAAATTTTGGATCTGGGACTTCTGAGAAGCAAAGTACTATTCCGTATTTCCAGGCTTTAAAGATAGGATCATTAGAAGATAATAAATTGGCTAGGAGGCAAATGCCACTAACTCTAGGTCTGTCAGAAAAGTAGATAGTTATACTCTAAGACTCCCAAATATCATAGAAATAATGATGATAAAAGTCGATGCAGGCTGCATATCACTCATTGAACCATTTTTCTCAAACATGAGAACTTATTTTTTTCTTGGATATCATAAGGACACTGAAGGTAACTAATTTGTAATTCTAGAAAGAAATATCTTTGGGCTATTAGGTAGGTAATAGAAAGTAGACCAAAGCATGATCTACTTTTTACATGAAATTTCAGGTTATCAATAAGGACTTTACTAGAAGGTGTAATCCGTTCTAGTATAACTGGCATTTTAGTGAGGATTTTCTCTTTTTCTGACAGGAGGTCGGCTTTGATGATCACCATTGACGAGTTCTCGAGTTAGACCGTCTGCCAGAGAATTCTTCGATCCCTATATATGTTCAATAGAGAAGGAAAACTGGTTAAGCCATTGTTGCCAACGCAGGAGTCGCCCTTGCACTTGCATATTTGATAAATTCTTTTTTACAAAACCAAGTATTCCTTTGCAATCAGTTCGAATGAGAAAAGGTTTACGGGCTAAAAAAATAAAAAATTTTTCAATTCCCCTTATGACTGCAAGGATTTCTTTTTCCATTATGGAATAATTGCACTCTGCTTTATTAAAGCTTCCACTGCAATATTTGCAGAGTTTTTCTCCTCCTTTGATTTTGAGTACTGCACTCCATTGTTCATTACTGGCATCTGTTTCAAGAACTAAATCATCTTCTTCGTTAGGCAAATTAAGGACAGGAAGATTTTTACACATCTTTTTGAAGTTTTGAACAATCTTTGTATCGTTAGTAGTCCATGTCCAACTTACCTTTTTTTTAAGTTTTTGCTGCAATGACTTCCTTAATTTGGCTAAATCTTTAATGAAATCTAAAGCATAGGTAAGACATCCGAGAAATCTTTCCTATCTTCAATTTTTTCAGAAAACGTTTCTATTTTTTCTAGGATATGCTTTTGTAGGATGATTTGTCCAACTTTTACCTCGAGACCTGAAAATTTAATTTTTTGTTTAGCATAAATGCACTTGTTTTTTTCAAATATAATACCATGATCAATGCATCTTCGGGTGACAGCCAGAACATCATCTTTATGTTGCTCTATAGTTTTAGAAAAGATAAGGATATCATCAATGTAAACTAGACAACAATGATTAAGGTCCTTGAAGATATTATCTATTCTTCTCTGGAATATTTGAGGTACATTTTTAAGATCAAATGATATTACTATTCATTCATAATGTCCTTGTGGGGCACTAAATGCAGTAAAAGGAATACTTTCCTTATCCATTTTTATCTGCCAATAATCACTTTTGCAATCTATTTTCGAGAACCAAGAGGCTCCTTGAATTCTGTTGAAAAAACTATTTTGTTAGGAATATAATAACCATCAAAGACAGTATTATCATTAAACTTTTTATAATTGATTACCATTCTAGCTTTTTCTCTTTTTTCTTCGGCATGATTTCTTACCATGAAAGCAGGGCTGGTGTGAGGACTCTTGCTATTTCTAATTAGTCCTTTATCAAGAAGTTCTTTAATTTGTTTATCAAATTCTTGGATGTCCTGGTATGTATACACCATTTGTTTAACTCGGATGATAGTATTGGGATTTAATGAAGTGATTTTAGCAAATGTTTTATCCTTATCCCAAAATTTTAAAGGATTGTCCCAGTAGAGTTCTTGGCATAATTTTTCTTGTTGTTCAGTAATCTGTTCTTTAACAGATAACTCAAGTAATGAGATTCTTAGTGCTACTTCTCGTTGTGCAGGCATTACTTTCTCAACATGCTGGCTGTGTGTAAATTTAATTTATTGATGAATGTAAACCTTAATTTTTCAATAGGAACTGAGAGACATTAATTGTAAATATTATTTGGTTTATGATTTGAGTGTAAGGAGAATATAATCTTTGAAAATTATTTCCAATAATCATATTATGAGAGGGTTGATCAGTAGCCTATAGAACTGGTATAATACGCTAAACTCCTCATAATTCTATGGATAACCCTTCTATGGCTTTATTGTGGCTCATAACACTATTATCAGCTATCCTTACTTGTAAAGGATCTTTAATTCTTTTCTACATAAACTCAGGAAATAATGATCGTTTTCCAAAACATACAGAACAACCACTATCTATGTAAGCACATAGTTCATATTTATTACATCCCTCTAAACATACCTTTATCGAGATATAGATGCTATTAGGGTTTGTATTAGTAACCTCATAGCATATTTTTATAGTCATATTTTTGACTAATTCATCCTCATAAACTGTTTCACTAACAGTTCTTGTTTTATATCCAATGACCTTCCTATCTAGACTTGTTAATCAGTCTAGACTGGGTCTTGCAACTTTAAAACTCATTCTACTTTTTTCGCTGGCGAGGCTAATTGTATCATCTTCTTTAAACTCTTCTTTAGCGAATGAAAATCCTTCTCCCCAATCTGATCTTGTACTCATACTTTTTAATAATTGAATTTTAATGGTGATTTTACCTTCCTCATCAATTTTTATTATATTTTTCTTATTAATCTTGGTAAGATTGGTAAAGTTAGATATCCATGATCGATCTATTTTTATGTCCTGTGGATTGGACTTGATCCTCTGGATTTTTTACATGGGGGTAGGACTTTCAAATTTTTCTGCTTCTGTCATTGTCACCTTAGTCTTGGGGTCTATTGTATTATCTAATTTATAGATAATTTTTCAAAATATCCTCAAGGGATATCCTCATATCCATTTCGACTGTTTTAATCTTAAGGAATAAGAGGTTTTTTGCAAATTCATCTTTTAGATTCACATAATATCCACGTTGACAGTTGAAACTTATTGATCCATTACATAGATTGGTTTTTATCCCTGTGATTATCTGTTTTTAAATTTGGTATATCTAATATCATAGAGTAAAGCGTAAAGATCAATATCTTTACCATAATATTGTAATGGAGTGATTTGAACTTGGACACTTCCGACATGGATGTACCTATACTTTCTATCTTTATTATGCTTAAGGATATTTTTCGAATTAATGAGATTAATTTCCCCAACGTCATACGCGCAATGTTTTATCTCAAGGTCTCCTTCCATCATTTCGCATACGTATTTGTTTTTTAATTGGGAAATAGATTTTTTATAGATTATGTCTTTTTGGATTATGGAAAGAACCCAATCTCCTTTGACTTCATGATCATTGTCTACAGCAAACTCTTCTCCTTGAAGATCATCAAGGCTAACCGAGCTACTTTCCATTATATGACTTGTTTCTTCATAATCACTTTCTTCATATTCATTGTCCTCTATAATTTGAACAATTCCTTTGTTGTTGCCTAAGGCTAGGTCTAATGCCTCATCTTCACTAAGCTCAACATAATCTAGACTTCCTAAGGTTTTAATAAGTTTATTATTCTTTCTGTGTTTGCATTTATTAACATAATGACCTACTTCTCCACATGCCCAACATTTGCAGTTATTTTTCCCTGTTGGGTAATAAGTAACTTTTCTAAAAAATCTACGTTTTTTAGGACTTGATTTGTTGTAATATTTTTTTCTATATTTTTCTCCTCTCTGTTTGTTAAAGCTCTTTTTTTTTATAGAATTTTCTTTTTTTCTTTTCTCAGATTCTTTCCCCCATTAGTGAGGTGAATTCCAGCAAGTCAAGAATTGCTTCTTAATCTTCTTTTGCTTTTGAAGATCAAGACATTGTTCATTGACCCATTTTCGCAAATAGGAAATTCTTAAACTAA
Organism: Carnegiea gigantea; assembly: GCA_029747015.1. Classification (NCBI taxonomy): domain Eukaryota; kingdom Viridiplantae; phylum Streptophyta; class Magnoliopsida; order Caryophyllales; family Cactaceae; genus Carnegiea; species Carnegiea gigantea. The sequence continues at coordinate 52,641 of JAKOGI010000179.1, read as the reverse complement.
GGGTATCAACAACATCTGTTCGTTCAAACCATGTCATGTATTTTTCATTAATTATAGAATTTATAGGATATGATAACTTGTCATAGAACATGTCAAGATTTGTTTCATTATGCTCAATTTTGTAATAATATTAACTGAATTCTGTAATATAATTTTCTAGGTACCTCATATCCCATAGTTATATATTGTTAATTTTTCTCTGCCATTTTCGTGCTTTTTCTTCAGAATCAATTTTAACTCTGATGAATTTAGTTTTAATTTCTTTGCACAAATTTCTAGATATAGCAGTTGGTGTTTTCATTGCTCTTAATGTATTTTTACCATTGTCACTTAATAAATTACATTAGTCCGCTACAGTACTAGAGAAACTATGCTTGATATAATTTAAGAAATTTGCCGCAGTCAATGTAATATTTAGGTTTAAGACACTGTTCATTCTTCTTTTCCAGTGCTCAAATATCTCTTCTCTATTACGAGTTCCATCAATGTTTCTGATATATCCAGTTTGGCTAATTGGGGTAAGGTCAATTTCTTCATAGGTCGTGGTTTTTCTTGGGATAAGCCCGAAGGAAAAATTGCTAGTACGTCCTGTAAGAATATACCTAGGTCTTAGAAAATGAGTGTTTCTTCTGGATGGGTCACCAAATTCTGCAGGTGTAGGAATGGCATTCTTAACTAAATTATTCTCTGTTTCATATAAGTCAATTTCTTCTCCCATCTCATTGGTTTCGTTTTCATTACTCATTTTACCATATTTCTTATAAGGTTTTCTTCTAACTTCTTCTAATAGTAAGACATTGAGATCTTCTAATTTAATCAGATTCATCTGCTGATATATTTCTTCTTCTAATTGGATATTATTGGTCTCTTCATTGTCATCAGATAAAACGTCATGTTTATCGGTAATTGCACTCATGATTTTGTTTAGTTCTTCTGAATTTTGTTCTTTATCGAACATTTTTTGTAGTTCTTCAAGAGTATGTTGCTTATACTCCATCTTCTTTTTCTTTCTTTTCAGACGCTTTTTCACCGGATTGTTCTCCTACTTCTTTTTAGATTTTTATCTCTTGCAAAGGAAATGGAATCTTATTTTTTGGGTTTTGGAAAGGATATTTATGCTGAAAAGGAGTACTAATTCTAGGAATAACTTTTTCGCTATGTCTAACTTCGTTAATAAGAGAGAGATGGACAATAGTTAATTGATTTTTAAGATCTTTTAGTTCAATCTTAATTTTAGCTAATTCACCTTTTAATTCTAAAACTATATCAGTGATATAGTTTAATTGAGGTGCTAATGAGATATTACCTTCTAGTGAGTGAACAATGCGTGAATAATTAGGACTAGGACAAGCAAGTGATGATTCAAGCATTAATCATAGTTAATCACAGTTAATTAGCTTAAATAGTCATTAATTATCTTAATAATCTTAATTATTTTTGTGCACATGGCTCTGATACCAGATGATAGAGAGCCTCAAGTTTTACTAGTGAATAAAAAATTACAAACACAATTTTAAATTTTTTGAAAATAAGTTTTTAAGGATTTGGGCTAAAGTACAAATATGAAAAGTTTAAGGACTTAAAAGAAAACATAAACAGTGAATGGTCCCCTTAAAATAGTTTCCGTAGAATATTGTTCCTTTTAAATATGTTCTAATAATATGGTCCTCTAGTTATGATTTCTACACAAAGTGAGGTACCTGGTAGTGATTTGTCCGATGTTGTGTATGGGTAAGAATTAAATACAATGGTTCTTGATCTTGATCTGAAAATGCTTGATTGCTATTTCTAAAGCTTATAAGTTTTGATCCCTCTCGCTTGGTAGCTGGATACTGCTTGAAGTTTGAGCCTCTGAATTCTGCAATGCTGAATGTTTAATATAATTGACCAGATTAATCGATGTGAGGGCGAAGTTGCTTGATCTTGATCGATGAACTGGATGAAGAACTCTGAAATAGACTTTAATTTAAGGTTGCAGAAGATGTTGAGCTAGCTGACTTTGATCCTTGTTGCTTGGTAGCTGGATGTCACCTGTAGTTTAAGCTTTGGAGCCTCTAGGATGCTGAATGTTGAGCTCCTTGAAAGTGAGGGTGGACGCCTATTTATAGGTTCGAAGGCTAGGGTTTGGGTTGGACGTTGGGCCTATGCCCACATCTTAGTAATTATTTTCTTAATTTTAAAAGAGAAATAATTACTATTTTCTACATCATCAATGACACATGACAGCTTTTAACTGGCTTAATTTTAACCACATTTAATTTTAACCAAGTGGGTCCACCAAAGTCAATGTGACACATGGCAATTTGTGACTGATCGATCTTTTTTACACGTGGCACCATCCGATTTATCATAGAAATTTTGTCTTCTACAAATGCTGCCTCGAGACTCCAATGCATAAATGAATTTTTGAGTGTTTAAAGCAGCTGAGTCTCGAAAATTTGAAAGATGCCGAAAATTGACGCTTTTTTTTTTTTGAGGCCACCTCCCCTTTTTTTAAAGGCAAATAAATTGCCGACTTGGTAGATAATCCATGTTGATTTTTTTTTTTTTGAAGATAATTATGCTTGTAAATATGTGATAAAATTTTATCTACTACTTCTGATAAAATCTATCAAAAATTTCAGGAATAGAATTCTATCAACAACTTATGATAAATTTTATGATAAAATTCTATCAACAATCCAAAAGGATAGAGTTTTATTAACAAATTTGGATAAAATTCTATCAATAATTTTTTCTGACAACTACTATAAATTCGCCTTTCGCACTACTGTCAATTCATCATCTCTTCTTCCCCCTTCTTTTTTTTTCGATTCTTCATCTTCGCATATATTTTTTCTTTTTTTGCTTCTTTTTTTTTTTTTGGGTTCTGGCTTGAGCGATTAATAGATTGCAACTCTTTTCTGTGGGATGGTTGATGTAACTGTACTGTTAGGAGATGTGGCTGCTCCATACCCTGAATCATCAAAGCTATTGCTTGACCGAGATAATTGGGGGTTTGATCCAAATAAGGGCTGGGTGAGGGATTAGGAGAGGGAAAAAAAAGAAGAAGAAGAAGAGGAGCCATGGTTGTTTTTTTTGGGTGGTTTAAGGGAAATTACAGTAGGAAATAGTGCGTGTCCATGGCTGATGGGAAGAGGGAGAAAGAAGAGGAGAGAAAGAAGAAGAGTCCACGTTTTCGAAGCTGTGGTGACTTTGCTTTTTTGCAATTTGTTGACAAAGTAGTCTAGAGTGTTGGTGCCTTGAGGCCAACACTCCATCACATTTTTCCATTTTTTTTCTCTTTTGCTGATGTTGCCGAGCACATACAGCCTCTTGATTATGCTTATTCACCACTTTTTTTTTTGTTTTCCTTTTTCTTTAGCCTTTTGATTTTGCTTTTTCATAGGCCCTTTTTTTAAGAGAACTTTAACTAATACTTTCCTTTTTTCTTTAGAAAGCTGCTGGATCGACCACTCCCCCTATTAGATTACAAGTGAGGTCGATTTTTAAGACGAAGAATCGTTTCTCCCTGTAGATTCAATTATTCGCAGGAGACTCCCTCACTTAATCTAGTTAGGGTCGACTTGAATTTCTTCCTTCCAGCCGCAACTCCTCTAATTAGATCGCGAAGTGAGGTCGACTTTTAAGACGAGGAATCGTTTCTCCCCATAGATTCGATTCTTCGCAGAAGACTCCCTCACTTAATCTAGTTAGGATCGACTTGAATTTCTTCCTTCCAGCCGCGACTCCTCCAATTAGATCGTGAAGTGAGGTCGACTTTTAAGACGGGAAATCGTTTCTTCCCGCAGATTTGATTCTTCACAGGAGACTCCATCACTTAATCTAGTTAAGGTCGACTTGAATTTCTTCCTTCCAGCTGCGACTCCTCCAATTAGATCGCGAAGTGATGTTGACTTTTAAGACGAAAAATCGTGTCTCCCCATAGATTCGGTTCTTCACAGGAGACTCCCTCACTTAATCTAATTGGGGTCGACTTGAATTTCTTCCATCAGATTTGCGAAGGCATGACTTTTTCCACTCAGATAGTGAAGGCAGAACTTCTTCGGTCAGATAGCAAGGACATTACTGATCCGATCGATAGCAAAGATATTCAAGCAATGAAGTTGTGCCCCCTCTAATCAGACAGTCAAGACATGTCTTCCAATCAGAAAGTGAAGGTTTGCGTCCTCCGTCCAGACAACAAAGGCTTGACTCTTACGATCATAGTGCGAAGACATTTAGACTCCTCCAATCAGGCGGAAGAGACTTGACTTCTTCCAGCAGACAGCAAAGGCGGCTCTTTCGATCGAAAACAGAAGTCTTAGCTCATCCGATCAACCAACAAATACAACTATCCCAATCAGAAAGTAACAGCTTGACTCATTCAATCAGACAGATAACTTATCTAATCAGACAGCATAGGTGACTCATCTGACCACACAGTGTAGACTTGACCTCTTCTGTCAGATAGCGAAGGCGACTCTCCCGATTAGAAAGTAAAGACTTGGCTCATCCGATCAGATAGCAAAGGTGACTCATCTGGTCAGACAGTGCAGGCTTGGCCTCTTCTATCAAACAGCGAAGGCGACTCTTCTAATCAGAAAGAGAAGGCTTGGCTCATTTGATCAGATAGTGAATGCAACTATCCTGATCAGAAAGCGACATCTTGACTCCCTGGATCAGACAGATAAGGTATGACTCGTCCAATCAGACAGCGAATGTCACTTCTCCAATTAGAGAGTGCAGACTTGACTTCTTCAAACAGACAGAGGCTTGACTCTTTCAGATAGACAGGAAAGACATGGCCCTTTCGATCAGACACCGAAAGCTTGATTTTACACATTGTCAGTGCCTGACTTGAAGGAAAAGACTGCTAATTAAAAAGAAGACGCCTCTATCGCTAATGTGAAGGAGGATGCAACCTTACTGTTGCCCCCAACTTGAAGGCATTCTAAAAGTTTGTAACAAGTTGGTGACTGTTTGAAGCCTGTTTATATGATTTGGAAATGTGCTTAGTGACTTAGGAGTCAACACCTTTGAGAAAATGACTTGACAGTCTTGTACTTTGATGGCTGAGCGTCTTGGACTTGATGACTTGTGAGTCTTTAAGTTTGATAACTTAGAGCTTAGAACTATCTTGATTTTTGAGCCTAGAGCTTTGACGACTTGGTAGTCTTTTAATTTCGATGTCTTAAGAGACTTGAAATTTGACGACTTGATAATCCACTTGGTGACTTGAAAGTTAGTAATTTCGTTGACTTAGGAGTCTTGAAGAAACAATTTTGAAGTCTTAAAAAAATTAAGTTAGAAGTCTACGAGCTTTGTGACTTGGGAGTCTGCTAGGATTAACTTGGAAGTCGGAGAGTTTTATGACTTGGAAGTCTTTGCGATTTGATGACTTAGAAGTCTTGCATTTTACCAACTTGATAGTCTATTTCTTTCGCAAAATTTAAGAGTCTATTACATTAATGACTTGAGGGTCTGTAAGATTGGCTTGAAAGTATTCGATAACTTGAAAGTCAGCAACTCTGTTTAACTTGTGAGTCTCCAGCTTAGATGACTTAAGAATCTTAAGCTTTACTTATTTAAGAGCTTATGTCGCTGATGACTTGAGAGTCTATGATGTTGATGAGTTGAGAGTCGTTTAATTCACTTCAAAGTTTGTAGTTTTGTCGACTTGATAGTCTTTAGATGACTTGGAAGTCTTAAGGGTGACTTGAGAGTCGAAGCTGTTTTATAACTTGACAATTTTAAGGAGTGACTTGAAAGTCTCTATCAAGCATGTAATTATGTTGACTTATAAGTCTTGGAGTTTGTTGACTTGGAAGTTTAATATAATTGACTTGAAATTCTTCGAATGTGACAATTTGGAAGTTGAGAAGATTTGATGACTCAGGAGTCTTGAATTTGAATGACTTGATAGTCTCTCACTTTGCCGACATATGAGCATGAAACTTTGACGACTTGATAGTCTGTGAGAGTTTAACGACTTAAGAATCTACAAGATTTGATTACTTAGGAGTCTTAAAAGTTTAACTTGGATGTCTTAGAGTTTATCAATTCAGAAGCCTATAAGGGCTGACTTAGAAATCTTAGAGTTTGGTGACTTGGGAGTCTGCTAGTATTGACTTGGAAGACCGCTAGTATTGACTTGGAAGTCTGGCAAGGTTGACTTCTGGGTCAGTGAGTTTGATGACATAGGTGTTTGTAGAGGCTAACTTAGAAGTCTTAGAGTTTATCAACTCAGAAGCACGTAAAGGTTGACTTAGAAGTCGTAGAGTTTCGACGACTTAAAAGTCTTCGAGTCTATGATGACTCAGGAGTCTATATAGGCTGACTGGGGAAGTTTGCCCCTTCAACACCAATTTTGCATCGTTCTCTTCCAAAGCACTTTCCAATATGATCTTAATAGATGATCAATCAGATTCTTCAGTGTCTTCTTCATCTAATGTGATTTTTCCTTCCTTTGCAAGTCATAGGACTTGCTCTTTGGAGGCCTTGCACTTCTCTATAGCATGACTAATGATCCTGTGATACTTGCGATATTTGGAATCATTAGTTCTTCCAATTTCTTGAGGACGCCTTGACTTTGGGAGTCCTATAAGTCCTTTCTCAAGAAGTTTGTCAAGCATTTCTGGCACATCAGATTCAGAATAAGGCATTCTTTCTCTTCAGAGTCTCTAAGCATGGAGCTTTCATTTCTTGACGATGCGACTAATTCATCATTATTGAGCCGTCTTTCAAAATAGGCAATTGTAAGCTCCATATCATGAGCTCGTGTTGCCAATTCTTGGAATGTTTTGGGCTTGTTCACTTGCAAAGCATAAAGTATATCTCAATCCATCCCTTGAGCACACATCTCAACAGTCGAAGATTCAGACAAATAGTTTTTACACCTTACAGAGAGTGCACGCCAATGATTAATGTAATCAATGATTGGCTCGTCGTCACATTGCCTTGTGTTAGTCAGCTCTGTTATACTAACTATACGGCGTGTACTATAGAAGCAATTCAAGAACTCACTTTCCATTTGCCCCTAGCTATCAATGGACTCGAAGGCAAGGCCTATATACTAGTCAAATGCAATTCCTTTAAGGGATCGCATAAACTATTTCACCAATTGATCACCTTCAGTGACAGCGTTACTGTAGGTTTCGATGAAGTGGGCGATGTGCTGCTTGGGATTACCCTTGCCATCAAATTAGTTGAATTTGGGAGATTGATAGCCATACGGCATATAAAGTGCATCGATCCTCTTTGTATAAGGTTTTATATACAAGTGACACTTGTAAGACCTTCCCAACTAAGCCTTGACTACTTTAGCTATTAAATTTTGAATTTGCTCAACTGACATTAAGCTTAAGGATGAATGGTTCTTTGGTTTGTGTCCATCATCAGACTCCTCATTATGATTAGACTCTTTGTCAGAATCTTCACTGCTTGAGCATTTGTTAAAAGCTTCAGACGTCTGCTTCCTCAACTTCTTTGTCAAATCAGCGATTTGTTTACTTTGACGCTTGATTTGAGCATCTTTTTCCGCATTTTCCTTTGAGAATCTATCGAGTGTGGCCTTTATATCTGCTAGTTGTTCCTCCAAGTTGATAGTCTCTATCACCATGACTGGCATGATAACAGTGTCAGAAGATTCGACTTTAAATT